>VWZY01012243.1:0-110937 GCA_013399075.1 Chloroceryle aenea | reverse complement strand
CCCCCCCCCCCCCAATCAGGACTCCTCTGAGTTTTTCACCTCTGTCTTTTCTTCCCAGTGCTTTAACTTCACATTTATGTGCTAAGGTGGAAGCAATTAAATACTGAGGTTTCAGTGGAGCTGAGAGCTCTTTGCTGGAAAGCACCTTAATATTGGGTGTAAATAAAACAATCCAAGGACTTTGGACCCACTCCAGAAGTAACGCTTGTCTCCTTCCTTTAATGGATCTTCAAGGGAGAACTGCATCCACTCCCCCAAAAAATATTTGAGGAAATTATTTTTTCCACCTGCTTATTTGGCCAGTTCCCCATAGCAGAGATAAGAAGCCCAGCGGATGCATTTTGCAGATTACTGATCTCTGTTGTCTTTGTACTTGGAGAAAGAGGCTCACTTTCTACAGGAGCATGTCAGCCTAAATAGCTGGAGTACTTTTTTTGACCATGTAAGAGAGAAATTAAATTAGAAAGTTCTGTTCAGCAAGGAGAAATTTAGCTGGTTATCTTCAAGTCATGCATGAGAGGACAAAAACTTTAATTTTATTTGTTAAACTCCTTCTCACTGGCTTAGCTAGGAGTAAATAAAAAAAAACCACAATAAAATCAAAGTGTGGCATTTGGATTGATTTGGTGGTGGTGGTTTTGGGGTTGTGTTGCTGGTTGGTTTTGTTTGCTTGTTCTGTATCTTTTTTTGTTTGGGATTTTTTGTGTTTTGTTTTTTTTTTTTAACAAAAAAACCCCACCACACACCAAAAATAAAACCAACACACACCACTTTTACCCCCTCCAAAAAAAACCCAACCAAACCAAACAACCCAACCCCAAACAAACAAACAAAAGCAGCAAGTCTAGGAACTCTACCATGAACTCCTGCAATTTCATGGGCTTTGGAAGATGTAACAACTGTGAGTGAAAAAGGTTGGTTTGTGATGTTTGAAAGGTTGGGGTAAGAGGTAAGATTTCCACCAACTTAGAAGTATTGGTTTCTTTGTGTAGAAGATGGGTGTAATCTGAGAGAAAAACTAATTCCTCCACTGATTCTGAATAAGCCCCACAAACTGGTAAATGCTCCCACATATGAAACAGAACAGAAGGTATTTCCATGTTTTAGCAGTGATCCAGTCCCTGGTGTTTCAGAGACTGGTGTCCAATTATTCCACAGCTGGAACAATGCAAAGAGCAGAGGTGGGATGTGCAGTAGTGATGTCTTGCAGCAAAGATGTCAAGAAGCAGCTACTGCCAGGAAAACAAGACTGAACAGCACTAAAGTTTTTGGGGCTCTATTATCTTAAGAAGCTGTGTCTCAGGTAGATCCTTCTGCATCCTGCTGCCCATCCAGACTGGATTTGCTAGCAGTTTTCATTAAGTCAGAGAAAATGGGACTTTGAGCAGCTATGCATTTCTTCAACTTGACAAATGACTTTCAGAATGATTTGGGTAAAGGTGGAACAAACAAATACAGAAAAGCATAGCTTTTTTTTGGAATTAATATCTACACAAAAGATAAAAAAAACCCAAAACACATTTACTAAAGCTCCTCTCGGATCTGCTTCTGCCTGCCAGTTGCCCAGGCAAAATACCAAATGCTTATAGATTCTGCAGGGTGTACAAGAGTGGAAATGGGCAGATAATTTATCACCTTTCTTTCATGTTTAACTGTGGGTTTATATGTTGTTTTCTGCCTAATTGAATGCAGATTAGAAGGAAAATATGTTGGAAGCATTCACACCAATCAGTTGGGTAAATAAGGTAACAAAATTGTATGTATTTTTGCTAATTACTACCATAACAACATGGGAAGTTGTCATCAATTCTGCTCTTTATTCAGATAAAGGGGAGCACGTTCCAAACAGTGATGACTATTCTATATTTCGGTCACATAAAATATGGATTGAACATGGTTTGGTTTTTAGATCAAAAGCTTAATTCATAAATAAGATTAAATGGCTTAGATATTAGAAAGTGTGTTCAGTCTTGCAGTTCTTTATAAATGAATAGGGAATATAGTGGCTATTACAAGTTTTATATAGAAAATGTTCCAGGCCTGTTTTCTGAGCTCCAAAAGGAGGAGGGGGGAAGGTGCAATTCTGAGAAATAAATTAAATAGCAATGCACTATTCAAAGCACCTTCTCATGTCCCTTTCCAGAGGATTTTTTTTTCCTGAGGGATGGAAGAAGGGTAGATATTTTAATTCCTTTCAATTTGGCAGGGTTTTTTTACATGCCACATCCTCAGAACTGGAAGAGCTCTGATTTGAAAGCTGAACTTAAAAGCAAAAACTAATTTTTGCTATCTGGAGCTTTGGCCAGTTGCNCAGAACTGGAAGAGCTCTGATTTGCAAGCTGAACTTAAAAGCTTTGGTCAGTTGGTCTGTTCTGGAGAGCAATAGCAGGCTCCTCACTGCCATCCACATGGTTTTATAACAATTTATTTGCTTTTGTGTTCATTCTTTCCAGCAGAATCCCCCTTTACCAGCAGAGAGGTTGTATCAGCATAGGGGATGTTAAAGTTGGGCTGAGGCTTTGCTCAAGGGATCATCCCTGCACTGATGGCTGCTAGTCAAGGGACTTCTCCTGCCCAGTCCTAGGTGTGAGGTGTGGGAAGGACATAACAAGGACATACTTTTATATCAGCACCAGGAGGTGATTGACAGCTGGCAAAATAGGAACAAGGTGTTCTAAGGACTAAATGCATTGTGGATTTTGCCCCAAGTCTCTTTATGGAATTGGAGTCTTATAAGAAACACAAAAAAAACCCACCACAAAACCACAGACATAAAGCAATCTTTGTCATTCAAAAGGGTAGGTTGTCTGATAGATCATGAAGATGATGGACAGTTATCTCCTCAGAAAAATCTGATGCCTGACAAAGTGATGGACATTGTGATTAATGGCACGAAGGGATTAGGGCAGGTTAATGAAGTAAGCCTATCTTGCTACACGAGCAAAATATCATTATGACTTTTCAAGCAGGGAAAAAGGAAATTCACAATTCTCCTCACACACTACATTCAGTTTTTATTTTCTGCAAGCAAAAACACCCTTTTAAATGATTGTTAAGTTTTACCTGGCTAATCAAATACACTTCAAATCCTCCACAAGCTTTCCCTCGGTCTTTAATTGAATTTGTAAAGCCAAATACAGTTTCCACTTCTGATCATGCAAATATCATCTTTAAACCTGTCCTCAAAACAATCCCCTAAGAGCAACGAATGCTTTGTCTCTGTTCATCTCACTGACACCCCAACAAAATCCTGCACCCGAGCAGGGACTGACACGCTGTGCAAAGGCAGGGGGTTCACCCTGCTTGGTGCCCAGTGCTGCTGGCTGCTCCACACCACAGAGGAGCCACAAAAAGCTGGGATGGAAGGGATAACCTTTCATTAATTAGGCAGGGGAAGCAACCCAAGCAGCTGGTAGAGGCTACAGAGAAATCTTGTTTCAGGACAGGCTGGGACCTGGCGTTGTCTCTCTGTTTACACTGACAGCTATAAAAATAAAGTCATGTTTACACCCAAGTTTAACTTCATTGAAAATACTCAAACTACATATCTGCTTCTGCTGCTCAGCTGAACATCAGCTAAAAAACTAAGTTATGCATAAAATGTGTACCTTTTTCTTCAGAAATATGCTCAGAACAATCCCTCTTGTGCACATCCTTAAAAATGATATAAGCTCAAGTTCTGTGCTGTTCTGAGACTCAGTTCAGGTTGTATTTGATAGATAAGCAGGTATCTATTTCTAATTCTGGAAGTATAACTTAACTCCCAGCATTTATTAAGTGAAATTAGGATGAAGCATATTATGACACTTCAAACCAGCAATCTCAGAAAGCACTGGCAATAAAATGAGGTAGCGATTAGCAATATAAACCAGTCGGTGATTAAAGATTTAACATGTTGTCTTGGGCTCACAATACAGCCATTCTGAAAATCAGTAACATGCTTGTAGGATTTATAATTCCTTACGGAAAACATTATAATTCACTTTGAAGAAATTAAGCCCATTTGATCTTGATATCATTTCAAAGAATGTATTGAAGCTTATTAAGTGCAGAAGATAGATTTTTTTTTTTTTCCCCCTTTTTTCCCTGCTGTGGAATCAGTGGTAAATCTTCAGAGAAATAATGAAAAGCATTTTTTACAAACCCATAAAATCTAACAAAAACAACTGTGAATTTAACTGGAATTTAATACAATATCTTTGGAATAGGCTTTATCAATGTGCTTCCAAAGCAACCATGTTTATGAGAGAGAAACAATAAATAACTCCCTTAATCCACAGTCTAGAAACTTTCCTGTTAACATTAATATGCCTTTGCATTTAGTGTTCAGTATACCTATTATTTTCATCTGAAATGATTTAGAACTCAAAAATAAAGTATCTGAACCAGAATTACATAAAGCATATTAACATTCAGATGCCTATTTGCACGTAAATTGAAGTTAACTTTCTTCCACACATCATGACAAGCTTGAGTCTGCCACCTTTATTTAAAGGAAGTTATCCTCTCTATCTAATCTTTCCAAATATCGTGGCACTAAAAATGCAGAGAGATACTCAGCAGGACTTTCAAAAGCAGCTCCCTGATTAACATCAATGGCTTTGAGTAGTAAGAGGTAAATAATTAAAGATATAGAGGCAACCACATATGCAAATAAACTTGTCATTACTGTGCTCTAGATGGGTGCTAATGCACCTAGGCTCCTTGGAAACTTCCTATTGGCAAATGTTTTTATTTAAGTGTATGATTATTTGGAAAAAATCTGCATTTAGGCTCCTGGGTTTTCATGCATCTAGCTGCAAAATAAAGATAATATCCGGCTATTGGAAAGATTTAATATATTAAAAGACTGTTATGCTCAGACACCGGGGTAAAAGGTGTGTTAACACCTGAAAATGTCAGAAACAAGACCCTGCAAATGAAAACATATCTGCATTGTGTTTTATTGTATGTTTAGGAAATCAAGAACTGATGTATCAGAGTTCAGCAATCTGGGAAGAACTAAAAGATTTTCTGAAGGGGAAAGAAATAGTTCTTGTTTTCCAAAGCTAGCATATTCCCAGGTAAAATATTTAAATCTTAAAAAAAATATTATTTTTTCTTCCCTCCCATATAATGGAATTCAGTCAGACCTTTTCTTCTCCAAATCCGAGTAAAATAATTGTTCTTTTCACCAGTTGTGTCCTTCCTCTACTGCCAATGCTGCGATGGCTGATGTAGCAGCTTTACCCCCCACAGTGTATTTTCCAAGTGAGCCAGCAAACACTTTCTTTCAGATGAGCTTTTAGCCCCAAGAGCAGAGACCAGAGATGTCAAGGTCTTTGGAAAAAGAACAAGCCAGTGCATTACCTGAAATCCCCACAGATCTGCCCTAGGCCTTGCTTTGAGAGAGAAAGTGAGAGATTAGGGATAACAGAAATGATGGTTAGGATGGAATAATCCCTCTGGACCATTGCCTTCCTGAAGCTTAAATCCCCCTCTGCCTCCCCCTCCGTTCTCAAATCACCCAGGCCGGGTTCAGCAGCACTTTCTGTAAATAAATGTTGTAGGGTGGAAGGAGCTAATCCTTCATTACCTTTTATGAGCAACTCATTTGACGACCTTGAAGCAGTTACACAACCTTGTTTCGCAATCGCACTGAGCCAGGAACAGGGGTGAAACGAGGACCACACTCAAAGCCAGCTGCTACAATTCATCTTGTCACTCTCTGGTAGACTGATTGCAATATGTGTTGCAAATAGATTAGTTTGAGAGCCATCTATTTTGGGTTACCAATTTGTAATCTGAAATTACTCAAATATGATTGTTTAAGGGGAATGTGAAATGACCAAGGTAAACTGTTGAAGTGTGATATTAATGCCACTTCGGTCCAAGTTGATAGGATAAAATGAGACATCTCTTTGGCTTTTGAGAAATGATCCCTAGGAAGTAGCCAAGGGCAAACTCGAGTGCTTTGGAAGCCGACTCTGTGCTTGCTGTAGGGCAGGAGCAGTGGATGTAAACTTCCCCACACCTCTGTAAAGCTTCTGAAGGTGTCAAACTGGTCAACAACTCATGGGAATGCTCTCACCTGCATTTACCAAGTGTTCCTGCCAATGTCAACACTTTGACCTCATCCAGGGAAGCAGTCTGAAACAGGTGTCTCCTTGCAACCAGAGCCCAACAGTGTGTCAATGTGATCGCTGCCAACAGAAAACATCTGAATATTTTGAATAGAGGAGATTCAATCCAATCACATGTAATGTCTATCACTTGAAATTTCATTTATTCTGGCATTCTCAGGCACTAAGAATAGTCAGATCTGAACTATTATCTCCATTTTCCTGCCATCTTAATTTGGGGTATTTTGTGCTGCAGTGAATACTTAACATCACAATATTTTTAGACTCTGAAAAATCATGTAACTTAAGCAATGGCATGAATATTTACATATGGAATAAAAGGGCAGGTGAAGCTGAAGTAGCAGCTGCAGGTAGGAAAAAAAAGCAACATCAACACCTATCTGGTTTTGACATTTTGATCTTAAGTAGTCTCATAAAAGGCCTTCAAGGTAGGCATTTTCCAAAGTACCCTACTTAACCCAAACCTTCCTGAAAGAATCCTTTTGCATGAACTAAATTCACAAAACCCCCTATGAAGACTTTTGATAATTCTCTAAGTGCATTTGAATGCTCAGTATTCTTTGGTGTCCTTGACTTGTCAACACTGGTTATTCATTGATCCCTCTGTGTGTCTTAATTTAAGGAGAGTCACAATGATGTGAAGAGCTACCATTCAAGTCTCCCTGCCACTGAGACAGGTGATTTTTCTACCACTATGCTGACATTACTTTGGGAAGAAGAAGAAAACAAAAGAAAAATCAAAAAGAATGAGATGACAAGCAGCTGAAGCTTTTGTTTCTCTGGATTGCTTGACCTTTTTGTAGTTGGCTGACCATTAAAACTCTACACTTTATCAGGCAGAAGGATACAGCAGATTGAAGATGCCACCTGAAGCAGTGCATTCTTTGCTGTCAATATACCTGACTCTGCTTCTGTATGTATTTATTATAGCCACTTCCCTGAAGTCACCAAATCTCAAATACCATGTGTTTTCACTTCAAAACCCCAAATAAATCTCAATTTCTTCTTGAATGTGGAGCTTTTAGTCTCCAATCTCCGTCCTAAGTGAATAAATCAATTTCTATTTAAGTAGTAGTGTCTCTCTCATGCTGTTTGACACTGCAAGAATAGTTACACTTATTCTATACAAGAGAAAATAAAAAATCACCTCACTGGGTACTTTATAGACTTTGGTACCAACTGGATCACTAATTTACTCCAAATTAATCTTGTCTCAAAAATTCACTCCGTTATGTTCAATGGATCAGAGACAAATTGTGAGTAATTCAATGGAAGGCCTTGTTCAGATTGAACTGCCTATTACAGAAAAACAGTTGAAGAAATTAATAGAATTACTTTGGCTACAGGAAAAGATTTCCAATCATCATTTACATTCAGAGAAGTGCCTGGAGTTTTTCTGCTTTACTTCACAATGTCCCATATTTACAAATCTTCAGTCGTGGAGTTTATTTTTAATTATAAAATGGAACTGACACATCATAATATATATATCCAATAGAAGTCCTGTCTTAATTGTACAGAAATCAATATACTCTTCTGAAATTATAAAATTAGCTAAGCCAAAGCTAAATCCTTTCCACAAATCCTCTTCTACAAACACTCAGATATGCTGCTTTGGATGCAACAGAGCTATTTCTAGTCCAAACAGCTTACTGTTCTCAGCTTGTTTTCTCTTTAGATCAGTAAAAGGTAACAGAATAAACAGAGAAGGTAAAGGAGACCAGCTGAGCCGGATGCTGACTCATCCACCGACGCAAACAAAACCTTGGCATCATTTTTCCAACACTCTGTCCCTACCACCAAGCTTAAAAATTCAAGCAAGAAGTAAAAAAGAGCTGCTGTTATTCCAAGTTCAAGGTTATCTAATTAAAAAGTTTTGATTTTCCTTTTTGGGGGATGAGACACTAAACAAAAGTGCACAACTAAAACCTTACCTAGGAAGGTAAACTAATGCTGCTACGTAACAGGGCTTGCAGGATACAGATAAATGAGGAAGCAACGTTGGGCAGAAGAGTCCTGAAGTTCCCTTTAATTAGGAACATTTAACGGCCTTTATACTTTTGCAATGAATTTGATGCGCTCATGTCTGACACTTAGGAAAATTAACAAGACACAAATCATCTGTAAAAGACTTTTACTGTAGTGACAACTGATTTCAGCTGCCTTCGCTCGCAAGGGAGAAAATTAGTCTTTTGTGAGCAGCCCTGAAAGCACTGAGCAAGAACCATCCTTTTACAAGGGAGCTGGGAATTTAGCAGGAGCACTCAAGCCTTTGCAAAAATCAGACCTTTAATTTTTATTCTGCAAGAGGAACTGGGAAGATTTTGCTTGAGCAGAATTTATAGAGATGTACTTTATATGCACAGTCCATAATACAGATGAATAGTGCTGGATGTTTACGGTATATTTAAGTACACTCATGGGAACCATCCCAACTCGATTCAGTAATATCAATTTTGTTATATATTTGCTGTGGGGAAGATGTTAATAGGCTGTTAAAACAGTCACTAGGAAAAAAAAAAAGTATCAACTTCATAAATCCTAAAGCATCAGATTTCAGTTCATGTTTATTCCCTTCACTAAGATATCCAAAAGAAGAGTTACATTCCCAGTAAATGTTTTATAAGTTACACTGGTTTATAGTCTTAAAACGGTGGCACTTGGCAGTTAATTTTGTTTCATGAACAAAACAATAAAAAATAAAAAGCAACATTATACCTATGTCACATCCTCAGCTTAACTGCACGTTCTGTACCCGTTGCTCTTTAAGGAATCATAAATCAAAAAGCCCAGCTTTATGTTATTTTCCCCTCATTTGAGTTTCCTGGAGTAAAGCACTTGATCTCCATGACGATTACGTGCTATTAGCCAGTCTTTTTTTGCAGCAATCCTTATAGATAGCACACTATGACTCCACCTACATTGGTATTTGCTGGAGAATTGCTCCATGGAAAAGGGCCTTGGAGTCCTGATACACGTGTTCTCCATGGGACAACAATGTGCCCTTGGGGCCAAAAAGGTCAATGGGATCCTGGGGTGCATGGTTCTCCTCTCCCCTCTATCCCACCTTAGTGAGACATCACCTGGAGTACTGTGTCCAGTTCTGGGGTCCCCAGTTCAAGAGGGACAGAGATCTACTTGAGAGAGTAACAGGGGTCCCAGCTGTGGGCACTGGGAGGTCTGGATTTCTTATCTTTGGCATATGGCTCCTGTTCTGGAGCAGCCACTTTGACAGGACCTGAGGTCACCTCCCAGCAAAGGATGAACAGGTCTCTACCTGAGGATTGTAACCAGCCTGGGGAGGCTGCAGCTGGACCTAAAGTATTCAGATCCCTTCATTCTTTTTCAAGTTCTCTCTCCCCTGCATGCCTACATTAGGAAGAAATGATCAGTGCTTTGGATTAACCTTCTGTCCTGAACACCAAAATGCTTGGCTAGAAAGAGATTCAAGTATTTTTGGACCAATTCAATCCTTAAACACTCATATTCTATTCCTACTCCTCTGAGTTTACATCAGAGGTCATTACACTGGTATTACTTCAATACAAACAAGCACAGCCCTTCCAAATTCAGACTGGTTCTTACCTGCCTATCACAGGAGAACACCCAGTATCATTGAAATCTGTTTATGTCTAAGGAAAGCAACAATAACTCCACCACCATCAAGGACTTCACACAGTGTTCATTATTAATAAGCATTCAGGTCAGTAGTGACAGAAGAACACACAACCTTCTCTGGAGCTACGAACTTCAGGCCCCCAAGCCAATATAAAAATCTCATTTAGCAGTGTTTGGCTCTGTGACGAATTGGGGGAACTTGTCTAAATATGATTTATGAATTCCATTGTGCTTTTATGAGCTACCTGTACTCTTATAGCTTGTGACCCTCTGTACTGTCTTATGACTATCTTTTATTGTATTGTGCCTGATGGTTCTTATGCTAAGGACACTGGAGAATAGTTTTGGTACGTATGCTCTTAAAGAATTGATAGTTAAGGACTACAAGATGCTGAACAGATCCAATCTGGGGAGAAAAAATGACTTATACTGCTCTAGATAAGCCAGTTTTCTCCAGTCTCCTTGCAGAGACCTGTGATTTGAAAGGTTCTGCATCACCCAGAAGCAAAAGACACAGATGAGATATTAGAGATAATTCTTAAAAACCCCATAATCCAAGTCCCTCACTGAACCACGACCATCAAGACCCTAACTTTGCACACCTTGAGTCCAATGTAAGACATGCTTCACTAAAGTCCACCGCACACCAAAACCTTTTTGCTTTTAAAATAATCTTTGCTACAGGATTTGAATCTGCTGCTCCATTTTGTTAGCAGTTAAGTGAGCAGAGTGTTTTAGAACAAAGCCAAAGCAGCAAAACCCAGAAGTTAATTTTTAATATCTACAGGCGTTTGATTTCCTTCCATTTCCTTATGAAAAATACAGTCTAAGAAAGGCAAGAAGGGTCCTGCCATTATACCAGATAAACTACCTTTAAAACCAGCTCAAGTGTGTTACTGCTGGACTAGTTATACTATAGGACTTCCATGGTTAAATAAACAAATATGTTATGGCTGACAATTTATACAGGATTTTATGTTCCTAACAAGATCTCGGAGCCTTCTAGTCAGCTCATGAAAGAGGATGAGCTGACAGTACAAAGGAAAAGCAGCAGCAGCAAACAGGCCATAAACGATAAAACAGAGTTTGAAGCCAAACAGTGGTGGATGATTTTGGCACGAGCATCCCTTTCATGAGGGAATGCTGCTCTTTGTAAACTTAGCCAGGAGCCTTTTCATTTTAGCAAAATGGCACCATCTCTAACATCTTTATTTCCTTCTCTGCAGTATGATCATTTTGAATCTTAAAAAATAAAGAAAATAATGCTCTGCTTTCAGTTTAATCAGCTTATAAATTAAAAAATAAATCTATTTGGAGAACAGGTGGATTTGTGACCATACAAACTAGTAAGAAAACCTGCATTTTGAGACATCCACATTGAATTTTCATAGACAGTTTTGCAGACACAAGAAAACCCCAAAGCTGGAATCCAAAGCCCAATATACTTCTGTTCCTGCAACTTTCCTGTCATCATTTTATAACTGCAGAAGCACTTCAGAGCTAGCCCTGTGCAGAACCAGAATTGTTAAAAGAGCTAGATGAATAACACACACACACATGCAGAAGTGGTGACAACATTCACTTCAGCAACTTATACTCTGCATAAGTTTCTATTTTATATTTAATTTTAAAAAGCCAAGCTTTTTAGTGTCATGAAACAAAAAGAAGGGGGCTGTTATTCAGCCAGTGGGAGGAGTAACAATCATTACAAGGCATTAACAATCATTGCAATCTTTTCATTAAGAAATGTGTTTGCCTTAGTAGAAGAGTGAACAAATGCTGCCTAGTAAGCAAGGGATGAAGATACACATCTTTAATGTTGCAGACATTGGCAGTAGTAGGGTAATTTCTCCTGCTACTACAAGGAAAATATTGATATTTTTATGTGCTTTCATAGACTTTTTACTTTGTTCCTCCTGAACATAACAAATATTCCAAGAACAAGCTAGGAGAAGGTCAACAAGTAGGGCTATGTTGCTCTTAGCCCAGTTGATATGCGGAGCTAACTATGAAATATTAAATATATAATTCTGGTAGTTTCCCTTAGATCTGCTGCAGCATTGCATTCCCGTGGGAGGGTTGTAGGCAAGAGAGAGTTATATTTATATTGATAATTGTGTTTTGTGTAACAGCTAAACAAGAAAGTTCTCCCCAAAAAGAGAAAACAAACCTATTTTCTTAGAGCATTATGTTAACAACTACATCAGCCAACACCTCAAGGACTCCACATTTCAGGGAAGAAAACAACTAATAGCATTTGGATGCTTTACCATGGAAGATATATGATATCTTATGATAACCACTCCAAAGCTTCTACTTTTGAACTTAAAAGCTCTCAAATTTAAAAGAGTAAGATCTATCAAGACCAGAATCTAAAAACATCACTGCAAAGACCTTTTAGATAATTTTGTGAGTTCCACACAAAGAATTAGTTTAGGATGATTATTTTTAACAGTTCCTGTGTGAAGCAGAATTTAGAAAATTAAGTGGTAGAAAACTGCATATGAACAGCAAATAACAGAGATTGGAAAAGGACATGAAGACAGCTGAAATAGTCAGGGAACATTTAAAAATAGTAAGACAGACATCTTCTGTACAAAACCCAACTCTGTGCAGGGTGACATCAGCTCCCACCAGAAAGGGCAAGATATTCCAAAGCTATTTATAGTCTGTAAAATGATTGCAATTTTGAGGCAATTTTCAGAGAAAGATCTGACAATGTTATTTCACAACGGCTTTGTTTTGGTTGTGTCAAATAATTACTGTGGATATAACAACGTGTCTGCTGCACGCTGGAACATTTCAGTTTCTGTGCTGTTGCTGAAAACCTCAGGTTTGATTTAGAGAGCAAATGGGATTTGTCAGGACTAAACAAAAAGAACCACCAGCCAAAAAAAAACCCAAACAAACAAAAACCAAACCAAACCACCACCCCCCATCCCCACCCTCACCCCCACCCAAAGCAACCAACCACTCCAAAGAAAATAAACCAACACACCAAACCAGTTATTCCTAAAAGAGACTGGAATATATAAAAGCAAGTAAATGAATGGACTACTGAACAATTTGAGGGTTCTGTCTCAATAAGTCAGTATCGTTGGGATACAATTGAGTTATGTTAGTCACGTGATGTGCAATCGTTCTTCCTCCACCACATACTGGTTGGAGTTGTGGACGAATGTAGTGCTTGTTGTTTATCATTAAGGGATGATTTTACTACTAAGTTCCAATACAGTGTAGCCTGGAAGAATAAGATTTTACTCCTAGCTAAGCTCCCACAATAG
Source organism: Chloroceryle aenea (assembly GCA_013399075.1). NCBI lineage: Eukaryota > Metazoa > Chordata > Aves > Coraciiformes > Cerylidae > Chloroceryle > Chloroceryle aenea. Next base: position 97,913 of record VWZY01012243.1, on the reverse strand, counting down.
AAATCAGTAAATAATCCATCCCTTCACCACAGAACATGAGCAGAGATACCAAGGTCATTGGCAAAGATCTCTCCTTTTCTTCACAGATTATTAATGGAAGTCTGGGAAGAAGGATTCCAGCCTCTGTAAAGTTAACGGGGTTTCCTTACTGGTTTTATAGCACAATGGGTAACTACACCTCGAGCTCTAAGGTATGCTGAGCTTTTTGCCTCTCAACACAAAGGAGAAGCCAACAGCGACTGTCTCTCATGGTGCTGCACTGCAGAGGAGTTGACATCTACCTACCCAGCTGAGCTTTTCTTTGGGCTGGGAATTTAGACTCTCCTAATGAAAGCAGGTATGTCCATGCACAAAACATAGTCCATTTATCATGTCCCATCCAGGATCTCACTGTGATTTTTTGTGGCTGTAACTCACGCCCAGCAAGCTGGTTCCGTTCAGAAACCAGGGAGCTGGCAATCCATTTCCCACTGTTATTTGGGTTGAAAGCTAAATCTAAAAATGAAACTACTAATATATTACAAGTACGTACTAAATCTGTTAAGAAGGAGCTGACAGATCACATTAAAACATGTGCCCTTAAGCTCTAGGTGGCATGGCAAGTGACTTGTGATACATGATACTACTATTGACCTTTGAGTTGTACAATTTATAAGCAAGCAAAAAAAAAACCACCACACAAAAAAAAAACCCCAGAGTGATTTGGTGGTTTGGTTTTTTTTTCCTTGTACATAAGCTAAACCAAAAAGGGAAAAAACTTCATGTTGACACAGTAAGAAAAATAATCTGTAAAGCCTGCTACGAAGTTAATATTGTGCATAAATTCCATGATACTAATTTAAAAGCAAAACCTATCATTCTTTTGTTGCTTTCCATTTCTACCTCTATGTATTCCACACAGATGAGTCAATCTACAGCTACTATGGCTCTGGTGCTGTAACAGTTCTCACATCTAAACACATGGGCTCTCTGAGGCTCTAGGACCTGCACGATACACATCCATGCCTAAAAATCCTCTCAAAGGATCCTCCTTGTGGAGTGGTCAATACTGGTTTGAAGGTCATCATCCAAAAGAAAATCTTACCTGTGACATAGCAATTTAGTTTACCACAGTGAATATTTACTGCTTAAGCAAAAGCAAGATGAGTCAAGAATGGAACTCTTGGAAAGTCATTATGCTGGGGGTAGGTTCAAATCCCTTACAGCTCGTTTTAGCCTGGGGAAACTTACACAGAAAAAGCAAACACAGTATAACACAATAAGCAATTTTTCTATATCTTCTCATTCTTTCCATTTATAACTCACTGAGGACTCTTTTAATTCAGGTTACCCCACTAGTTGAGGCAAACCATCTGCTTTCAACAACAGATGAGGCATTTGGAGATTGCTCTTGGCAGCGATCTGGGTGCCATGGTGGGGAACCCAGTGTCCTCACCATTTTCCCCATAGGCCCAATTGACCATCACCAGGCCTGCTCATTATTTGCTTCTTCCTGGAGAAGAACCCCAAAGAGAGGAGCCAAGCCTCTGAGGCTATGCAGATGGCAAATTCACTGTGGCCCAGATCCAGAAGTCAAATGCACAGTAGCACCAATAGCAGGGGATGGAACATGGAACAGCTTCGGACACATTAGAAGTGGCATCAGTAGAAGCAGCAGCAGTGTCTGACAACTGCCTTCCAGATTCAGAACATAACTGTGAGCTGGTGATGACTCCAAGCAAATTGAGGCATTTACTGAGAAATGCATTATTACAAAGAGTTCTGGTTGGACTTATTTGTAACCTCAGAACATGAAACAGTGGCAAACGATCTCTGATTGTATTTCAGACCTGTGCCCAGAGACAGAATCCAAACAATTAGTGATGCTGAACTTGATTCCGTTTCAGCTCGTGTTGATGTAAACTGGGAACAGCACCACTGAGTTTCACCAGTAAAAGACTAATAAAAGTATTATCAGAATAAAGTGTATGGTTTAGAATATATTTTGATGGCTGCACACGCTCACCCTGCTGGGTCACATTTTCAGCAGTAATAAACTGGCATATTCACTGAAATCAGAGAAGCAACAATCATTTTGACCAGCTGAGCCAATGGCTTATGTTGTCTGAAAACACTGAACAAGGTCTGAAAAGCTAATCACATTTCATTCTAGAGAGAAGCTCTGTTTCTGTCGAGGTCCCTGTCTGCAATGTTTTTGCAGACCATTTGAGTTTTCTTGCTAGGTTTCCTGATTTGTTTTTTTAAATGTAGTTTGTGATCCACTTGCAGATTTATTTATTTTTCTTTTCCCTGACTGGGAAGCCAGAAAAAGAAAAGGATTGCAGAGAGAATTCTCTCAGATTGGTCTTCACTGGATTTAAAAGCCTTCAGGAAACATTTGAGGTAATCCAGAAAGATTGAAGAGTAGAGATGTACCTCCCAGGATGTGAGGACTAATGCATGTAATAACTGTATTTCTTTAAAATGACTTTCTCAGGCAGAGTTAAAGGCATAGAGGTAACTAAGGGACTGGACTCAGGCCAAGTTGTAATGGCTCTGCTGTTCATGTCCTGTCCCACCCCCCCCTTCCAGCAGAAAGAGCAGAACAAGCATTTCACTAAGAGATTTAAGGTTTGATTTTCCTCTCTCTCTAACTTAGACCTCCTGCCCCAAACATTCGTGGATGGCACAAATCAGAAACTAAATACAAAACAACAGCAAAACCAGAAAGCCCACTGCTCAGGCTATTTTTACATTCTTTGTCTGCTAGGAAGAAAGGGAAGATGGACAAGACAAAGTATTCAATATTTTAGTATTAATATAATCAAAGTAAAAAGGGTAAAAAATTGTAGGTTATTGAGAGTGCAGTTTAGCAGTGGCCACTCTGTCACCAAGGTGACCAAGATTTGTCTTTTATACAAGTCATTGTCTTAACATTCTCATCAAGAGACCATGCAGCAGATCCTGAAAGTGGTTTTATTTTTTCCTCCTGCTGTTCTTCATATAAACACAGATTTTTCCTGCCTATACATGAAGGAGAACCAAAAGGATACTCTATGCTAGATCCATCCTCTTGCCCATGAAGAAGGGCTCACTGCTGGGCTTATCTACACTCACAACAAGGTGGTTAAAGGTTTGAACCATGCTGCCCTACAATCTCTCTTCAGTTCACACCTATGTCCAGTTATTAAATGCATAAGGAGCATTTTTCTCCTTTAGGTGGCTAATAGGATCAATTGAGGGCTTACACAGAGCTTAGAAGAAAGCTCAAAACATCCATAACAGGGCTGCAAAATTGCTCAGGTGGTTACAGCAACTGCTTCTGCCCCTCATCCAGTGAAAAGGTCTGAAGACCCTTCTGCAAAAGCATCTTATACCCCATAGAATGATAAACCTTTGTCATGCAGCACACAGAACATGGGAGAAAGAAAAGTATGTGGTTTTCATGCCTCAGTATTTTCTACATTTCTAGCCTTTTCCAGCCCACAACCTGTTATGCCAGCCTTTAGGACACAAATATACAGAAACAATCCTAAAAAGCCTCAAATGCCCAGCACAGAAGTGCTCCAGTGCTACTTTTGCTCCTATTCTTATTCCAGTAATGCTAAGACAGCTTGGAGTTTTGGCTAAAAGGACAGATCCTTTTTTCTCCTGCTCCTTTTAGCCAGGCTATTCTAACTTATTTCTCAGTGCCTCCCCCTGGGCTAAGTTCTGCCTTTCCAACTCCACGCTGCAGAAAGCAAGATTTGGCCTTTTTCCATCATCTTACAAAGTAATTTTCAAGGTTAACCACGGGAAAGGCAGATGAATTATATGGAAATAATCATCTGCAAAGACCTTTCTTCAGGTGCTCTCCCCCATCCTGTCCATTTGCTCAGCAGGCACTGTGGCAGTGGATGGACACAACACACTATTGACCAGAAAATTGGTCAAAGAGTTCAGATTTATGCAGTGCAATAATAGCTAGCTTCACAACAAGGCTTACATACAGAAAATACAGAAGAAAACTCAACTACACTCCTGCCAAAATCTCTGGAAAACAAAAAAAACCAACCCTGTAATACAATCCTGTTTGTAAAAGTGCTTCAGGGCGCCTGTGTTCCAAAGCTGGGAGCATAATAAATTAACTTAAGTAGTGGATGCCTAGGACAAAACCCTGTGGGATACCTGAGCCAACCCAACAGGTGGAGAAATTGAAAACAAATTGATAGCCTTGGGACAGGAAATATTAGAACCAAGCAATTATAATGCCAGGCTGTCTAGCAGGAGAGGAGAGGAAAGCCAACAATGATTTGCATTGCTACAGCACCATGAGGAGTGTGTTTCAGGTGATGTCCCAGAGCTTTGCACAGCAATGGAACATCACAGCACCCGACAGCTGAAGGTAGAGGGTGGAGGGAAGCCCACCATAAAAACCAAGACCAAACAAACAAAAAGCAGGAGTGTTATTTTAACCAAAATAGCGGTTTCTGTCACATAGGAGGAAGGAGGCAGGCAGCTGACTGGAATGTATGCCTCATGGTGTCGAAACTCACTCTAGCAGAGTTCCTCAGAGCATCATCTCAGAGTTTCCACAGAATCCCTGGAAATCAAAACTTGCACAACAGTCTTGTTCTCCAACATGAAGAGAAAAAGCAAGAGGAGGAGGTTCCTTGTGACACATGCTGCTCCTTTTCTCCATTTTCATTATTTTACCTCTACACTCTTCCAACCTGCACATTGACTAAATGCATCTCTTTGGGCTCAGTGCAGCTAAAGGGGATGGCAGAACCTTCACTGTAGTTTTCGTTCTATACTGTCTGATAAAAAAGGCACTTGGGTCACTCGACCTCTCCCCGAAAAGTTACCTCTGAGGCACAGATTCTGCAGAATCAACTCCTGACAGCTTTCAATTGTGACCTTTAGTTGAAACACTTCACCTGGGAGCTGCTACAAATCTGTAGCTAACTGCAGCTCCAACATCACTGCCAGCTCTGCTCTCTTCTCTCTCAACTGTTAGACTCCCCTGTATACACATTATAAAGTTCAGAAAACCACCACACTCCATAACTGGCTGCTCCAGGTCTTGTTATAGGAGAGAAAAAGTGAGAACATGGCAAGATTTCCACTTTGCCCTGGGGGCTACAGTGATCACAGTGCCCCTGCTTGAAACAGCAGGGCTACCACCTTATCTTGGAGCTCCTGGGCTACCACCTTATCCTGGAGCTCCTGGTGCATGGCCCATCCCTCCCTTAAAGGGAAAAAGTGGCCTTATGGTCGATGTGCAAGGAAATGGGATTAGAATCCATCATTTCAAGACTGATATGTGCTGTTCTCCCTCTCTCGAGGAGCCAGAAGCTCAGCATAGGATCCATGCAACTAAAGTTTCCCCGGGAAAATCTTCCTCACAGATGTCTTCCGAAGGCTTAATATTTTGAAAGCAACCATCCAATCCAAAATGCCGGAGAAGCACTCTCTATAATTACAATTTTACCACTTGAAAAGCTTGGCTATGTCATAGCAGTGGCTCAATTAAGTTGAAATGCAGGACTGCTCCTGATGGTGCAACGGTTGTGAGTAATATCATAAAACATTTGCTAGTCTCCTGGAAACATGCTGATTATGGGCACAAAGTACACTCTATTTTCCTTCTGAGCGCTGAGGCTCAACACACATTTGGAATCAGGACAGCTACTGTCTTTTTTAATACATCTTTATGTCATATATGCTTCACATCAAAATAGATCTGCTACAGGCAGCCCAGGAGTCGAAGCTTTTGGGAGCCTGTTTACTTCCCAGAACAAAGTTTCAGGTAAAACCACCCTAAGTTCTCCCTGACTGCTGCAAAATTCAAGGCATTTGTCTTTGTGGGACAACAGAGGACCAAATCAAAGGGAGCCAGGAAGCTCTTGGAGTACTAATGATTAGACAGTGCTAATTAAAAAGGCCTGGGAATCAAACAATCCCACAAGAAGAAACCTGACTACAGACAGGAGCCAATAGAACAGTTACTTCTTCAAGCCTTTGATGACATTTTACTGGGCAACTTCATGCAGGAGTGCATGCAAAGACCAGATAAGCATTTCTGGATAACAATCTAAATGCAAGAGCAATCACCTCATCTGCTGAGACAAGTGAATCAGGGCAAGGGACCGATTTAAAAATCATTCCCCAGGATACACAGCTCCTTTACTTAGAGTGTGGAAGAATTAAATTCACCCTTTCCTACTCTCAAAGCACCAGCCAAAGAGAACAGAGACAATGAGTTGTTCATGAAGTTCCTTCTCCATGTAAATGGCAGATTCCCATCTTCTGAGCGACAGACAAAACAGTGGTCAACTGGTTTTGTCAAACTGAAACATTTTCTGTTAGAGTACCTGTGAAGAAATTTGCCATACTCTGTAGCTGTGATGCTTTGCTATTACCCCAGTATGTTTGTCTGCAGTTATTCTCAAGAACATAGTAAAATTATACTTAGCATAAGTACAGTTACATTAACTGTAGACTCAATGCCAACATTATTCTTTAGGTCAAACGCTCAGTGCCTCTGAATTTGGGCCTCACACAAGGATACCTGAAGGTCATCTGCACCATGATAAATATTTCCTACTTCTAAATGAGAATGGGGAGTTCAGTAATGCCTCTAAGCCAAATTTAGTGGGGTTTTTTGGCTGAGACACGTTTCATTTTTTAGCAGAGTGCTAGCATTGTGTCAACACAATCCTCCACACAGCAAGCCCACCACTTCTGACAGTTCAGGTCAGTCTCCAAGAGCAGGGTTTCTTACAGGCAGGGCTCTGCATGAGATTTGCTGCTACAGCTTAGTTTGGCATTATCCTTGACAAGATACATCAGATAAAAATGTGCAAGTAGCCATTGGGTCTACAGTTTGCTGTAAGAGAGTTCTGAACATGTTCATTTTGGCCATTCAGCTGGACAAGGGACCCTGGGGGAGCATAAGTACACATTAAGCTGTTGTAAGGAGATATAAATCTCCTTTGACTAGATGGCCACTAGCCATTAAATGGCTACATAATAAATGTTAATCACTTTGGACCTGATTCAGGATGAAAAGAGTCGGGCTTACTTTTGTGTTGTAAGTTGTGAAAGGCTGAGGATGCCCTGACATTGACTGGGTTCTGTGCAGGAGCCAAATGGACACTGTGATTTGAAGTAGGATGAGTGCAGCCCAAGCCAGCAGGTACACCACTGTAGAAAACAAGTTTTGGATGATACCCAGATCTTTCCTAAAGCACATGCTTCAGTTCCCCATATTTCTGCATGACAGGGGATATTTTAGCTCCCTTCACAGATTTTGTTAGTGAATTCAGCACTGTAAGTCTATCTCTAAGCCACGTTACAAGCTTTATTAGGGACAATTATGTAGGAAAGATAGGACGTGGTGGTGATTTGGACATAGAGGGGTAAACTCTTCCTCCCTCCACCTTGCTACTGCCACCTGTGGTCACCTCTTTAGTCTTTTCTCCAGAGGACAGCTCTCCTGTCCTAAAGCCTACAGCTCCCTGGCTTTGTGAAAGTCTTTCAGAGCTGTCATGCTCACCACATCACCATCTCACCCTCTCCCAGAGTGAAGAGGCAAAGGCTATTCTGGCTAAAACTATAAGCTGTTTCGGGGGTCAGGGAGGCTGGGGAACAGTACCAAGCACAACACACGAGTCACCATTGGTAAACCACTGACCAGCCTCTCTGGAACTACCCAAGTATACCAAGCCTTCTCTTCAAACACTAAATTCCATTCATACTGCTTCCTTTTTTTTGCCATAATTGTTCAAAATTTTTATGAAGCTGTAAGTGGCTAAGCACAGAAAAAAAACCTCTCTCCTCCCTGGCTCTTATGCTTATAAAAATAGGCAATTAAGATGACATTTTTATTCACTTCATTATTCACCTTGCTTATAATATAATCTATCTACAGTTTGAATTACCTATCAGGCCACTCTTTGGACAGGACCTTTTTCTACAGTGACAATCAACTAAACTCAGTCCCTAAACTTCCCCTTTCCACCTATGATCAGTAATTCCATTGCTCTTGGTAACTTAGTTGCTTGATTCTAATTATTTAAAAGCTTTTATGCACAGTCTACCTAAAAGAAAGTGTGATGTTAACGTGAACAATGTATTTATAACCACTTAGCTTTAGCTTGGAAGTGACAAATACTCCTTGTTTCTAACATTCCCTCAAGCTTTCTGCAGAGTGTGATTTCTTATTTTATGTTTTAACGCCTTAATCTCTGTTCTTTTACAGTTAACAATGAATCTCTCTATATTAGACACAGACATGCACACACATACATTTGCCAGTCCAAAGCTAGAGGCAAATAATTTAAATGTTATTGATAAGTGATGCTAACGAGATCTGACATTTGACCAAAGTTGTTAAAACAATCAGAATATTTGATATCATTAAACCTAATAAAGATGAAATATCCAGTAGTACAAATTAAACCATGCAGCCCTAGACTTATCTTCTGCAGAATGATACTAAACCACACTGTCTTCATAAACTCTTAGTGAGGTCTTAGAATGGGGGCTTGTATCTAGACAAATAGTTACATCCAGAACATTTAAGGGCTAAAAATTAATTGAAGGGGCATAAGCAAATATTTTATACTAATTCTGGCATCTTGCAGCATTAAAAAAAATGTAGAGGTCAGAATCATTCAAAAATCCAGTCTTAGTTTTTAAGAAGATATTATGTCTCACAAAAGACCCTGAAAGGAATCCACAAACACACACATGTCTATTATAGTCACATAAAGAGGTTGAAGGACTTAACTAGGAATTTCCTCAGACTGGGTAAACAGGAAAATTAAATACCATTGCATACCAGACAATGGATGCTAGCTTAAAAAGAAGTTAAATTCTAGGTGTACACTGCGATCAAAGCTAGGAAGAGGAGACCAGAGTCAAGAGACTGGTGGCTACAGTTGAACAGATCAGTTGTTTAGTTACACTGAAAGAGAACAAAGATAAAAAATTACTGTCAATGACACAACTTCACCACCTTCTTCTCTGAAGAGATGTGGTGGCCAGGACAAGATGATGGAGGTGACAGAATCAATAACTTCAGTGTATTTGGCATGATTTTAATTCCCAAAGCAAGATTTCCAACTACAAGGATGTCCAGTGAAGGCTGGATTACTGATTCTTCTTGGAGAAACCCACTCTGCCATCTCTTTCTCAATTCTTTGCCCCAGTGCACACTTCTTGATAAACTCAAGAGGAAGGGGTTTGGAATTGGAGATGGTATTTTAGCTCTTGCATCTACTCTGGCCAACAGGAATGGGACTTAATCATAAAACCTGCCCAGATCTGGGTTAACTCCAGAAGGGCTGAGCTAGACTTTGGAGAAGAGACTGAATAGAGGCCAAAACAATATGGTGCTAATAAGCCACGCTTCTAAAGACAAGTTATCCAAAGCAGGACAACATCAGAACCAGGAAGTCTGGAGAAGCTGGGCTGATGGTGAGGAGACAGGGAGTGCTCCCTTGGTAAGAACAAGGGCCTACCAAGAAGAAAATCAGGCTTTTTATTGACAAAGATTAGCTTTTTTTCTCTACATAAGTACTTAATTCTGGTTTCCTTTGCCTCAACCCATTCACAGAATAAATTTGCATGGAAACAAGGTCTTTGATTCATTGGAATCTATTGGCTGCAGGTGCTTATCCCTTGCAAAAGTCATAATCCTTCCTTTGTCCTCATCACCATTTTGCCACAACGAAATGCAATGTCACAAATGAGATTATGACTTCACATAGAAAACAAACATCTGGATCCAATGAATCCCTATGGAACAAAGATCCTGTTTTCATGCAAATCAGTTCAGTAATAAAAATTAAAGAAAAACATAAATCCTCTGGAAATACAGCTTGAGGTAGGAGCAGAATTCCCTCTAGAGAGGGGGAACTGTAGTCATATGGTCCCAGGCCACATCAGCCAGCAGATTTCAAAAGAACAGATCTATTTTCATAGACGTGTGAAATCCTGGGAACTATACAAATTAAAAGGTATCCAGTTAAAGCTAATTTGAGCCTTTTATTTGGTGACTGCTGCCAAAAGCTTTCTGTCTTAGAACAGCCATTGCCACTGAATTTGAGCGATTTGCATATGAAACTAATTGAAAAGAAAACATTTGGTGTATTTGGTTTTTTTTCTGTTAAAAGAACCCAAACAATAAATAAATGAAAAAAAAACACACATGCACACACAAAAAAACCCCAACAAACCAAACAATAACAACAAAAACCACACAGACCCCCCCCCAAACAAAACAAAACACCAAAGAACCCCCACAAACAAAAGGACAAAACCAACCCAAAACATATTACCCTGAAAAAGAAATGGTCTGCTGAATATCTTTTAGGAAAAAAGTGCAAAATAATTCCTAAAGAGACATCCCTACAATAAACCACAGTTTTTATTTTAACAAGTGTCAGGATATGGTTCCCTGGTGGTTTTAGGGGTGATTATTATGAAAGGGAACGAAAAATTCCCACAGAAGTTTTGTTTGAATTGTGTGTTAAACTTTTCTGAAACAAACCCCAAGCCACCAAACAAACAAAAAAACTCCACAAACAAAACCCAAAACTTAAATACTTAACCTCTGCAAGTATGTGCATACCATAGATTAAGAAACACTGCAAAACCACTAATTAGGACTGACAAATTACAGTCAAATGGTGGGTGCAGGACCCTCCACCCCGGATTACTCATTTTGCCTGGCACATTTCAGACTTACATGGCAGTGGAAAGCACATCAAAACACTATCAGCATACAATACCAATATCCATAGACTGGTTTGGGGTGGAAAGGACTTTTCAAGGTCATCCAGTCCAACCCCCCTGCAGGAAGCAGGGCCATCTGCAACCAGAGCAGGGTGCTCAGAGCCCCATCCAACCTGACCTGGGATGGTTCCAGGGATGGGGCAGCCACCACCTCACTGGGCAGCCTGGGCCAGGCTCTCACCACCCTCAGCATAAAAAATTTCTTCCTTGTATCCCATCTAAATCTCCCTTCCATCAGCTGATTGGATTGTGCTAGTGTACAGCTACAAGGGAAAGCTAAGAAATACCCACAGCTCTTGATAGGTGCACTGATTTACAGTCCCAGCACACTCTGCCAAAGCTTCCCCTAGACCAGATGTGAGCACAACATGCAGGCAGTGAAAAATCTTAAGTCTGGTTTTGGTAGCTTTATTTTTTTTAGGTTTTGAACTGAACTACATCAAACCAACCCAAATTTTCCAATTATTTTGAGCATTTATTGGAACACTCCCAACATTTTCCGTGATGCAGTTTTTGCTCTGCTACCTTCCACGTGAGCACTGGTGATGGAAATTAGTCTCAAACAGAGATGAATCCAACTGTTCTCAAGGTGCTCCTGACGTATCCCTTGGATAAATCATCCCCTCTCCTCTGATCAAGGACCTGTTACGGGTCTGAACACTCACAAAGGGAAATATGGTGGTGAAAAAAATCCATGCTATATGCGTATTCATCAAGTTGTCCAATTTATCTCCCATAAAAAGGCTGACTATAAAACAACAACCTGTGCAACGGGTTTACAAGCTGCATTCACCATTTGCCAGCCAGCAAGTACATAGGAAGGAGCCAAGTCCTTTCTAATCAGCGTGTCTCTGGTATTTGCTCCCAACAACGTTCTCTTTTCTCACTTTGACAATCCTTATTAACAACTGCCTTCCCTCCACGCTCCGATGTGGAAAGGACTGTGTGACCTGCATGCTTATTATGCACGTAAGGGAAGCTCATTGCAGTCGACAAAATTTACATTCAGCACAAACACTCATGGAAAAAAAAGAAAAAAAGACAGAAGAGCATTTCTAAAAAGCATTAAAGTGCAGCAAACAAGAGTGTAATGCAGGAACCAATCTCTACAAGGAGTAGTAGGGTGTATCTGTTAAGTTGGTCATAGGTGGAAAGTGTCCTTCAGTTTCTGCCTTTATTTATTTTTAATCTTAAACTTTCCCTTTTCCAAGCAAAAATATGGAAATTGAGAAAAAATACTTCAAAACTTACTTTTTAATATCTAACATTGCTATTTTTACTAATACTTAACCTAGTATTATCCAATAACTTACTATCAGCTGTTCTCAAATGATTCCATTAAGTACCAAAAGGCCAAACTTGACCTCAGAAACTAAACCAGGTGCCCAGCACAGCACCATGACACCCTTCAGCTCCTATTTTATGTTGAGAATTTGGCCTACATTAACAGTTTTAAATAAGCAAGTTGGAGTTTTAGTTATTTATCAGTTTACTCAATTTACAAACAACTTAAGCTTCAGGCTGCCTGTTCAGACTATAACTTCCTCAGACTTACAAAGGCCAACATTTGTTTTCTTGCCAACCACTGCAGACACCTTTATTCACTTGCTATTTCTTGTAAATCTAATTGCTGAGTGTTCTGATTTTGTTATTAATAGCATTTTGCCAAAACAACCACCTGGCATATTTGGGGTTGGGTTTTTAAGTGCTTACACTGTTTTGTCACTAACAGCTAAAGTCAGGTGGAACTTACTATTCCAATAGTAACACTCTGCATAAATGAAACATCTTTCTACTGAGTAACAGCACTGTTACTCTGACCTGTGGCTCAAGTTCTGTGTTGGTTGTTTGATTTTTATTTTAAGTGATGTATTTTGGGCATTTTCTTTTTAAATGAATATGAAATCTACATTTTCCAATTCAGTGGTGTGGAAGCAAGTACACAGATCTGACAATTCTTGATTTGACAGGAAAAAAAAACAACCAAACAAACACCACTTTTCTCAAGACCAACACACCCACAAACATAGACTGTGTTTGGGAAACCCCCAGTCAGAACTGGGATGAATAAGAACACATCTGTTCTTATTTAGAGACACAAAAAGATGCGAGCAACAGCTCCCAATCCAAAAGAAGCAGCATTACATTTGATCTACTCTTTGCAGGCTGTAAAAATAATTTAAGGGCCACCCCCTCCCCATACACACAAACCCTCTCCCACATACAGACTTTCAAAATACTTCACCATTGGAAAGATATTGACTCTGCCCTTGGCCAAAATCTTCTGGTCCTGTTTTCAGGTCAATGTCTGCAGATACTGTTTATGCCCTGGAATCCAGGATGCTTTACAATTTTAATGTGGTTTTGTGCACACAGAATCACAGGCTGGTTTGGCTTGGCATCTTTCAAGGTCATCTGGTCCAAGCCCCCTGCACTGAGCAGGGACATCTGCAATCAGAGCATGTTGCTCAAAGCCCTGGCCAACCTGACATGGAATGTTTCCAGGGATGAAGCAACTTCCACCTCTGGGCAGTCTGGGTCTTAACATCCTCAGTGTCAAAAATTTCTTCCTTCTGTTTAGTCCGAATCTCCCTTTTAGTTTAAAACAATCACCCCTCATCCTCTTCTATTCAGGGCATTGGTCTGAACTCCCTGAATTATATTACAACTTCACCCAACTTGAAAAGGCACGTGTAGGAATAAATCAGAAAAGCACAAAAGCTTTACTTGGAATTCTTTTGAAAAATGAGATCTATCTGAGAGAGTCACAGTTAAAAATTATCTTTTCCAATCTGTCAAAGTGGCACAAATTTCAGACAACTCAGTATTATTGGTTTTTTTTAAATCACAGTGAAGTTGATTATACTGTTTAGTTCTCTGCAGTTACTTTTAACATCACAGGCTCTACTTCAGGTAATGCCCCAGCTCACTTCACAGCTAGTGAAGTGCTATGTGATGTGCAGCTGCTGGAATGATGGAGACGAGCTCCTTTCAGCTCCATTAGCTTCAAATGACCAGACTTCATTGTCCAGTGCATTTGCCAAGGTTCATCCCTAGCCTTGAATCTAAATGTCATGCTTCAGGAAGCATCCCCAGGTATGAGACCTGTGAATATTTGACTTTTGAAACTGCTGAGAGAATGTATTTAGTGCCTGGAGATAATCAGAGTATTCCTGGCTTGGAATGGAGTACTTGTGGAGAACTTGATGGTATTTTTTAGTGATCACAGTCATTATTATTCAAGGCATAGCTCCTCCAGTCACATCCCAGTAATAACCAGCAAGTCACTGCTGCCCACTCCTCACCTGATTCAACCAGTCATGCACAGACAGCATGAGTGGGGTGAAATCTGAAAAAAACACTTTAGTTTCTCTTGTTTTCCTTAACTTCCAGTGCCACAAGAGTCCCTGGGTGAGGCAGTAAAGATGTTTTGGAAATGCCTGTGTTGAAGAATCAAACAGCAGTACGGAATGGTTGTGGAGATTATTGGCACGTACATTCCAATTTCGATTAGACATCTTTGGAAAGGCTGGGCTCTTGCCTCTGCCCCATCAGTCAGGCATGTGTTTAGCTTTGAGTAATCCACAGAGCCTTGGCTTTAACCACAAAATGCTGCATGGCTCCAAATCAAGCGGAAGCAAAGACCTTTACAAGCCCAGTGGAAAGAAAAAGCTGTGAGTTTTCAGAGTTTGGAGCCTGCAGAGAAGCTAAGCAACTCTGCTTAGACTCATTAGACAAATGCAATCTCCCCAGAGACAGTCCTGCAGAGTAGTACATTAGGTCACAACTCCACAGGAGACTGACAAGGGAATCACTCAAATTTCTTTTGAAGTATGTAAATATTTGTGAGACTGGCAGGTATAGGGAAATTATTTACTGTAAACAGGAGGAGGAATTAAACAGCATGCCTGCAATGGTACCACAGCTTGCTGAGCAGGAGTTAATATGTCAAGCACTTGGTGCAGAAGGTAAAAATTGGTAAAGATACCTCTAGAATTATTTCACTTGTGTCTTCACAGTACCAAACCTGAGGGGCTTATCACCTTAGACCTTCTTGTTCTGTATGCACACCCCAATCCCAGCCCAAGGTCACAGCATTCCCTGCAAACACCTTGCTCTGGTTTTCCATGTGTGAAGCTTACAGCTAGAAACACATCAAGGCTTTTTGACAGCCCATAACTTTCTACCTCCTCTGTGAGGAACACCCCTTCAGAACACAAATGTAGCATTGCTCACGGTGTCACTGGAGCCGTTGTAAAACACATTTGGGCATTGTGAAGATTCCTGCTCAACACCTTTGTATAATTTGTGGGAATGTGCTCAAAATCTCCACCGAATACTAATGATGGATAGAGAGAAGAACAGGATTGCATTAAGTAAAACATACTGAGATGAGAAAGAGGAAGAATGAGGGGCAGAAATAGAAGTAAGGATCCTTTCACCTCTCTGTGATCACAGAATGTTAGGGACTGGTGATGCTGGTTTCTGCTCCAGCGTGGACTCCACCTAACTCTGCAGCCATAGCTCTTCTTTCATAGGTTAGCTCATTCTTATGGCACAGAGAATGATGGGCAGTGTACTTTAGCAGAGAAAATATGAGAATTAGGACTCAAAGACCAAATTTTCCCAATTTCTGTAACCTCATACATGTCACCTAACACTTCCAACTGTATTCCTTGGTCTAATAACACAAACTTTGCTGTACTGGAAGAGAATTACCAGTTTTGTACTTTTAAGCTATAATTCCTGCTCCTGGACTTTAATAAAAGGCTAAAAGGTTGTAGCACAAGACAGAGCCATGCTTAACACTCTGGCTTAGCCTATCTTCTGGAATAAAGACCTTCACTCACCAGGCATAATCTTACAAAGATGAATCAGATATTGCATCCAAAGTTTCCCTTTTCTTTTTCTTTTTCTATTTGTCCTTCTTGGTAGGCTCAAATGCTACAGGTATTGAACACTGCAAGCTTTTAGAAGGCCAACTAGGCAACAGCTTTTATTATTATAATAAATATCATTAGCATTCAGCATTAAATACTGTCCACAAACATATGGAAACAAAGCCACTGGCTGAGAGAGAGCTTACAATGTAAAAAGACAAGTTTTATTTACTTTTTAGAAACCTTTTGGTTCTTTTAAGCAGCAAAATATCATTTCATAATTATTACCTTATGCTGTCCTGACATTTACATTACCATTCAGTGCTGAAAGCCAGAAAATACCAACTGTTCTGCAGAGGATTTTGTTCTCTGCAGGGTGAAAAATCTATTAAATTGCATTAAGACCTGTTAAAAAAAGTATACTCGGGGATTGCAAGAATGGGAGAGGTTTGAGTCCTGAAGTCTGTGAGGTTTAGCACATTCTGGATGAATAAATGATGGTAGTTTGGGAAGGGTTAAGCAGGTTTTATGGTCTTCTACTCAAAGGATAGATTGCATGTACATATGGACTAGAAAAAAAGT
Source organism: Chloroceryle aenea (assembly GCA_013399075.1). Classification (NCBI taxonomy): domain Eukaryota; kingdom Metazoa; phylum Chordata; class Aves; order Coraciiformes; family Cerylidae; genus Chloroceryle; species Chloroceryle aenea. Next base: position 81,687 of record VWZY01012243.1, on the reverse strand, counting down.
AGCAGAATTTAAGATAGATCCCTGCTTTCCTGCTTCTCTGAGTGTCAGATCTGTCTGTACAGTGACCAGACTGCATTTTCCCATATTTACATCACCCACTGAAATGCATAGATTATGCCTTTGAAACTGGAAGTTAAAGGTGAGAACCAGAAACTAGGACTTAATCCAAACCCCTTTATTTCCCAAATAAAGTCTCAACTTCAAGGGTCACCCAGAGCACCATTTCTATACCAAGATTTAATCAACGCCCTCCCCCTGCCCCCAAACTTTGCACCTCTTACAGCATCCATTGCTCACAACAGTGACATTTACCAGGGACTGTGAAGGGCTTAGAGCAGCACTAATTTTTCCAATTCTCTCTGGACTGATGAATGGCTCCTATAAAAGGTTAAATCATCACTTATTCTGCCCCTCAGAATTGCTGCTCTTCCTACTCTCAGCTGTGCTGTAAGCACCAAGAACACGAGGGAGAACATCATGAGCAACAACAGCTTTTACCTGATAGCAAAGGCAGCGTTCCCCAAAGCTCAGCTGCTTTTATTTTACTCTGCTTTGAACATGACAGTCTCTGGTAACCACTTGTCCACATGAAGGAAAGAGTGAGGAAGGAAAATGCATGAAACAAGGCAGTCACACACTGCATCCCAGGTTTGCCCTGACCTTCACTTGTGGCTCTGGAAGTTTGCTATGACCTGTTGATTCATTTCTTAGCTGATGCTGGAGGCTCTTGATAGCCAGCTGTCTCCACAGGGTACCCCCGGGGGACTCCACAGCACAACTCTAGATTGCTATAAGACACACATAGAAACACAGAGGTGCCTTCCAACTCAGACACTTCTAGAGGTCATCTGGTCCAATCCCCCTGCTGAGAGCAGGGACATCCTCTGCTAGAGCAGGGCGCTCAGAGCTCTGTCAGCCCCACCTTGAATGTCTCCAAGGATGGGGCTTCAACCACCTCCCTGGGCACCCTGTTCCAGTGTCCACCACTCTCGTGGTAAAGAACTTCCTCCTTATTTCTAATCACACAAGGACCCTCCCTGCACTAGCAAATTGGCAAGCACCTGAGCTCACAGGAGGACTCAGTTCTACAACCTCTGCCACAATGGCTTGGCCAGGTCCGTGGGAGCACCACTCCATCAAAAGGACACTGGTAAATTACAGCAGCCCAGCATGCAGCCTGGCTGCCACCCCTGAAGCTCCACCAAGAAGTGCTGTTTCTGTATTTCTTATACTACCCTTCGTGGGAAGGAAGAGCTGAGAGGCTTGTACCCTACTGACTTGATAGGCTGAAAGGTCTAAAGATGATATTGCCCAAATACTTATCCTCCTGTCACTGGTGCAAGATGGTACGTACTTATCAAGTCACAAAGGAGCAAGATAGCATGTGACAGTTACCTTTAAATTAGGGCATAATCTAAACCTGCAGTTTCTACATTCAGCCATGCTGTGAGGAGTACCACACAGCCTAATTACAGCTAAAAAACAAATTAAAACATCTCCTCTCCATTGACTGAAGAGGGAGCAAGAGTTTCCTTCAAAGATGATTCAGAACAGAAATCCTCTCTGTGTTCTCTGAGCTGCCTATGAGGGAGTCCTGTCCCTTTTCCCATCACTGCCTGCTCTGGCAATAGTGAGAAATTATCTGTGTAGCATCCATCCTCTGCCTCTGCACCCAAACCACCCATGCCAAGCATCAGTACAACATTGAGTCTTCTCCTCTTTGTCCACTGAATAACAATCAGAAAACTTGAGTTTTGGTGTTCCATCCTTTGCACAGGATCTCAGTTTTAGTGGAGACCTTGAGAAAAGTTGCTTAGTTTGTCATTTAAAAGCCATATAAAACTTTGTGAAAACAAGGAGAAATGACATTTACCTAAAAATTAAATCCCTAAGTTAACAGAGAACACCAGTTAACAGGTAAAGATGATTTATGTAATTGAAATACTCGTGTACTATTAATAATCCTAATTTGCATGAGTATTAGGTCATTTTTATGTAATTAGCTGAAGCAGAAGGGTTTTTTGTCAATTAAACTAATTGTTTTTCACACTAGGTGTAGATTGAATATTGATCTTTTTTATTCAGCTCACTTACATAAGCAAATTAGATCTAATTGCATCCTTACCACATCATTACTCAGTTATTGTAAATTACAGAAAATATATTCTCTTCCAGAATAATGCTTTCTTTGTGGTGTTGAAGTTAAAAAGAGGCTAGTTAATTTAAGAACTTCAAACTAGTTTTTCCCATCTGTCAACTCAGTAGATATGTGCATCATAGAACAGGTCTCATTGTTAGTTAACTTAAGATACCAGCAGAGGTTCAGAGATTGGATTCAGGAAATGCCCAAGAGAGCAACTTTCTTCTGAAAAACAGAAGAGCTCAAGGAATGGGAGCTCACACATACACCTAATGACTTAAGACTTTCATTTAATAACATTACTGCCAATTTTCCAGAATGAATTCATAATTCTGCCTTAGGAAAGGTTCAGAAAGAGAAGGAGTTTCACTGGTTGGGGGTAGGGGTGTTGAAGGTTTTATTTGGATTTGGGGGGGGTTATTTCTTGTGGTTTTGTTCTTGTTTTGTTCTGTTGTTTAGGTTTTCTTTTTTTTGTTTGTGTTGATTATTTATTTATTTTAAAAGTTAAATTAACACTTAAATTGAGACAGAAGTTGTCATCTTTTACCTGCAGCAAACTCCACTCTCAATAGTTTTACTGGGTGTTGAACTTTACACCTATTTTTAGTATAATAGCATAGGAAAAAAAAAAGAATTTTAATCTTTTTACTTATATGTTTCTCTTCAGTGGGATCTCTTTGTTACACATTAGCCCCTGAAGGAAGGCTGAAGATAAAAAAAATCAAACAGCTTGGATTAGAAGTTTAAAAACTTTGGGTACAGGGCAAGGTCTATCAAAGCACCACAATTTAATCCTCAGAGCATCTCCTACTGGAATGCTAGAGATGCAAAATTTGGTATTATTCAAGCTATACCCTGATTTTCAAGGTGTTTCAAGAATAGCAGGGTTTGACCTGACAAAGGTTTTGATCTTTGGCTTTGCAAGGTCAATGTCACAATTGTAAAATTTTTAAACAGGAGAGCAATACAGAAAGACATTGAAACTGGGAAAATTCACTTTTTGATCACTCAGATTCACATACCAACTCATATTAGCAGAGAAGGGATGCACTAGGTCTTCTACAACCAATTATTCTTGGGATGCAAAGGAAGAAGCAGCTGTTGAACTCACATCAGGAAGACTTTTTCACCTGACTGAGAAATCCCCACTGAACAGAGCTGATGTAGTTGCACCATATCTCCAGCCCATTCAGATTTCCACACCCAGTATAAAAAAAAAATGTTTTCTACCCCCAAGTTGCTCATACTTTTCTCAGATTTGGTGGTAAGAATGGTTTCTTTCTCATGGCACTGATTCAAAGTGCTTTCAATCTGCAGAGGAGTTCAGATTTACCACCATAAGCATTTCCAGTAAGAAAGAAAAGCCACATTTAAGTGACTTACCCATCAGGCTGTTGTGTCTGCTTTGGAGAGGTAGAGGAAAAAGCTTGGACAGTGCTAACAGCAAGCTCCTGGCCACCATGTTTGGCCTCTGCTAGAATCTCAGCTGCTGTGTTGAAGCCAAAATAGCCTGAGTCAGCTCTGGTGTGGTGTTAATTTGTGTACCCTACCACAGAGAAATCATCAAGATACATTGAAACTTGTTCTTCCAGCAAAATTCTGAATGTTTTGCAAAGGAGACCATACCTGTGTTTCTTCTCTAGCTTAGGCTAGAAGAAACATGCCTGAGAATTCACTGCAAGCAGCAACGTGTCGTAACAGAGTATAAATTGCTTTCCTTAAAAAATAAATGAACAGTACTTAGGCTTGATGGATTGTTTGTCCTTTTCACTTGCTAAAATTCTCTAGTGTTAAAACTGGGCCATATGGAACATAGTTGTTGGTGTCAGAGCCCAGATGCCAGCTGCCTACATTCTGATAGCAACTGCATCTGGATTTCTCATCACTCCAGTTTGAGTTGAAAGGAAAAAAAAAAAGCTCATTTCCAAAGAGAAAACACTTTTTCCTCCAAAATTCAAGCAACTACAGTCTATCAAAGTTGAGACAAAGGCACAGGATTCAACACAATTCTCCTCTAGCTGCTGAGCTGCCTTCGCTAAACACATGGCCAGCACTTGCCCATTGCAGCCATGAGGTGAAATGAATTTGCTTTGGCATTGCCAGAAAGGGCTTCAGTGAACATATGTTATTGCTCAGTGGGGCAGAACAGCACTTGCAAAAATCAGTGTGAGAAGCTCAGCTGGCAAGTGGTAATTTGTTAAACCACTATAAAAGAGTCGTGTTCAATCTTGTACCAAGAGTCTACACAACAAGGGGGGGTGGGAAGAAAAACCCCTTAAGAACAAGCAGTCTCCATTCAGCCAAATGTAGCCACCTCAGCAAGCTCAGAGTTGAGGAGAACAGGCTTCACATGAGTACAGTGCATCCGATCAATATATTGAAAAAGCCACTATTAATTTTTTTTTTCAACATATTCTGTAAGAAATGCAAGAATCTGAACATAGGCTCTTGGTATGGATCTGCTGATTCTTCTCAAACGTGCAAAGTAAGTGTTCTACATCCCCATCTACAACATCTAAGAACTCATTCCAACATTTAAGCCAATTAAGGTTAATTGTGTAGCAATATAATATTTCTCTTGAGGCCCATGCTCAAAAAAAGCCTGGACAAGTCTGATAAAACCTGCTGTCAATGAGCTGCAAATATTTGAATTGTTCTAAAACAATATCCTCTTAAGGTACAGGGTAAGTATGTAGTGTGAGTACAGAGTGTGGAACAGGAACCCACCCATTACTGTCAAGAATAATCACTCACCTGATAACTTCAGGTTCACAATATATTTATTCAATCTTGTCCACTGGGGACTACACTGGGTTAGAGACAATTAAACTGTAACTTAAACCCTTTTATATTCAACAGCAAAATGAGGAAGATTCCTTTGTTAGCACCATACAAATTTGTGTTAGTCACAACCAGCCCCACAGGCCAAGTTTTGGAAAAACCTCCTAAATCACCAGTAAAGCATCTTAGGTATCTGTTTTTGGGGGGGCTAGAGATGCTAAAACAAAAGTTAGAATCTTGTAGACTATAAATCTTATTTCATCATCATCATTTTGCTCCATAACTTGGTTATTTTGAGAGCCCACAATGAAAAAGTGTCTTAAGCCCACCTTATGCCACTGAGAAGGGACTGCATAGCAATAATCATGCTACTCACTCACTGAAGCTATAGCTTCAAATACCTTTCTAGATATTCCCAGACTGATGTATGGCAGTTTGCTTTGCCTTACATGGCCTTTTGCCTTTTTTCTTTTTGAAGAAGGGACAAACTTTTGACACCATTTGATGCCAGCTAGCTTTGTTTTGGGCACATTGGGATACTGAACATCGAGAGGCATGAGGACTCTCTGGGTAGTAAAAGCAATATCCAAAAAATAAGTAGAAGGTACAATTGGGACCATTTGTGAACAGCTAGTATTAGTTATAGAGAATCAATGCTCAAGAATATGTCTAGAAAATCCCTTGGGATCTCTTTATATCACTACAAATAGAAACACAAACCCACTACCTAGCTATTGAATACACCATGGGTATTATTCAACTATTGGTATTAATTAGAATTTAAATATTCTGTTTTCCATAAGTTTTTACATTGGACTTTATCTTCTGGAAGCTCAAGGGAAACACCCAATTCATACTCCCTCAAGCATCTTTATATTCACCTCCACTAGAGTTAACATTCTAAACTGTTACCAATGGATACTCATTTAAAATATTCCTTCAAGTGTTTGGGTTTTTTTTTTGTTACCAACTGTTGACAGAAGAAAGTCCTGTAACACAGCATATAGTCAAATATGCAAAGAATAACTCTCTCCCTTCTCAAATTGTTTCCTTTCCACACACAAAGCCTTTCCTTATACAAAGAGGAATCCCACTGCAGTCAATTAAAACAAGGCTGCTCATAGATAAAAAAACCCCAACCTTTTGTGAAACAACTCACAATTTTCTTTTTGTTCTGTGAACAAAAGCAGAAACGTAAAGGAATGGAGTGTCAGAAGGTAGAAAACAGCAGGATCATTCTTGCTCATAGAGCAGGTTGACAGTTTCAGCAGGGTAATTTTTCCTGAAGCATCATATTTTGATGATCAGCAGGTAAAAAATTTAAAGGAATTTTCACCCAGCCCATGCTTTTATTATCACATAAATAGTACCCTGTTTCTCAAAAAGTTTTGTTACTATCTGAAAATGCCTCTAGTTTGTCAGTGGATTAATATTGAAGTTGATATTCCCCTTGAAGGTCTAAAGTAAAAGGTAGAACAAGAGTCTTTCTGAATTAGAATATTTACAAGCCTTTTGCTAGATAATTTTGAAGAATGTATTTACAGCATGTGATGTATTTGCACAAAGTCATTACAGTTAAAAATACACAATTCCACACCACACCCCCCAAGTTCTCACAGTGCTGCTGGCCACTCTTAGTAGAGCTCACTAAAAATGCATAAAGTCCAAGAACTTAGATCTGGGTTGACTTCAAGCCTTGATAAATTTTGAAAGGCCCTGGCTAATTGAATTCTAATCTACCAAACTCTTGTATTTTACATCAGAGTGTTCAGAAAAGCAGCAACTTCTGGCTGACTCCGCAGAATAATTTCATTCTGTACAATACTCCTACCTTATTGTACTCAGGTCTCTGAGGATATTCATTGGGCATAATTTCATTACAAAACCTACAACATGCACTTCCAACAGTCTGGCTATAGAACAGAAAGATGATATGCAGTCAAGAACAGTCTATTTGCTGCACTTGGGAAGATGAAGTAGCATTAACTTTCAGGGCCTGACATTAAGGTGTTGAAACATGCACACACCACCAAGTGTCACACATTAAAAAGCACTCAACCCCACGGATGACCTTTTCAAAGCGAAGAGTCTCAGCATCTCACCGAATGCTTTCAGTCTAATCCAAAGCCTATTAAAAGCATGCTGCTCCCCTTGAAACGGTGCTTAGCATTTTTTGGAAAGCCTCACCAAGTACCTTCATCTGCCACTGAAATCACCAGGAGATGCAGGCACTCAGCACTTTCTGCTAGACAAGCAGCCACCCTGATCAAACGCCTTCTGAAGTAATGTTTGTCTCTCCTGCTGCGACTCACTTGCGTTTCTGCATCTGGTGTTCTAACCTGCCTGCTTCAAGAAATCTCTCTCAAGGGAAAACCCTGACTCCAGGAATCGACTGACTGGCCTTTTTTTTTTAGTAGCTTCTTAATTTAGGTTCAGTCTTTGTTCCTGGAGGAGGAAAAAGCTCTCTGTTCTTTTCACTTTCTGGGCGATTTCTCTAATGTATGCGTGTGTTATTCCAATGCCTCCCTGATATCATTATTTTTTCCTGGCAAGGAAATCTCTGGCATCAACTTTAATGCAGAAGTTTAGAAGCTCTTTTGGTTTATGGACCAATTCTCACCCCATGTGAGAGAAAAAACCACAAACCTACCACACCTAGAGGCATTTTGGCAGAAGATGGATCTTCCATTACTCCCCTCTTTTCCTCTTGCTATTACACTTAAGCTTGAATATAGATTAAGAATTAAAAGTGAAATGAACCCAGTAAAACAATTCACCTACAGATAGCAAGCTCAGGCAAAAAGAAACCTTCACTAGCTTTGTCTCTAATTTTTGCTCCCTTTATCACTTTTAAAAAGGAAAATCTCTTGGAATGGTTTTTACAGTTTTTATGACTTTTATAAGGCTTCTTTAATGACCCTTCCAGGTGATAAAAAGTACAATTAAAAATGATACTTCCCTCAATTAATTAATTCTTTTTCTTCTCATGGAATTAGCATGATCAGCTTTATAATCCAGATGATATACCTTTCCCATGGACCATAATTAGGTTCCTAAACATTTCCTAAGCTCTTCGTTTCGTGCCCATCTTTTATAAAAGATTAAGAGACAAGACAGCTCACTTGCAAATAAAGGCAAGAAATACTGAAAGAGCCTACCCACAGTGTTTCAGTTATTAAATTAGCAAGAGAAGTGCTTATGTCTGAGCACTCAATTGCAAGGCAAGACTCTTGCAGCCATTCTGCTGGAGGTACACGACTCAAGTCTCACCCAGGGCTTGCAGTCAGACAGCTTTTCACAGCCTTGCTATGTACAGTTATTGAAATGCTACACTCTCAAAGACTATTAGGATAGTATTTTAAGGAAAAATATGAAATAAAATTGTAGAGCATAGCAGCACAGGTCTGCTTCCGAAGCTACAAGGAAAGGTATTCAGCCAAAGAAAGTTTCTCCCCTTATGCCAAGAGACTCCCTCAATTGCAGGAAGATGCACAGAAGAGAAAAGATATAAAACTACAAGTTAGAAAGTAACTAGATCAAGGGAACTCCGGAGGTGACTTAAGTCACTGACCATCATTCCAGAGCAAAGCTCTGACACGGACCAGGGCTGTGGTCAAGTTTAGATGCAGAGCTTTACTTGGTCTCACACCAAGCCAAGGCAGTGTTCACACTTTTCATCCTTTCGCTCAAGCCTGAGCAAAAAAACCCTTTGCTTTCTTAGGTGGCAGTTGAGATAGAATTTTAATCCTCTGGGTGGGCCTAGGAGAGCTCCAGGACAACTGTTTGCCATTAGATGCTGTATGAGTTTCTTAGAATAATAAAAACAGTGTTATTTCAGCATGTTACATAACCTTTTATCTTTTCCTTACAATGCAGTCACTGTACCTTCACCATCTTTCTCATTAGAGCCCCTTTCTTCTGTCTTCACTCCCAACTTTCCTTACACTGTTTGCACTTCTTTATTCTTGTTCTCTAGCCATGTATCAAAACTATGCTATTGAAGAGCAAACGTCTGCAAGTGAAGATTTTTTGGGGTATCGAATGTGCTTTTTGATGCTCAAAGAATTAAGATTAAAAGAACTGAGTGATACAGTGGAGATTAGAGAGAGCAGAGAATGCTAAAGACACACAAAGAGTGCAGGAAAGCTAAAATCACTTCAAACATTAATATCCTTCTTTGTGCCATACTCTACAAAAAGTGTTCTGTATCTTAAGCTTGAATCTTTTATTCTTTTTATTTTATTTCAAGCAATCCTCTGATAAGATGAACATCCAAACTTTTTTCAAATTAATGTTGTTATATAGATATGGGTAAAAGTATATATTTCAGAAATATAATACCCTGTGAGGACTTCTGTTAAACCAATAGTCAGGACTTGAAAAACAGAATTGTGAAAGTTTTACTACACAGGACCTTTAGAGGGGGGAAGAGAAAAAATAAAGGCAGATATCATCTTGGAAATATGATAAGATTACAAAGAAAAATGATTTTCCTCTTTCTTTCATGCTTCTTTTTCTAATAGTAGAGAGATTTTACACACTACAACCACTAGCAGATGCAGAGAGGGATACACCATGAGAGGTCTCCTTAAGGAAAGGTTGAAGGATTGTGGACTTTGTTTAGTCAGTTGGGTTGGTGGCTTGTTTTTCATTTACACAAAAAGGTTGATAAATTTCAAAAGCTTCCAGATCAGTTTTGCTTAGACCTTGTCCAGCTGTTCATAGTTGTGGTCTATCCAACAAGTTTACTGTAAGCAGGAAGAATAGGATGAAAAGTGCTTCAGCCTCAAACAACTAAAAACACCAAACAAGTAAAGGGTTAGGAAAGAAAACTTCAGAGCTTATACAAAGTTCTGGCAAAGAAACACCTAGAAAGTCAAGAAAACCAAGCTAAGACAGCTCAACTATCATGTCTACATTCACTAGAGATTTACACCAGTTTCTCTTTGTTGAAGAGCTAAAATGAAATGGATGCCAGAGCAGGCCAGTCTTTCCCAGATGAAATGGGCACCCTCCACAGTGGATCCAGTTCAGTACACAATATTAAAGTCCTCCCAGGTTTCCAGGGAAAACATTACTTTCTCACAGGATGAAATATGAATACCAATGAACTCCTGGAAGTGGCAGGTAAACACAAAAAGAAAATATTTTCCTGCTTACCTCAAATTTGTCTTCTCTGCTTCTGAAAACATAATGAAGACGTGCCCATTATTTGCCTGCCAGGGAGCACTGGGAGGCAAATGTAACGTTTAAGACAGAACATCAGCTTCAATTGATTCATCAGTAACTTTTCCCCTTCAGTTTTTGCCTGTGCTTTTTAATGAATGCAGTTTTGTGGCTGTATGGAAGTACCTTCAGGTCCTTAATGCCACACAAAGTTTGGCTCATGCCACTTTGCTATGCCCCATTTTCCTCCTACTAGCTACTCCAGAATAACCCCCGGAATCAAAGTTATTATCAGAGCAGCTGAATGTATATATGGTAGATGCTTGGGAATCATCACTGGCTTCAAATAAAAAATAATAATAATAAAAAAACCACGCTAAATCAGGGTCAAACCACAAAACTGAGCTGTACAGCTGACATGCCAACGATATAAAACATCGGGGGCATGACTGAAATAGAGATCACATCATTATTATTCCATTAGAGAGACCTACATCATCAGGAATCCAAAGCTGCTGAGTATTAACTAATTAAGAGTCACACAGTGGGAGGAAAGAAAAAATAAACTAGAGCTTAAACAATCATGGCAGATAGTACAGAACTGACTCTGGCCAGAGTCACTAAATCAAAACACACAGCTTCCTCCAAGTTAAGTGGTTGATATACTGGGTCAGAACAAATGACAGGTTTGCCAGAGAAAAAGGTCAGAGTTGAATGCAAGGTGGACATCATGACCGAAACCCTCATGTGTTTCCAAAGCAAGGTGACAGGAGCTATAAAATAAGCAAGAGAGTGCCATAATTTTCTCTGGGCTGGCTTATACTGCATATTGTTGTTCAAAAGGGGGGAGGGGGAATGAATAATAGAAAAAAAAAGACATAACAGGTGAACAGTGACCTACAGCAACCATTTAAAAATAATAATTGGAACCAAAGACAAGACACAAAGCCTGCTCAGACCACTGTTAGGAACATGCATCCCTAACACATCGCATCAAGGAAACCCCCTTCAAGCAAGAGTTGTCAGGAATCCCACATGGTTCTCATGATGCACACAACCTTGCCACTACCAAGAGATGCTCCCAGATTTCCTTTGCTTAAGTACCAAGAGAGTCAGTTGCTCTCCCCAGGCAAGTATGAAAGTGGCAGTTTCACTAGCAACAATAGCTTAAGAAATTTTTCCCCTCTTTAACCATGTAAATTCTCCGTGGTTCAGGGCATGGAGAGGAGAAAGGAGTTGGTCTGAGTTTTATCACGAGAACATAGTTTATACAGTCACATGAATTCAGTAAATGGCTCCCCTTACAGTCCTGGAAATATAGGTATTAACCAACTTTTTCAGGGTATTAAAAGGAAAAAAAAGAAAGACAAAAAACGACAACAAACAAAACACCACCAACCAACCAAAAAACAACAAACAAAACACACCTCCCACTCTGGTCAATGCTTCACCCACCTATAGAGGACAGCAGAGACCTGGGCTACTTTATACTTCTCACTATGTCTACACTTCTCTTATGTTTCCTTAGCTCTAAGTCTGAATAATCTGCTTTGGCAATGGAGTTATATATTGTTTAAAGAGGGCCAGCCCTGCCAAGACGCTTGTGTGCTCTCTTAAAAAGTAAGACCCAGAGGTATAACACGTCTGTCTTACATCCAGAATTTAGAAGCTTCAAGACAGATACGAGAGCCTTGAAATTGTAACTTGTAAGTGGAAGGAGCAGAGACTTTCATCCCATTAAACATCACCTCCATCCTATTTTTGCAATACCATGTGATTATGTACTTCATTATGGCAATTACAGCATATTTATGAACAGTTCCCAGGCTCTCCAAGCATGGCTGCCAAACAGAGGCAGGGAGAAATCTTATTTCTAAACCTTCCAAAAGGCTGTTTTGGGTTTTTTTCCCCCCTCTGTTTATAGAAATATTTTAATTAAATCCCTGGGCACAAGTGGATATGATTTAGAAGGCAATTCAGGTCTTTAGGCCTACACAGATGTCACTTAAAATCATCTTTGAAGGATGATTTCAGAAACAACTAAAGCACCATTAACCAGAGTAAATTGGGAGGTGCATGAGTAGCAACCACTATTATTTTGACAGCATTCAAGTTCAACAGCAGCTACAAGGAATGTCTGCCCATTAACGCCGAGCTGATCAGCATTCAGGAGAAGAACTCATTAGAATATCAGTCAAGTTTTTTGAACTTTTTTCAATGAAAAACCTCAATACAATGAAGAATTTGCAAGATGCAGATAAAAACATGAATTTTCATAAAGCACTAAACATGTAGGAAATGAAACTGATTCACAAGGTTAAATATGTCTACTGAGATCTTTTCACATGTGGCTGTGCTCTATTGAATTATTTGCAAGAAGTATTTGATGGTTCTTTCAAAAGTGAATGGTGTAGCAACCCGAATCTTGAAGTCAAGATGAAACAAAATATAAAACAAGATAAAATTCCATCAGGTTTCTTTGCCAACTGAAACTTGATTTAGTAGCATTAAAAAAGAAAAAAAAAAAAGACAGTTTTTCCACAGACTTTTGAGGAAATCTAGCTGCAGTTTGGAGTCAACAGGGAGCAGCTTAGTCTAGGAGGCAGCAAGGCTGCTCAGTCCTTGGGTACAAGCCACAGGTTGGGGTACATACATATGATATCAAAGAGCAAGGGTGCAAGTTATGGCAAAATCAGCAGACTCAAAGCATCACAGCTCCCTCTCTCACACTGAGCAAAGTAGCTGCTAGATACAAACAACTCCTCATAGCATCAAGAGTTGCAGCACCCCTTCAGGTACTTCAAAACTTTTTTACATCCAAGAGAATCACAGACCCAAGAAATTCTTTCCAGGCTGTGGTGATTCAACATGAATACTCTTTAGCAAGCACCCAGTCTTTTCAGTAGATGCTTCCTATAGTCTTTTATGCTTGTGTTAGCTGGGTCAGGTAATATCAACTACTCACAGAAGCCAGAGGTAAAGAACAACTTTCTCCAGGTTGCTTACACCTGCAGAAGGTACAAGAGCAGTGGAGCACCTACAAAATTGTCATTCTGTGCTTGCAGATATGCTACCAACAAAGTCTAGAGTATCTAGTGGAAACATTAAGAATGAAGGCAACATCAGGGAAGTTACATATGCAGAGGTAAAGGTAAACCAAGGCTTCATTACTTATACAATTCTAATTCCTGCCTGCTTTGCTTTTCCAGTTATTGTCATCAGAGTCATTAATGCCAAAAGAAAATAACCAGGATGCTGCTTCCCATGGCTACATTTTCTCTCATCACTTCATAAAGGAGAACGTTACAGCTTTTAACCTTAGGGGAATCAGAACTATTACCCAAGCACTTTAGGAGTAGCACATGAAAATCAAGCAGAAATAAAAAACATCATACAGCCTCCAACTTATCAACAAGCAGATCTACTACGCCAAAGCTGAAAGTCTTCTTAAAACAGCTCCCCAGAAGTCAAACAAAAATATACACAAGCTACTTACCCCCTCAGTGGTCCTCTTCTCAGCAGAGGAACCACAAACACCTCACTCCCAGTTACACCCAGAGCTGCAAATGAAAACATTTAAGTACTTAAGTAACCACGCCCAAAGCTCTTTCCTAACTTTTAATAGGGTTGAACTTCCTTTTTGTCTTTAACTGACAGCTGTGCTGCCTGTGGAATAAAGCAGGGAACCTTTCTCAGAGGGTTGGTTACTCCTTTCTTTCCCCAGAGATCTCAACCTCCTATTACAAATGGTTGTAAAACACATCTTTGTGTGAGTACACTGTTAGGTGCCTTCCTACTACCATCGTTATCTTCTGAGGTCAAAGGGAAAATGAAGGTTCAAGAACAGGACCCTACCTGTCTCAAGTTTTCACAGCACTTAAGGAAGTTTTGTCTGTCAGAGTGGAAACTGTGGAAGGGTTTGGTATTTGCTTCCCCCCACCCACTGAAAGGAAAATAAAACTAGCTCCTCTTTTATTTGTTAATCTAGTCCAGGAGCACTTCTCAGGCATATACCTTGAGCTGCAGGTGAGAGCTGGGAAGACAGAAGATAATACAAAGGGTTGAGCTGCAGGGTACCAGTAGAAGTTATAAGATCTGGCTCCATGGGCAGTGCTCCTCAAGTAGACCTGGGTTAGTGGGATGGCTGGTTACAGCAGAAAGGGGGGGTTATTTTTTTCCATGGAGTGCACACCCCTCTTCCTATCCCTGCATTCACATCTTGGAGCTCACTGCTGAAGTTTTTGAAGAGAAAGGCAGACTAGGGCTGCCTGGTCCATGAGTGACTGCTCTCAATTGCCCCACAGAGTAGCAGAAACCACACAAACATGAGTGAGCAGCAAGTCCCTGTAGCAGCTTACACAAAGAGCACAGTCCCTGCCAGCTCCTGCTACCTGCCTTTCCTTTGAATCAGAAAGCTTGGGAAATACCTCTAAGATCATCAAGTCCAACCACCAGCCCAATGTTATCATGACCACTAAAACATGTCCTGAAGTGTCACCTCTATGTGTTTTCTGAACACCTTCAGGGATGGTGACCTCACCACCTCTCCAGGCAGTCTTCTTAGCACACAGCCACAGCAACCAAGTGGGAAATGACATATCCTTGGAAGAAGGGAAACAGCAAAACAATGAGGCCCGTGGGGCTCCACAAATGCTCCAGGCAAGGTCTTGCCCCAGTAGCTGGGCCAGGCCCTGTGGCTGCCACCATCCCCTCTGCCCCAGCATGCCCCAAGTGACCTTGATTGCCTTAAAACCCAGAGAAAATACTCAAAGCATTGCTCTGTTGCAGCTCACAATCCAGTTTAGGTACCCAAAGGGACAATACCCACCCTCTGCCCCCATTCAGTAGCAGGCTAAGCCAGGGGAGCAGACATTTTGTGAAAACCTCCATTATTAACATGAGGAGCTGTGAGATTTTACTTAGTGGGTGCTGCCTGTGGGAGGTCTGACCCTACCCCAGCTGCAGTCTGAGGGTTTCTCAGCATGAACCAGGCATTTCTGGGCCCACAAATATAAAATAAAGTGGCTATTTCTGTTCAAACAACAGCCAAGTTTATGTCTCCTGTGCACAAAACCCCTCATATTTGCCTACGAAGATTCAGATACCTGCTTCCCAGAACACATCTTATTAAACAATTTAACAGGTATATATATATATATGGAGGTGCTGTTAGCAGTAATCTCACTCCTCTGTTGTTGAAACTCTTCTGCTCTGTGGAAAAGAACAAAAATGTCAGAAGAGCTGGCAGGGCAAAATGCCCATTGCTCACAGTCAGGATGGTCAACCTCGCTGCAGATTATTTCTAAACTTGCATCTAACAGTCTGCTCTGAAAATGAACGTTACTTGATACAGTTTCCTGGCTAATCAGAGGAGACAAACCTTTCCTGTTCCCTGTTTTTCTGTCAGCGAGAGTGGAGCATGTGTCTGCTTTTATCAGGCAGCTTACCCCAACGAACAGCCTGCAGAGACACGGTGGTGCAAAAGGTAAGACCTTGGGGGGAAATTGCTATCAGCCTTTTCCCCTCCCTCTAACAACTTGCATTTCTTTTTCTATTGAGCTCTTTACTTTCATCATCCTCTTCGTCCGATCTATCTTCTTAGGCTTTTATACTCCAACTATTGGGACAGAGGAAATAAATACAGCAAAATTGGGTTTTGGGACTCGTGTAAATGTATGTTCAAGTGTTTGCCTGTTTGCTAAGCAGCCCGTGTTGTATTATTGACTATCTGAATGGATTTTGGGCTGCAGCTAGGTTAAGCTTCTAGGGAGACAGCTTAGGTAAGAAAACTTTTCTTGAAGGGAAAAAGAAAAGAAATCCCAGCAGGAAGACTCAGGGATGGACTCTGGAAATGTGGTCAGGGCTCACAGCTCTCCCTGTAGTGAATCTCTCCAGCAAGGGCTTCCCAAGAAGGACAGATCTGGTAATCACCCTTGGTCAAACCATCCCCACATCTCAGCATGTATTCAACACAACTAGTGCAACCCAAAATACTTTCAGACCCCTAAAGGAGAAAAAAAAAAAATACAAAACCACACCAAACACACACACTACAATAACTTTTTCTTTCCAAAATCTTTGTAAATATATCAAGAAACTGTAAGAATGTAAACTAGAGGAGCTATGTTGGCTCTCAATTTTGACTAGTAAATTTCCCATACTTTAAAACAGAGCACGGAGATGAGATTACCCTCAAATCAGCTAGCAGTTTGTAGAATATCTGTTTTTCCAAGAGCTCAGGCTATTAATCTGGTGGGTATTTAGCAATTTATCTCATTCTTATCTCCAAAATACTATCTAAACCACTATGTAACATGTAATTTCTCTAATCACTGAACTTTTCAAGAGTGAAATCCAGGCAGAGATAATAGTGGCCAACTATCACATCACACCACAATTCAAGGTGAAAATAGCTTCCCCTAGCAAATTAAGAGAGCAAACAAGGACAAAAAAGGGAAAGGGGTTGATGACCAGGGTTAATAACTCACAACTACTGTGGCTTGGGCCAGTCAAGAACTCAACTGAGTATTTAATTGTTGTAAGTATTTAGAAGTCAGTCCCATTCTTAACCTGCATTAAAAGAAGGAGTCTTGGTTACCATACAGAGCAAAGACCTTGTTTGAGGCTTCCCAGCCTTGTTTGACACAAGCTCTTCAGCTGGGGCCACGCTCTGGGGCGATACAAGCAACACTGACAAAAAGCTGATCAATACTAGATGCAAGTACCACATAACATCTCCTTAGGAGGCCACTGTTGTGAGATTTTTCAAACTCAAACCAGCAGAGAAGCATTTCTTTCAGTTTCTCAAACTATGTATCTCATTGTTCCAAGGTAAGCAAGTGTTACGGAATTGATTGTGGTTATAAAGTGTTGGTAGCTTTGAAGTGCCCCCTGATTTCCAGTGGAATGAGAAGTCCTTTTGCAAATGGTCTTTAAATAGAGAGGAAAATACATAGAAATGGAACAGAGAGGCCTATGGCAGCAAGGCTTATCTTTTGGTTGTGGATTTTTTTTGTCTCTTTCAGCCCAGATGCCCAGAGCATTCTGAAAGCCTGATGTTTTTCTCACCTGAGATGTGGAATGCTCAAGGTCAAACCTCTTCCACCTGTAACAGAGCCTGTATTTGAACCTGATTCTTCCGTAACCTTTTGTTCCTGAATATTCTGGGAGGGCCCTCCCTCTTTGACCAGAGGTTCTACTCTAGGATGACAAATGCCCAGAAAAACAGCAGCAGAAAAGGGGTTTTCTTCCTTCACAAAGAGCATTCACACCAGGAGAATCTGTGTCTTTCTCTTTACCTCTTACTGCCTCTAAGAAGGTGAACAGGAATAACAAAAGATTAAGTACCTGAAGATCAGCCTCTGATGTCCTTACTTTATTTTCACAACAAGCTTTGATTTTAAAAAAGAAGGGAAAAGGTGAGAAAAAAAAACTAGAAAACTTCAGTTCTTCATATTCATATTTTTTAAAAAAGTAATAAAAAACCCAAACCACACAACAAATTAATGTACAAATCTTTCATTTCCTTTGTTGGGACAGATGAAATGACATTTTGTCAGTTGCATATGCAAATAGGTGCCATGCATTGTTTGAATTTTTGATCATCTTGAGAGTAAGTGCTACTGACATTGAACTTTCAATACTATGTTATTAAAAAAATACACTTTAGGGTAGCAAAAGAAGAATTTTATTTTTTTTTTCCTTCGTGCCTTTGTTCCCAGCAGCGTAGGGGGGAGGGATGGGGAAAAAAGCTTTTAATTTTTCACTCAGACCAAAGCTGTTAAGACAGAAAAGAATAGGGCTCACTTAGAAACTTGCATATTAAATTCTGAGGTCTAAAGGCAAACATTCCTTTAACTTCATACTGAGGAGAACATACTTTTGCTGCTCTGGCATTTATCACACGTTTGACAGTGAAGGAACTACTGAATCACAATTAGGGATGGGAAGATTTCCCAGGGTCCAGACGTTTTTGAAGAGTTTTTTTCAAACACAATGGTTATTCAAACTTTATTACAAATTTTTGATAGGAGTTTTCCTCTGAAATGGGTCACAGAATGTCTAAAGATCTAAAAACCTCTTGGTACCAGAATACCAAAGGTTAGAGCCAACTCTTACATTTCCCTGAACATTTCTGTTGTCCCCTCATCACAAACCTGTCATTCACTACAGAGATATTAGAGTATGGAAAAACTAAAGCTAAAGGTCAGATTTAGCAGATGAAAGGTCTGCTAGAAAGGTGCATTTGTGGAACTGGATTCCTTCTCGTGTGTCATGATGTATATGAGGAGTAAGCCCTTTGAAATCAAGGGAGTAAGAGTAAAAGCAGCCTCCTACTCATGTTGGTAGGATTCAGTTCTACTGTCTTTGTGCACAGAGACAGGACCAGTGTCAACATGAAGTTTGAACCTATGGACTAATTTGTTATTCAACAAACCAGAAATGTTATTTCCTGCCTAAAAACTCTTTCTCTGAGAGCCACTTCGTGGGGTTTTCATGATTCAGTTACATGCTTATAGTGTTAACTACGAAACATGAATTTCACCAGTGACATAGCTGAAGCAATGCATTTAACACCCTCCATGTAAACTTGTGACACCGTGATGGGTAACATTTCTAGAATGTGATATTACGTAGTCTTCAGATTTCATCCCCTGCTGCATATGCTTCTTCTCAAACTGTGTAAAGAAAAAGCGCTCAGCTCAAGCCAGTAAGATCTTAGATTCACATAAACTTGTTTTTATGGGCATTCTGCCAAAGATGGAGTTGCAATAGGATGATGTAAACAACTGACTCAGTAGAAACTCCAACTTCAAGGTTTTTCTCCACATTACAATAGTCTATTGCTGAAACAGAGCATCAGCAGACACTGGGTTGAAGACCCTTTTTAGATTCATTTAACCTGACCTCATTCATTTACAAATTTGGAGCTTAAAACACTCAGATGTGCTTTTTCCATAGTGTGAAAGGTCTTCTGTCATGGGTGAAGATATGAAAAACCCCTCCAGAGTGATGTGGTCTACTGTAAGATGGTGAGATGATCTGTGCTGTTAAAATGATTGACTGGCAGTTGGATAAGGTAGTGCTTAGAGTGTGACTCCCCATCTAGAGAATTCAGGGTCTTCCCTACCCCAGTCACAAGGACTTTCACAAGGACTCACATTAGGTCTTGCTGCTTCTTTCACCATCAGTGTCATCATTCTCTTATTAAAACCATTTAAACCCTTGACATAACAGCAATTGCTAGAGTTGAAAAAGTTTTTGTAGTTTGGGTTTTTTTTCAGAAGGAAAATACCTTAAATGGCACCAAATCCAACAAATATCGATTAGAGCTGAAAATCAGAATCTCTGTTCAGTGGGGAGTTACGAAATTATTTTGCATTCCAGCACAAACTGCTGAAGCACCAGCCTATTTCCACATATGCCAACTTTTTTTAATTAAGAATTTACGTAACAGTTTTAATTAGGTATTCCACTGTCTATCTAAATATGAAATAGCTGGAATGATAAAAAATGATAGTCTGTAATCAAATAATTCTGTAATCAGGACCCTCTTGTCCAATGCTCTATAGTGATTGCTTTTCTATATTCTCCTATATACCCTTTTTCCATAGCAGTAAGTTCTACACAATTCCAAGAAAATTGGACAAAATTAAAACATTTAAATTTAACTTCAGCACAGTGAAATAACTAATAATTTTTACAGGCATTTAGACAATTACAGTGGTGGGTAGTTACCACACTGAGATCTGGTGAGTCTATCCCTCACTCTAGAAAACTTGTGACATACTCAGAATGCAGATGATTGAACCTGCCAGATTTAGCCATAGCCTTACATCATCTGATGTCTTTCTGGAAGTATTTTTCCCCATATTCTTGTTGCACCAGATTCTCCATGCATAATTTTATTTTTTATTTTTTTATCAGTAATATGTGCAGTGTGGTTTCAACAAATGGAAAAAGAACTGTTGTTGCTGTTATCAGCATCACACTTCCATCTCACTTCCTATGCTTTTAAACTCCTGGCCTGACCTGACTGCTAATATATTTTTACACTCTACATAGTCTACACTTTCCTCAATGAAACCTGACCTACTTCCTTCCACTTGTGTGTCCCAGCTTATCCATCTAGCAGCTGTGAGTTCGGTTTGTTGTGACAGATAGTGCACTTCAGAGCTGTCAGTCATGTGTGTTGGGGGAGAGAGAGTTTTGGAGGAAAGCCTTCACCGGCATTTAACGGTGGTAAAACTTAAACTGCTTATGAACACATAAGAAGAGTTTGATCACAGCGTTTCCTTTGGGATTTCACTACCTGTATTCACAGATAGGACTGTTCCTCTGCAAGAAGGTCCTTGGAGATCAAATTAGATCTTTAAATAATGATACGTTTGAACATAACCAGTTCTTTGAGGCAATGCAAGAGGATGAAAGACAGAAACTTTCCTCTTCCATAGGCAGGACCACAGAATCCTAGCATGTTTTGGGTTGAAAGGGACCTTTAAAGGTCATCTGGTCCAAGCCTCCTACAGAAAGAGCAGGGACATCTGCAACCAGAGCAGGTTGCTCAGACCCTTGTCCAACCTGACCTGGAATGGTTCCAGGGACGGGGCACTGATCAGCTCTCTGGGCAACTTGGGCCAGGGTCTCACCACCCTCACTGTAAAACATGTCTTCCTTTTATCTAGACTAAATCTCCTCTCTTCTAAAACCATCACCCCTTGTCCTGTCTCTAAAAAGATTGTTCCCATCTCTCTGAAAGCCTCCCTGGAGCTTTCTCTTCTCCAGCCTGAACAACCCCAACTCTCTCAGCCTGCCCTCACAGCAGAGGTGCCCCAGTTCTCTGATCATCTTTGTAGCCCACCTCTGGATGGGAGGAAAAGCTTTGTTTGATTGCTGCTGCCACTAGTACATGTGTGTGGAGACCAACCAGAGGGGCACTGAAGAAAGGTTATGGGATCTCCAGTGTTGCCAGCTCCCTGAATGCAGGATTCATGTCCCTGAAATCACGAGCTGTATTTCAAAGCAGCAGACACCAATTTCAGCATTTTGGTGCTGCTGTAGTTCAGCTTCACTCGCTTCACACATTGAAGTTTTTATTCAGAGGCTAAGATTAAAAACCCACTGTTTTTAAATGCCCCCAAATCATTCTCTCTGTTATCTCCAGCATATGCTGCAGAAACTATCTAATCATATAGAAAGAGTGAGGGAAAGAAACCGGCAGTGCGAAACAGGGAGTGAGAATTAGTATATCCTGCAGGGTCATTTTCTTCCCTTAATATCTTTTATGATGCCTGTAGAGTGATTCTGTTGCATACTCGACTTTCATTAGAGCCGGGTAATCTACAATGTCATACTGCAGTGCTGGTTTTCTTCCAATTAAGAGCAAAAGCACTGGCTTTCTGCAAAAGGAATTGGAGCTGTACCAGTGGTTCCCCGACTGCATCCTTGGAACGCCTGGGTGTGCTGACCATGATAGCACAGGGCACTGGAATCCCAGGTTGAAAGGCTGCAAGGCTTCAGTTTAGTTTTGAGGAACTTTAGTAACACTGTGTCTGTATAAAACATTTGAACTTTGGGCAACAAATAAATTCCTGCCTAAAAAAAAAGTGGTTTTTTTTCAAAACAATTTTTAGCTCACTAAAATTTTGCATTGGCTAGTCCTGTGCACTGACCCCTACTCTCTGGCAGAGAATATTACAGAATCATAGACTGGTTTAGGTAGGAAGGAACCTTAAGGATCATCTAGTTCCCACCACCCCTGCTCTGAGCAGGGGCATCTTCAACTAGAACAGTTTGCTCAAGCTTCCATCCAACCTGGACTTGAACAGTTCCAGGGATGGAGCATCCACAGCCTCTCTGGGCAGCCTATTCCAGTGTCTCACCCCCCTCACAGTGAGGAACTTCTAATTTCTATTTAAGTTTACCCTCTCCCAGTTTGAAGCTATTACCCCTTGTCCTATCACTACCAGCCCTTGTAAAAAGTCTGTACCCACCTTTCCTGCCCCAACAGGTCCACACACTTCTTTGGGGAGGGATCCAGAGCTCACGAGAGCTGAGTAATGTACTATATGTAAAGACCCTTGTCTACACAGGGAAACAGGATGACAAACAGAAGTAGGATGTAATTAACTGTGTTTTGAGTAGACCTTGAAGACTCTTAATGATAAAACAGAAGTCCTGGCTTTGAAAGCTTCTGAAATCTTAAAATCTTCAGAATGTACCCAGAGACCAGATCTAAATTTAGCAGCATTGCTTTGAGAAAATTATGTAAAGTTACCCTTACTTCTCTTTCAAAAGTAGATTAGTTTTGCTAATGTAAATGAATCCATGACCGGTTTCTTGGAAAACTACCTGCTTCTCAAAATAGCTGTTTTCTTTCTTTTCTATAGTGAATAAATAATATGCATCATCAAAGAAAATTGCCTTTTCAATTGAATAAGAATCATCAAAATGAAGCACCTTAATGATGAATTTCATTAAATCGAAGACTGTTGACATACAAACTCAAAGAAAAGTTTCCCTCCTGAAAGTCAACTGCCTTTATGGCATGTGAGAAACTGCTTTTCATGCATGGTCAGACAACATGACTTACACATTATAGCAACTTTTGGGTTGTCAGGAAAAGTAGGAAAGTTTCTGAGTAAGAGAATAAGAAATATGCAGAGGTAACTCATGATATTTATTTCCCCACTTCCAGAACTGTACCTTATAGTGATGTAACACAGATGTTACATGGAAGCTGTTGCTTGTTATACTCTCCTTGACATCCTATTTCTAATAAGATAATGCTGTTGCTTTTTTTTTCATGGGAGTTCAACCAGCTTAACTTCCAAATTCATTTTATCATCACTACAGGTGAAAGTAATGTCAATATAGTAAATACTAGTACAGGTGAGGCGTAGACCTGCTGGAAAGCAGCCCCATGGAGAGGGATCTTGGCATCCTGGTGGACAGTAAGTTCTCCATGGAACAGCCATGTGCCCTTGTGACCAGGAAGGCCAATGGGAACCTGGGGTGCATAAAGAAGAGTGTAGCCTGCAGGTCGAGGGATGTTCTCCTCCCCCTCTACTCTACACTGGTGACCACATTTAGAGTATTGTGTTCAGTTCTGGGCTCCCCAGTTCAGGAGGGACAGGGAAATACCAGAGAGAGTCCAACAGAGGCTATGAAGATGATGAAGGGACTGGAACATCTCTGGTGAGGAAAGGCTGAGGGACCTGGGACTGTTTAGGTTGGAGAAAACTGAGAGGGGATCTTATGAATGGTTACAAATCTCTGCAGGGTGTGAAGCAGAAGGGGCCAGGCTCTTGTCAGTGGTGCCCTGGGACAGGACAAGAGGTAATGGTAGAAAGGGGAAACATAAGAAGTTCCACTTCAACAAGAGGAAAAAATCATTTCCTGTGAGGGTGACGGAGCCTGGAACAGGCTACCCAATGAGGTTCTAGAGTCTCCTTCTCTGGAGACTTTCCAGCCCCACCTGGCTTTGTTCCTATGTGGGCTGCCCTGGGTGACCCTGCTCTGGCAGGGGGGTTGGACTCGATGCTCTCCAGAGGTCCCTTCCAACCCCTACCATTCTATGATTCTAGGAAGTACATTGCCATCATTACTCAGCATGTTAGAAGATTTTGAAAGGAAACCTGTTATGATTAATTTTCAATGGGGCAATTGTGTCTCAGCAATAAATATGGGGCTGGATAGCTGTTAGATGTGGGAAATCCATCTCAATATTCCCATAATTGCAGTGCAGAAGCTGTGGTTATTCAATTTTCTTCCCAGTGCTTTTCTTTACCTTATTTTAATTTCGATTTCTGTCTGTATTTCTATATTCATACATTTGTGTAGTTTTCCACACACGCTTGTTAAAAAGCAGCTAATTTATTCAATAAATACTCACACAGAGGAATGGACTTATATCCAAAAAAATAAACTGTGGTTTGGAGCTCCAAATCAAACTGAAATTAAAAAGTAATGTGTCAATAGGGTGTTCACTTTTGGTTTAATGTTTCAGTAGAATGTTGTTGAAATACTACTGCAGTAACAAAATAATGTGGGTTCTGGGGAGAAGATTTGTTTCTTATTAGCTGGACTAGAAATTAATAAAATAAGTAATAATTTTATATTCTTTTCACCACCATCCAATTTGAATGGAATTTATCAAAGCCAGGTATAATATCTCCTGGCTTCTGCTCATGTTTATACACAAATAAGACATAAGATTGTCTGCACCCAACTGTGCAGTGTACAACTGCAGTGCAGCAGGGGCAACAAAAAACTCTCTCTAAGCATACTCTGTAACTTTTGAAGTTAGCAAACTCTGAAAATTATGTTTCCAGTAAATCTCAAGAATCTCTCTGAACCAAGCAGCTTATAACAGATGTTATGGGAAGTCATTTTGGAACCGTTTCTTCATTGATTAGTAGTTTTAAAGAGCATGGGAATTCATCATACAGGAGGCTCAGTACTTTTAGAATCTAAACTGTCGCAGTACTGGAAATTTATACCAAGATATACAGGAAAACCTAAAGGTGATTAAAGACTGACTAGAAACAATGTAAGCAGCCCTTCTTGAAAACAATTTTGTTTTACTACGAATCGTTCGGGTCAGAACAGAGAAGGTGGTTTACGAGAAATCCTGACATAAAAAGTCATGCTACTCTGCACAGTTCTCTACACTGAAAGAATAAAGATCAAGCAACGCAATTAGCTCTCTTGTGAATGCAGTTAACTCCTTTGATTTAGCTGATAGTAAAATCCTCTTTGGGTTCCCAATGGATCGATAGGGAAGAACATGCCCAGACACCAGCATGACTTAGAAAGATTATGCATCAAACAAGATTATGCCCCATGTCCTAGTGAATGATTAAAAAAGGGTCAACGCGCAGCATTGTGCTTGATGTTTATAAATATTTTAGACAACAACAAAGGATTGTAGTCCTGAATCTTCAAGAGAAAGTTATTTATGAACCACTAAGTAACTGGCAGTGTGTTTTTTACTTTGAGGTCCCTTTCAACCCAAGCCATTCTGTGATTCTACAATACATCTGAATTTTTGCATCGTCGGTCCCTGTATAGATATAAGTACATTTTGTTTCATTTATGTTGGGTCATTTTTTTCTACACGTTTACACACAACTGGGCACAAGTGGTTTGTTTTTTTAGAAGAAAAATGACATGGTAAAGTGAATTGGATTTTCTTTACGTGGTAAGAAAGCTGCCAGCAGTAGAAGTTTGCAAAAGTCACATAATCTGTAATACTTCTTTTATCTGTCTGCATTCAGTTAATAGGATGTTAAGAATTAATTACTATTTAGATGAAACTCAGCAAAGCCTGGTCCTGAAAGTCCATTTCAGACAAGCCAACAGGATGTAAATCACAAGTCGGTGGTGACATCCTGTACCTTTCCAAATCACTCTAAATTTTCAGTCAGAACACTTTGGGATCTATTCTGAGTGCCCTCTTTCCTCACAATGTTGGTTTAATTAGTAAGAAATGAAAGGAATGGTGTCAAATTAGATGGAAAGCTTGATATTTGACAGACTTGGGGATTGGAAAGAAAATAAGGCTCCAGCTATGATAAGAATTTGCAACACAATTTCAAACTTCCAGGTCAGCCTACCTGAGCCAGTCATATTACTCACATGCTTATAATTGGGTAGAGATCCTTGACTCTACAGAGTTCCAGCTTTGCTTTTAGCATAGATTCCATCACAATATCCAGTAAATTAGAAGCAGAAAATGTCAATATAATTTTTTTTTGAGAAACTTGTATCATATTGGTTCTTGTCTGTCATGGTTTAGGGGCAGGGTGGCCCCTTAGTCCTTTGTTGTTACAATAAGTGAAAGGAATGTTTTAATAATTTACCACACAATTAAGTAAATTTGTTTGATATTTTTCTTTCCTTGAAATACTGCATCAGTTTATAGTCACTGATGTTTTCTCTTCTTTTACTGAGAAGTTTGCATAGCCATGTTGAGAAATAAATACTCTGTGTTGTTAATCCATCCAGCAACAGATGCCTGATAGAAACTAGCTCCGTAAATCAGAACATGAACAAAAGCAACTTTGTGCACTGCCAAAGGCAGAATGAGGCTTATATTTAATTTTTCTTTTAGAAACTGAAGACTTGGGGTCAAATCCCAAACTTGCTTAAATCTCCACAAAGTTTGCAGGAAATTCCTGGCTGTCTCACATCTAAGTGAGACCACACCGTGGTTTTGCATTCTTTGTAAAATTCCCTCTCATCATTTTCCAGTTCTTGAGAATTACCAGTGAATAATGATGCAAACCTCAGTCACTTTCTCATTTTCCCTTCCTACTGAAATATTAATGCTCACAGTGTGATATCCAAGGATGTTTTCTCCTCATCCTTCACACATTCCAAGTAAGATATCAATTTACTTTTATCATTCAGCACTGGTCAATATATCCCTGTTGGAATTTCTCACTGACTGTGTCAGGTTCCTCTGGCATTTCCATCGGTACCTTTGGATGAGCCACAGTAGATTTTCTTTTTTCCTCCCTGGCAATACTCCCAAATTTCTCACAAATACTGAACATTCCTGTGCAGCCTCATGCAGCTCACAGCACCTCAGGATTCATATGCCAATTAAATGCTCCCACTGACATCCTGTCAATCCATCAATTCTCCATGCTCAGGCACTACCTTGTAGCTACGAAGCTCTTTGTCACGTGTGGATTCATAAATGAGAAACACCAAACCTCATCTACTCTTCCAGTTACTTTTCTCCCATTTTGCTGTCACCACCTTGGTCTCATGGGCAGATAGCTCCACACCACGAGTTCTTCCTACAGACACCATGCCCTGCACAGCTCAGAAAAGAGGTCTTTAAAACCAAGCAGGGGGAACATTTAAGTGAAAGCAAACCAAGAACTTGCTCCCTTTCCCCTCTGCTTTTGTATCTGTTTTGAACATGACAGGGCAATACCCACTCAGAAGAGCCTCCTGCAGCTCCCTGAGACACTGGTAGCCCAGAAACAACTCCAGTTTACAGCTCCAGTTTTAAGGGGAACAATCACCCTTCATCACCATTTATTTCCTAATAAAAAAGAAACTGGAGTTTTATCATCTACTCTTCTTCCTCTGGTCAATCTTTACTACAGGTTGTATTTTCTAGGTGTTTGTTTCAAGTTATTATTAATATCTTCTTTCATTTGTCATAAGGATAGATGTATATATGGTACATTAATCAAAACAAAGAAAGTAGTACCCAAGCTCATCTTTTTTTACCCATGAAAATACAGAATAAGTATTGGCTGTGACTGAGATTTGCCTGTTGATATGAGAGTGGTAGGAAAAAAAAAATAAACAAAATAAACCAAAAAGACAGTGAAAGGATTTGCTGTGTGTGCAAAAGGTATCACCCACGTGAACCACAAAGGCTGTATCCGACCTGAGGAGGTTCTCTATCACCAGCTTTGATCATTTGATTTCTGAGCGTTCCTTTTCTTCAAGGATTTCCACAGAAAGCAAAACAAAACTCTAAAAATCTGCCAAAGGCCATTTTCTTTTATTATTCATAAGTGGTAGATATTACTAACGATGGCTTCATAAACTGAAAAAAAAGTTTTCTCAGTCCCATCTGCATAGTAACATTTTATGAGAGACATATTACACCCATTTATCCGCTGCTGAGAAAACTGCAACATAACTTTAAAATTCACTCAATGGGAGGGGGGAAGCCATAATAAGCAACATTTGGGAGGGAAAGAAAAGGGGAGGTTGGGAGGAAATGTATCTAAACATCCATATCCAGGGGATCCTCATTATACACATGCTCCATCTTAATTCAAGTCATCTAGCACGACTCCATCACAGATATCCACAAGAGCTGAGAAATTCTGCTCTCCTTGGTTTATATCCAGAACAAATCCATTTCACAGAGCTAAACGTTGCTGCTGGTTGGGGAATATTTGTTAAATGGCTATAATGTGATACAGTTAAGTTATTTACTGCTGGTGACTGGTGGGAAAATTGAGGCTTTTCATAATGTTACATTTGCTACAGAAAAAAAAAATAGTGCTTTTATGGAAATAAATAATCTGGGGTCTTATTTGACATCCTATATTTTTCAGAGCTTAAAAAATAATGCATTAATCTGCTTTTAATGTCATTTAGAAGGGTATGGATGCAAAGTTATTCACGTGGGAGTGGCTGCACGAGTAAGGACACATGCCAACAACTGGGTAAAACCACTAGTAAAACACTCCCCATCATTATATTTATACAGATTCTTTCCAGTGCTGTCAGAAAACTTGTGTGGTGTAGTTTGTAACAAAATGTTGTTCTTTCCCTTCAGCTAATCCAGTCTGTCTCCTCAGAATCTGATCCAATCGATACCAATTCAAAAATCCCTCTCTGGCTTCACTATTTTGTTGGGCTCTAAATTCCACCAGAAAAATGAGGTAGACAAAACCCAGGGTTGAAATCCTCGTAGTCACAAGAGTGCTCTACTGCCTAGGATTATTTCACAGCATAGTGGCAGGTCCTAAACTCTCACTTGATAGTACAGTGCACATTTCACCCTGGTTTAACACATCACCTTTCAAGCCAGCAATAATTTTAGGGCTGCTCTGTATTTGATGCTTTACTGGCATTATTATGCCAACAGAAGCATGTATCAATACACCGGCCTTACTACACCTATTTTACTCAGTCTCCAGCCCCTCCTCGCTTAGTTTGTTTTGATTCACCATAGAGGAAGTTCCACCTCAACATGAGGAAAAACTCATTTACTGTGAGAGTGATGGATGCTGGAACAGGCTGCCCAGAGAGGCTGTGGAGTCTCCTGCTCTGGAGACCTTCCAGCCCCACCTGGATCTGTTCCTGTGTGGCCTGCTCTGAATGATCCTGCTCTGGCAGGGGGGTTGGACTTGATGATCTCCAGATGTCCCTTCCAACCCCTATTCTTAAAGTTGGAAAAGACTTCCAAGATCATGAAGTCCAACCTTCTACCCAACACCTCCACGACCATTAGACCATGATCCAAAGCATCAAATCCACCCATTTTTTGAACACCTTTAAGGATGGTGACTCTACCATCTCCCTGAGCAGCCTGATTCAGTGCTTAACTACTTTCACTAAAGAAATTCTTCTTAATATCTAATCTGAACTTCCCCTGCCACAATTTGTGGCCATTTCCTCTTGTCCTGTTGGTAGTTACTAGGGAGAAGAGGCCAACTCCAGCCTCACTACAACCTCCTTCCAGGTAGCTGTAGAGAATAAGGTCTCCTCTCAGCCTCTTCTTCTTCAGAGTAAATAATCTCCGCTCCCTCAGCCTCTCCTCAGAAGACACATTCTCCAGACCCCTCACCAGCTTCCATGCCCTTCTCTGTACCCTCTCCAGCACCTCAAAATTCACACTTAATCCCACAGTCATCAGTCCACATTAGAAAACAGCAGCCTTTTTTTAATGCAAGCTTTAAAAAACCAGAATATTTTATCTTATTTATCTGCTAATTTGTGCTTCATCCAGCTATTTTAAGGAGCTGAGATAGAACCAGGGATGTGTCATCAAATATAATGACATCTTCCTCATTTGGTTTACTTAGGACTGTATTTCTCAAGCCATAGTGATCACAGGAGCATTGCAAGAGACTTTTGACCATCTCTAGCTTGCTGCCACCTTCCCCTTCAGGGCAGGGACTGAGACCAGCCTGGAGGGACTGGCTATAGCTGCAGAACCACAGAGAAACCAAGCTGCTGCCAGGGAGGAAAGGTTTTGTACCTGGGTACACAATGTAAAATTACTTCTTGTGTTCGGTTAACCGAGCAGAAGCATTTTAATAGTCTTAGCTGAAACCTAATGCTGTCATACTACAGGATCAGAAGAGGGAACACAAGGGTGTGCAGAGGCAGATGGCTGAGCAGAAATCACCATTTTCACAATCCGAGTTAAAAAAAATTTATTTAGAACAGCAGCAGGCTTGGCCTGTGATGTAAGTTGTTATGGAGAAATAGAGCTAAGCAACCTTTTAATAAAAGCTACTGGTATTTTTGTAGAGATCTCCTAGGTAGGTTTGCTCTTATAAAACTACATGCGATGGCTTCACACGAGTTCACCAAAGCAGGAGAGTAAAGTCAGGAACTGAGAGAATAAAACAGGTCAAGTGTTGATGCCTTCAACTGAAAAACAGTACTTTAATGAGAGAGAACTTTACCAGAGCTTCAGTTTTCTCCATCTGACGCTGAAAACAACAGCAGCTTGGCAGTCTGAAAAGGCTTTGAAAGCCAAGGGGAGAAAGCTTAAGGGTCATTTCAAGTTTTCTCTGCGGGGAGTGCCAAGGGAACGATTGAACCTCGCAACTGGCTGAGCTGCAACGATCGAGAGCTCTTTTGATGAAGAATGCTTTCTGTTGCTTCCCCTATGGGTGACTTACCCTGAAGAAATAGGTTGTGTGTCCTCCGTTCTTTGCTGAAAGTCATTGACACAAAAATCTGCCTTTCACAACCAAACCTTTTTTTCATTTTTCACAAGTTAGTGACAATTTTCAGGGATATCACAACATCAAGAGCGATTTGATTTGGTTCTCTTCCTAGAAAACCCACCTGGGCCACAAGTGAGCTTTATGAATGATCTATTGCTTCTATTTTGGAGTAGTCTGTAAGTGAGCTAATTCTGAAGTCTTCCTATGGCAGGAATCTGTTTACAAAATGGATAAAAGAAAGTCCTTGTCTTCAGCTTGACCAGCTCACCACGTCTTAGAGCCTGTGCTGTCCTCCATCTTGAACAGCCTGATAATTAAGAGGTAAAGCAACAACTTTCCCCTATAGCTGTGGACATATCATGTAGTTCAAATCACTGTCAAAGACAGATGGCTTGTGATTGACCAAACCCAAAGATTTTAGAAATGCACGAGCATGGCCATGATAGCCAAGAACAAACCCTAAATCCTTGCCAAGGCAACTCAGAGTATCCTGAGAGAGCGATGGCAAAAAGAATCTGCTCTTAACTCTATGAATTTGAGGAGGCTGCATGGTGGTTGTGAGGAATCAAGTATCCTCCAACAGAGTACAGCACCAATTAGACAGCAGAGAATGAGCCTTGAGTGTTTACTGATGAATCCATTTTCTGAATTGAGATTAATATTAAAAAATAGATTGCTTAGTAAGTGTAATAGTAAGATCAAGAAGAACCAAAATAACCACAAGACACATAATTCAAACTTCCCAAATCGTAAAAAAGAACTAAAATATAAAAGTGTGGTGCTCTCAGGCTGATCATTTCTAAAATTTAATGATATCTTCAGTCTAATCCATCTATGCCTCTCTCCCATTTATGCACTAAAGCATTTACAATACACACACCGAGCCTAGGCACAGTGTTATTAAAAAGAAAACACACCAAAAAAAGCCTTCAACCTGACATCTTTAGAAGACAGGAAGGACAGATGTGGGGCTGTCAGCCCATCTACGCTGGACACACAACAGTATTGTCTGGAAGAACATTTTCTCCTAGAGAGGTGGTGGAAGCCCCATCCCTGGAAGTGTTTAAGACCAGGCTGGATGGGGCTCTGAGCAACCTGCTCTGCTGGGAGGTGACCCTGCCATTGGCAGGGGGTTGGAACTGGATGATCTTTAAGATCCCTTCCAACCCTGACAATTCTATGATGCTACAATTTTTTTCCTCCACATCTTCAAGCACAAAACTCATCTCAGGCTGCATTGGGAAAGCCTCAAGTGTTCAGAGCACTTTGCTTTTTTTTTTTCCAATGAAGTTGGCAGCAATGAAGAGGATGAGGCAGAGGATTTAGGAGGAGGAAGGTTGCTTCTGAGGTAAACAGCTGAAGGAACACAGATTAACCTTGTGGTGACAAGTAAATCACTGAAACTAAGTTTTGAAAGATGGTCTCCGATTACATATTCTATATTGTCTGTGTTCCCCACTTGATCTCTGAGGTCATATTTCAGAAGAACAGAGCAACTGAAGTAGACTAAAATTATTCCCACAGCCCTAGAAAATACTAAGGACTCTGGAAAAAAAACTAATAACAATGCTATAGACCATCTACACTGGTAATCTGAATTAGAGCATCTTTTTGCCACTGATGTCAAAATACCCTGCCTTAGTTTCTGAACTGCAAAAGAGAATAACACGACGTCCTCCTCACCTACTGCACCTTTCCTTACTCCTGTCAGGATTCATACTACCCCAAATTGCTGCAAAGCAGCCGGAAAGTTGATGAAAACCAAAGAATTTTTCACTTGGAGTGAGATTGCAACTACACAAAACCTGGAGCCACAGATTAGAGTGAATAGTTAATTTTATAGCCTCTGTCCCTTGTGTTCACCGAAGGAAGCAGAAGCCCTGCATGAAATACAGTGTGTGCACAAGGCACTGTGTATATACTGCTGACAGTAATGCTGACAGCAGAGAGTTCTGAAACTTTGCAGGCTCTGAGTGCTTCTCTGAAACACTAAATTATTTTAATGTAAGTAATATAGAATACACCACAAGAAATTTATCATCTTAAGAACACCAGGGACTTCAACATTTTTGGTTTGGTAAGGTTTTTGGTTGAAGTCAAATTAAACTAGTCATATTTGCTTGGGCTTTTTTATATATGAGTAGATTACAGAATCACAGAATGGTAAGGGTTGGAAGGGACCTCCAAAGATCATCAAGTCCAACCCCCCTGCCAGAGCAGAACCAGAGCAGACCCCTCAGAAATGCATCTAGACAGGTCCTGAAAGTCTCCAGAGAAGGAGACTCCAAAACCTCTCAGGAGAGTCTGTTCCAGTGACTATTAAACCCGGCTTAATACTGACTGAACAGTATTAACAGATGACAGCTGAGATGCAGGGCTAATAGAATTTGGATATTTCTAGCCTGGAACAGCTCAAGGGTTCAGTATAAAACACTGAGTAAGGTTAAAAATTAACTAGATGATCGATACTGTTTTTCTCCACTGAACTCTGTATTAATAATAATAATAAAAAAGAATTTAAAAAGAAAACTACACTTCTGGAAAGCTATGGGTTCCACCCTATAGATTCCCAAACTTCCTGCAACTTTCATCATGCTGATGGCATCTTTGCTTAATTTTTCAGGCTTCAAACCCTATTCAGCCCCAGGGCAGCACTGCAGCCCCCCCTGGAGCATCACCAGCTCCTGGACAAACTCCAGCACCAGCTGCTTTGCCAGCAGCAGCAGCATCCCCGAAGGGACACAGGGCAGCCCCAATACCCCACTGCATGGGGCAGGGACAGGGGGTGTCCCCACCAGCACCCCAGGGATGACAGCTCTGGGCTGGGATGCAGCTCAACCCCAGGGCTGCTGCTGCCGGGCGAGATGCCACTAGAGGGTATCGAAGCCATGGGAAGCACAAATGAGGCTCAAATCGAGATGAAGGAATCGTTTTCTTTTCCAAACACACAACCTTCAGGTCCTCCTACGTTTGCTGTGTCCTGTGCTGAGGCTTTGGGAACAGATTGCACCTTTCCCTCTTCTAGCAGACAGCACAAGGCACTGGAAGCTGGGGTTGATAATCCTATTAGCAGCTGCTGTGTTTATTACCTGTAATTAAACGTTGCCATTTACAGTGTCAAGTATATGAGACAATAAAAGAGTTAGAAACTGGTTAAATCCTGGCTGAAACCTCCAGCCTTTGACAAGAGGGAAAGCGTTTGGGCTCTTCCTCTCCTCATATATTTCAGCCTCATGAACATAAGACTCTTAAATGGATTTCACAAAGCAGAGCATAAAACTATTGAGAAAAGCACTGAGCTCCTGGCCAGACAGCTATTGAAAATGGGTTTGTTTCTTCCTTTGACTTCACAAGGGACGTCAAGACGGATCCAAACAACACAGGCAGACACCACATCTATCCCAAAGTTCTCAATATTCATGAGCATTTGCTCACCCAGTTCCAGCGTGTGGATTGCTTATTAGCTTTGCTGACACAAACACAGTGGTGGTGGGTTGGGTTTCTGTTGGGTTTTTTTAAGTGAATAGCCTGGGTGGAAAAAGAACCATGTAATTAAAACAAAACGGGACATGTATGTGTTGTAAACAAAGGGACTGGTGATCTTCTTCATACAAATCTTCAGAGAGCTGCCATCTGTTCACTGGAGCAAGCTTGGATTTCTGAAGTATTTGCTGTCATTTGAATTTCTGTGTAACATTAAATAAAATGAAGGGAAATGAATTTCTGCACATTCATGAAATTGTTTCCTTGTGGAATAAATATTCTTCTAACCCCATGCTGCCTATCCTAGCCCCCTGAGGTTGGAGTTTAAGACATCCAACACAACAACCATCTCCAATCCAGAGCTGTCTCCACCCCTTAAACTCACAATAGGACTACCTAGCATCAGCACTGGGCAAAATTCTAATTCAAAGCAGGTTCAGCATCTTTGGTACCAAGTATCAAGATGCCTTGTCCCTACCCACAGTTCCAGTCAAGTTTTAGAGAGGCTTTCACTGATCTGCAATCCCAAACCATCCTGTGTCTTCCATCATAACCACAGCAGAAAGCATTTGTCTTGGGCTTGTGGGGTGCTAGTCTCCAGTTGATACTCTAGCCCTGGATCACAACTCATCTGCAAACATGTGATGACTTGTCTGGTGACAACCTCATTATAAACCTGAGAGTTTTGTTTTTTTTTTTCCTAACTGCTGCTCAGGTCTCCATCCCTTCAAACCCAAACCATATGAAGAAAACAGGTTCAATCAAAAATTCAGTCTTAGTTGGAAGCCAAACTACTTTTGAATCCTATTTTGGTTCTACACCTGGGTGTCATCCTAATCCTGCCTTGCAGTCACCATCATGAAACCTGGCTCTATCCAACTATAGGACCATCACAGGACAGTAGCCCAGGACCATCTTCACTGTGGTTCTGATCCAGGACCACTATTTACTTCCAAATACAGTCTCAGACCAGTTTGAGACATCTCCAATCTTACCACTGTTCAGTTCTAATCTCAGTTCTTGTCTGCATCACCAGTTTCACCTTCAAACTCCAGCCAGAGCTGCCATCCTTGCAACTGCAACCTTTTTTATCACCCAGTTTACTTGTGCATTACCAAAGCTTTTGGGTCATAGCCAAATGCTTTAATTTAATGAATTAATTCCAGCATTACTCTGGGACAATATTCTGTAATCTCTCTGTTTCTCTGACCTCAGCTACTTCCAAGCATATAAAATATGATAATTTTATTTTGGGGGGGGGCTGATGATCCCTGACTGGAGCAGGTAGAGGGTCATGGTCTGAGTTTTTCATAGAGTTTACTATTGTTACCACTATAATTGAAATTTTATCAATAAGTAGTGCACAATAGGCTTGGCTGCAAATGGGAAATTTACTAATAAAAGCATAATTAAAGTGAAAATTCCTCGACGATTAAGTTAAAGCTACTTTTGGCAGTAGCTGTTCCTAATTAAACTGAACAAGTCTATCACATTTTAGAAGGATATCAAGAAAAATATTAATAATTAAGAAATCATATAGGAACAACATCAGAGGAAAGGAGGGCTCCTGGCTTAGGTGTGGGTTATTTTTTCTACTCCTGAAGGAATAAAAACAATTACATAAAAAGATTCCCTCTGGGCAGTATGTCATCTCTGTGGGCCTGTCTCTCAGCACCTCAGAAAAAAGAGGATTTATTTTATGTTCGGAAGTCAAGGATTGACAAAATTTGCTGCCCGAGGTCATCTTTCTTCCACAGGCATGGACTAACCTTTTGGATATCTTCAACTGAATGAACCTTGCTTGAGGAAACAATTAAATTATGCAGCTGCTGTCCCTTGGGAAGCTTACTTTATATTTTGTCTCCCTTTTGCAGATACGTAGTGAGCATCTTACCAGGGATGTTTTCACCAGACTGATAGGAAGAGTTTAGAGGGAACCAACCTCCTGTGACCCAGCCTCACAGGCTTCATGTTTTCACACTGTTTTCTAAGAGCTTTGGAGCAGAGCATCTCATAGAAATCTTTAGCTTTCCAGTCTAGTTCCAGTTCCTCCCTAAGGAGCTCAGTGGAAGGATAAAGATTCTTCTCTGTGAGCCAGAAGAAATGAAAAACAAAAGACACTGGGGAGTAATAACTTGCTTTCCATGAACTGAAATTTCTTGGGAAGGGAAGGTAAACTTGTCTCAGCTTTTCTCTTTGGAGAATGAGAAGTTCAGCAGCTTCCCAACGTGGACACTTGGGCTGTTGGCATGTGGCTGAAAAGGCCAGAGAGAAACCTGCCTGTCAGTGAAGCTGATGCTCTCCTGGCTGCTTGGTTTTTTGTTTGTTTGTTTGTTTCTGCAAAATAAGCTCACAGGTTAGTTCTTCAGACCTAAGGCCCACGCATTAAATAACAGAGCTTACACTGTGTTTTTACTGATGATTTCAGGGGGAGAGGAGAGCTCTCTGACCAGGACACAGCTCCTGAACCACCCTTCCCATCAGCACTGCTCTCCAGCAGTGCCTGCAAGGCAGATGTGCATGGGAATGGTTTAAAAACTTCACTTTGCAATAACAATCTTGGGAGACATTGTTAATTTTTTTAAAAGAGAAGACTCCTACACTAAGAAAATGGCCAGGGGAGGTCTCACAGAGCTGACAAACCAGATGGCAAAACACAAAACGTGACTGACTCTTCCAGGAACAACTTGCACCACGCCTGGTAAAGTGCCCTGGCAGAGAAGCAGGTTTGATACTGGACACATCACCCAGGTGTTGGTACAGATGTGGTGAAGAACACACTGGACACCCCCAGTTAACAGGGGAACCACGCTGGACACCACCAGTTAAGACTCAGCATCCCTAACAGAGTGCCCAAAGCCAGACCCTTGGTAACCACCTATCTCAAACCTCAGCACAGCAAGTTCAGCACCAGGATACCACACATATCATGCAATATAACATTTCCTGCCCTGTAAATATGATTCTAAAAGTTTCACACCTGCAAAAGACAATAGAAAATGTTCAAGCCTCTGCTGCAGCTCAGGGCAGGTTGTGGTTTCCCTGATTTCAAACCATCTATTGAGCTGCACCCACTAAAAATCTTGGGAGTAAAACGGAGGGGTTATTTGTGCTCCTGGGAGTAACTCCTGCTTGAAATGAGCCAAAAGGCTACTAGTGTTGCACCCACCAAGAAAAAACACATGCAAGTCATAAAGCAAATGCATCGAGAGCAGAAAATCATTCTGCGAATGCTGTTTGTCACTTCACACTGAATGTAATTACAAGCAAGGATTTAATTAGAATTTTTCTGTTATTCTACTATCTGGTTTTCTCACTTTTTTTTTTTTTTTAACTTGACTGATCGTTTTGTTGTTTCACTGATGTTCTCTTTATACTCTGGACTGCAAACAGCTTCATGCCCTAGGGATGACAAATACTTTTAGGCTTGATTACTTGTAATGATGGATGCCTGCGTTGCAGGGAGAGAAGGTGGGGAGAGTGATCTCTTAGTGTGCCCCTTCTCCTCCTCCACCGAGCAGATTTCTTACAGGCAGCTGCCTGACTGGCACTCACCTGCCTGATCCTTGAGCAGTGAAATGTTATTAATTAATGACTTGTTTTCTGATAGTGACTTATACCATATATTTTGCACACCACGGAGATCTGGCAAGAGCAGAATAACTATCATTTGAGTGCCATCTGTTATTCCTGGCACCAGCATTTCTTGGGAGGTTAGAAAGGTTGAGGACCAAATATTTTCTCGTCCACTTTTCTCTAAATCATTGTCAAAGAAAAAAAATGATAAGTTTTGAAACACTCTGCCGCCTTCTTTATCTCTTAGAATACACACACAGAGGTTACGTGCACTTTTCAACAACATGATCTTATATATTTTTTCTGTTGCCTGACAAAATCCATATGTTCCAGGCTCAGACCATCTGTCACTCTTGATTCTTTTGCACAAAAAGTTTTTTGATGCATTTCTCTCATGATTGATTTCTTTCTAGAATTTCACAGGGGGGGGCATTTGACAGAAGGAATTTTCATACCTCACCACCCCAAGGTAATCTATGCACACAGGTCTCCTCAGTGACAAAAGACTGGATGAATAAAGAGCTTTCCATTCCCTAGCAGAGCAAGGGCTGGGTTTTGCTTGGGTGGTGAGTTTTTTTAACTCCAAGAAAGCAAAGCACTCCTGGAAAATATTAGAGGAGCAAAAGAGTAGTTTGTTCTTTCAAGATTAGTAGTTCCTTGCCAAAGCCAAGTCCCAGAGAATTAAGCAACTCCAGTGATAACTATCTTCACAGAGCTTCGAAAGAACCAGATTCAAGAGCACTAGCTCACAAATACTGCAAATATTGGAGACCTTTAACAACAGAGCTGTGGGATGCATGTTGTCATAAGCTTTAAGTACCAAGCAGTAACTCTGATGTTTGTTCTTACTCCTGGAACGTGGATTTATACATTATTTTCTCATTGCTGGCTGCCTAGCAGTAGAAATAGAAGATCAAAGTGTGTTTCAAATGGGAAGTAAATCGTACAGGTTGATTTTGGTTTCTTGTGAGTATTAAGGCTTACCACTATTATCAGTTATGAAATAACTGTTTCATATTCCATGTGTTGGTAAAAGCATAAAAGGGTTCCAGCACTGCAAATGACTTGACGGAGTGTCAAGGGTCTCAGGACAAGGGTGTTAAAATCAATGATTTGCTGGTTGCTGTTCACTCTCCCAACCACTTAGGACATCCAGTCCTTTGCCAGTTGTCTTCTGCAACAGAAGACCCTGTCTGCATTCTAACATCAAAAGTAAAGTTACAGGGTTGGTATTTTTCCACCCATGTAGAACATGACAGTGACCAAAATCAAATCCAAGATGCTGCTGTCTAGAGAAAAAAGTGACTATTTGGCAAAAACTTCTCAACAAAGTGTCTCGCACAGAAAGCCTTGAGGTCCAAGTGCTTCTCTCCAGAGGCTTCTTGGTTGGGCTGTTTTCCCCTGTTCCATCATACAGAGAAGACACTATGGGATTCAAGTCTTAGGGGTGAAATGAATCCCAGGAGGTGCCAGGTAGCCAGCCCCATGCTACACAGGAAAGCTAAAGCAGGAGTTTTCCAAAGGACACTGCAGCTTCACAGCCAAATGAAATTTTTCAGTTCTCCTTTAAAATGGTCACTCATGGAAGGAAAAAAGAATACTTTTCTTTTTTTTTTTATTATTGTTTTCCAAATAATATTTATACTACCTCCACAATTTCTCAGCAATAATTGCTGAGAANTTCACAGTAGTCACTACTGTTGGTCACATTAACAGAGAAAACCCTTTCAAGAAACCCAGTTGTGTAGGACCATCCTTGTTTTCTGGAGCTGTGGTTTTCTCAGTGTCTAATTACAAGGGATTTGGGGGATCTCTGGGAAGCTTCAGTGTTCAACATTTCTGAATACATAGCTTAGGCAAGGTAAAGGCAACATTTTGTTCCATGCTGTTTCTCATTTTTAGGACAGAGGGGGCTGTTTTCATATTTTGGTGTTTCTTGAATAGTCATTCCATTACAACTCTAATGCCACTATAAACACGTATCTGGGGGAGCTTGGTACATGGCATCAGGTCAAGCAGCAAAGAAGAGATTGATTTACTACAAGTCTTCTGAATATTATGATGACTTTCTACATTCCTTTCATCAAGGCTTGTTTTCTTGCCTGATCTATTTTCAGTTGCTTACAGCATTTAAGGTGCACANCTTTTTTTTTTTATTATTGTTTTCCAAATAATATTTATACTACCTCCACAATTTCTCAGCAATTTCCATTTAATCAAAATCTGATTTTAGACAGGCATCTAATTTGGAAGGAAAACATTTTAAAAGCTCTTGGGTCAGTTTTATCAAAAGGAACACTCCTATAAACACCAAAAGCTATCCATTTCCTTCTGCAAGCTCCCAGTATAGATAAACCCTGCCACAAATGCTAACAAAATATATATATGTACTGAAACTATTTTTTATGACTAGTTCTAAATATTATGACAAAACAAAAACAACTTTGCTGCTAGGAAAAAAGTCTCAGCTGATCACGAGAGAGCCTAATCTCCAAGTGAAAGCCTTTTACATTAGAAGCATTTTAGGAAGAGGAAACTAAAATCACACAACAATCCAAATCCAAACTTTTCCAAAGTCAGAACTTCATGTCTATCTTCAGGAGCATTACGTGGTACTAGCACATGAAATCAAGATCTGGAAATTGGTCTGCAACTCCCTGAAATAGAAGCCATGAATCTGGACAAAGTGGATCTGCTATTTCCATGCAAGCCTACCTCCAGTTTCCATAGGTACCAATTTTGCAAACCCATGTAATGGAGAGCTTGATTGTACCTCTCCAGAGCAATTGCTGCTAAGAGCAATTGACTGAACCCTGCTGTCTCCATATTGTCATATTTTGCTCTGATTTTCTGCAGCTGCTCTGTAAAAGGGTTTTTTTCAGTGTCAGGAACCTCTGAGAAGACAAGGCTGTGTGCTGTGCTTGCCAATTCTGCCTGACAGCTCCTGTTTGCAGGTCTTCAAATAAACAATGCTCCATATCTGTAGTTCTTGACAGCCAGCTCTACTGTCTTGTACAANATTTTTAATTATTTTTATTTTCCCCCTAATTTTACAATGTGCTCAGC
The DNA here is from genome assembly GCA_013399075.1 of Chloroceryle aenea. Classification (NCBI taxonomy): domain Eukaryota; kingdom Metazoa; phylum Chordata; class Aves; order Coraciiformes; family Cerylidae; genus Chloroceryle; species Chloroceryle aenea. The sequence continues at coordinate 41,028 of VWZY01012243.1, read as the reverse complement.
TTTTCCTTCAAGGCGAATTATGATCAGATGTCTTCTTCAGCATGGACTTGCCCTTGACTTTGAGCACATTGCCTTAGAAGGCTCAGTATGATCTGCACCCAGACTACTGATGGTGCAACAGATGGGAATGACAAACTGTACCTCAGCAAGGCCTGGTAGACCACTGAAAATAAAAAGACTGAGAAACAAATATGAGGACAATCTGAAGAAGTAAACATAAGCAAAAAGCTCTTCATCTCTTATTCTTTTTACAAGCATGCTACTCCCAAACAGGGGCTATTCCAACTCCTTTCAGAAATTGTTCTGTGTTTGCCTTCAGCTCCATTTTCATAGGTTCTAAGAAATCTTTTACTGTTATCAATGGAAGTTGCATTTTTCAACTAAAAAATAAAATAAAAAGCTAATTTATTCCTTAATTTACATGATGGTATATTAAAGGTTCTACATAATTGATGGTGCTTTGTAAGGGAATGGTGAAACTTTCCTTAGATTTAGTTTCTGATAATGCCAGAGATGATCTGGGTTTCATTGGGAAAACCACTTAGAACAAATTTCATGAGCTATTAGGCATGTTAAAATGCTGATAGGTGCCTAATGGGATTTTTTGAAGGAATCCAAGTGAGACAAAAATATATCCTGACATGGTGTAATTTCCTTTTTTCCAACACAGGGAGGAAGACAAAAAAAAAAGAGAGGGGAAAAAAAAAAAAAGGTAGGAGTACCATGTGTGCTCCTAGCACATTTAATACTGATAACTGAGAATTGGTGCTTGCATTGCTCTTATTTATCAGCTGAGTCTTGGTTTTTTGTTTTTTTTCTTTGTACTGAATCTGCATGGGATTTTTCATGCAGTAACAATAACCAAATTATTAGAAAATAAATTAAATTATAATGTGTTTGTTCCTTACTCATGTTAGCTTCTGACTCTGTAGGAGAAATTGTTGACTTTGAAAGATGATCTCCAAAAAAAAGAATTAATTCTGTGCTTAGATCATTCATTTTGACCTTCTAGCTCTGATTTCTGGCAATAAAGAATGTGTAATATAAACACATCATAAGCTTTCCCAGCCAAAAAAGAAAGAACACGTGACTAATTAAGAAACACTAAAGATGATGTTAGTAACCCTTCAAAATTACATTCCATTAATTCCAGCTATAGAGTAGAACTCCATATTTCCACATTAATAATGAATGAAATCCTCATAATTAACATTATTTCAGTACAGGAGAATTCATAATATATCATGCATGATTATATGTCTGATTAGTTCTGTACTTTGTTAACAGTGCAGTGGATAATTTATGATTTTCCTTATCAAACCCCAAACCAAACTAGGATATGCTGTGAAATGTTGAAAGTAAACTCACGATCTGAATCTGAAACAATCTAAATTATTTATAGGCAATAATGAAAACAGGAATGAAGGTTTTGATGATTTCTGTACTAGCAGTTGAATTTCCTCTAGTTTGTCTCTATGTTTTCAAACCAAAGTGGGTTGGATCTCTCTACAGACCTGATTTATTACTCAGAAATTCCTCCAGTTCCATGCCTGTTCATTTTGATGCAGGAGAATAGCAAATTTTAAACACCTGAAAAGTTTATTATTGTTTTCATCAAAGTTGGTTTAGTTTTCTTTTCCAATCCATTCCTTTCTCACCCTTAATCCCTTTCATTTCCCCTTTAGGAAAGGAGAGCTGTTTATAGAGAGCATCTGCCATTCATTAGTGGCTGGCCCAGTTCTAAACCTTAACAAGGTGTTTTAACACCTTTAAGGGAGGTTTATAACATACTATGAATGTAATAGTGACATATTTAAGAGTTTCTAACTTCCCTTTATATAACTAGGACTATGCAAATAAAAGTAACAGCACTTTAGTATAAAATCTGGGAATATGACTGGGATGCTGGGGTTTTTCCTTCCCTACAGGTATTTCTACTCAGATTCCTCCCTTCTCCTATTAAACTTCATACCAAACTCTAATCAGACTATGCAGTGGATATTAAATGAGATCATTCAGCTTTACAGCTTATACCTAATTAGACTACTGGATACTCAAAGAACATCCTCATCGTGTTCCTCATGACCTATAAAACTCCAAAGCTTTATTCAGATACTAGAAAAACTTGCATTTTTGCTCACTGTTGTCCTAAAGACTAAGGTCACTCCTTAGGAAGAAACTGGATCAGAAATTTGTGGTTAAGGATATCTCCCAGAGGAAGGAGATAAAAGCACAAGCAGAATTTTGCCATAAGACAACATATTGGCAATGTGGAGAATAGTCTAATATAATAAAACTTTAAAAAAAAATCAGCAAAGATCCTGTGCTTCAAGTAACATTAAAGTAATAATAATTACATAACAGTTCTACCAGACCAGCAAAGCATCTACAAGGTTTGAAACTGCAAACTCATGAGAAAAAGATTTTAACCTAAAAGTGTACACACTTCCTCATTTTCAAGTCAGCAGGAAGAACAAGAACTAATTTATGTTTACAATCACTCAGTTTGATTAAAAAGTCATACTTCAATAACTCTAAAGATGCATTTTCTGAACATCCTCCTTTCCATTCAATTAATTCCAAATGATATTTGCCCAGAAAATGTAGAGCATGTTTAACGGCAATAGAGATAATGCTAAAGCAAGCAATCCCTGGTTAAAACTTGGACTCACTTCTGTCAGCATTCTTGCAAGAACATTACACCTTGGTTTCCTCATTAATATTGTTCTGCATTAACCTAATGTAAAAACTAAGTAATGTGTCAGGCAGCAGAAACGAGCATGCAAACATAAAGCATTTTACATATGGCAGATTTCAAACGACCTTCTCCATTTCCCTTGCCATAAATTCAGTGCTTTTCAAGGGCTGCAACGGAGACTTGGTGATGTTCTTCAACACCGAGCATCATTTGGGGAAAATAACTGTTCCTAGAGTCTGAATACATTAGGGATAAGGATTGGGGCTGGGATTTAGGACACTGGTTCTGTTTTCACTTCTGCCAGCGACTTATTTCATGGGTAGATCTCATCAAATAGGACGTGAGTGACATTATTTGAAAGGTTGCAGTTAATGTTAAAGAACAAGTATGGATCTCTTTGCTTGTATCAGCTTCCCAAGCTGCCCAAATAGAGTCAGTTATACTAGCATTTTTTTATCATTAAAAAGAAAGAGGGAAAAAAGAAAGAAAGGAAAAAAAAAGATGAAGTTCTATGTGAAGTTACTGAGATTTGGGCATTCTCAGCATATACAAGAGTCAGCATTTGACTGGCAGATCATCTTTGCACTAAAAAGGTATGTTCTGCACCTCTGTGCTCTTTGATACCAAGTCAGAGATGAAGGAGGCTGGGAGGGACCTCAAGTGGTGATTCTGACCCAGTTTTCCGTGTTTTCTCCAGGGTATTCTGTTGGTCATGAGACAATCTTAGGACTGTACTCAGCTCTTGAGAGTTGTTGGCACAGAGGTACTTATATCTGGGGAGCATCTTCCATGAGCACTTCCCAGGTCAGAATTCATTTCTGGGGAGCTCTCAGGGCAAGGACAGCAAGGGAGAAGCTGTGAAAGCCCTTCAGAAGGAAAACGTAGAGAGGAAGAGGGTGTCTGAAGCTGCTGAGAGCAGTTCTACCACATCTCAAGTCAGGAGACAAGCAGATAGCTTAAGCTATGTAGTGGCTCTTAACATCTATTAATTCCAGTGCTTCACCACTCTTCCCCTTCGAAAGGATTTTTTTTGACATCCCACAGAGTATCGATTGCCTTTCCAGTATTTCCACAGTTCAGCTAAAAATAGAGCACTATAAAAAATACCCACGATTTTAATTTTAAATGTTTGCACCTTGGAGTCTTCTTTTCCTGAGCAGGGCTTTTCCTGCCCACATATGCAAGTCTCCAAAACTCCTGCAAGGGTGCTAAAAAATCACGTGAATAATTAACCAGTGTAATTGAGCATTTAACACCCCACCTGCAAAGTTTGTAAGCCATGAAAATTTATGGTTTAATAATGTAATATGGGTTGAGTTTAATGTGTAAAATACAGCACTGCAATGGAAACAACTGTAAATTTTCATGGCTAACAGACTTTGCAGGTGTGGTGTTTCATGCTCGGTCACCCCATTTAATTATTTCTGGGTTTGTTGAGATCCCCAAAGAAGATTATGAAACAGACCATCTTTGAAAATAAAATTTTTAGTTACCATTATGAATAGGAAATCTTAAATTATCCTGTTACAGCTAGATCTGTATTGTAGCTGTATTACAGAGAAAGCCAAGTAGAACCAAAACAAATTGCTTTCAAATTTTAGCATGAGCAGAAAATATGAATTAATGGAAGAAAAAAAAGAAAAGGATACTCAAATTTGATCTTCAGCCCAGTTTATATGATTCCAGATTATATATCACTGTATGGACCTGCTTCATCTTATTAAGCCTTGTTTCCCTCTTTGATGGTGGTGAAGTCTCTCGTGTTGATGTAAATTGAGGAGGGGGTTTAGCTCTGATAAACCCCAGACTCACCCAGTATGCCATAAAATGGGATATATGTGAACAGGAATGATTCATTCAAAGGCCATGGAAACCAACAGAAGTCTTTCCCTTGGTTTAAATCATTTTTGGATCAGGCCTTACTATTTTCAGGAGCAGAAGCTCATTTCTTCCACAATGAAAAACATTTATCAGTGAGCAATTTTTCATCTCTGTGTTCAAGTGGTGACTAGTCTGGGGTCTGAACTTTGCTACCTGCTCCGACAGCAGAGCAAGCTGTGCCAACACCTTCGGTTTACAAATCACTGTCAAGCTGTCAAACCAATCAGGAATTCAAAGCACCTAAGACCTTTTAAATGCTGCCAGGGTTCTGTCATGAAATATATTTAAATATTATGAAGGTTTCAGACTCGGTGTCGTTTCTTATAGTGAAGTGTTACGAGGAAGTTCTAATTAGCATATCCTATTATTTTTCCTTTATTGGAACTATAAAAAATTAACATCTTTTAAATCAAATTCTGTATTATTCAAAATGCAGTTACACAAGAAACACTTTTACCATGGTGAGCATGACAGTTTGCAGACCTTTAGATAACACTTGATACTGGGGTTGTCCCTCGTAGACTAACAGGCTAACTAGCATTATCAAGTCAGTCTTTGAATTCTGAAGAGAATATTATTATGTTACCAAAAAAAAGAGATATATTTATATATATATATGATGGTCTATCTAAGGATAAATAGAGTTGAGAAGAAATGTGTACAGTTCAAGGTCAAGGATCCAAGTAAAGTGAGTTTTTAACCAATCCAACTGGAGACTACGTAAAGCTGCTCTACCCCTGCATGACCTAAAGCTCCCTGAGGGGTTCAGAAACTGCTAACAGGGAGCAAAGCCACCTAACAATGAGTAAAACCATCTAACAATGAACAAAGATCCTTGTCCTCCTTTGTCCCTGCACATTCCCTCTTGAAGGACCAACCAGAAGAGCACTGGCTGCAGCAAGGATTGCTCTACCTCAACCCTCCATCACCAAAACAGCTCCTTCACACAGCAGAAGCCCCTCCAACCCACCCAGCTCATCTCATTGCAGCAGAAGATGCAGGCACAACCCTCAAGCAAATTTTCCATGCCTTGCTTGAACGACAGCTTCAGAGCAGATACCAAAGGCTTCACATGTGACACTTGGGGACATGGTTTAGGGGTGGGTGGCTAGAGTTAGAGTAGGATGGTTAAGTTGAGGTTGGACTCTATGATCTTGAAGGTCTTTTCCAACCTGAGCAATTCTGTGACTCAAAGCTCACGAGGAAACAAAACACTAGAAAGAGTTTTATAGCAAGGGGTTCTACAAAGTGTTGATTATTGAATTGTCACAGCGCAGCTGGAGAAGAATTCCACCTTTAGGAGGAATCAGTGTTGTGCCCTCCAAGCACAACGGGCATGTGCTGGACCTGGCAGAGTGAGATGCTGTGAGGACATTCACATGTGTGTGAGAGAGAAATACAGAAATAGGGGATTTGGATGATGTAATACCAGTGACAGCAAGATATTCCTTAGATCCGAGAGAGTCAACAGAACATCAGTCTGCAGAGGAATCACATGGAGGGACATGTGATATAGAAATAATAATTTCCAACACGCTAATTGTTGTAAAAATAGAATTCATGTTGAATTCCAAGTAGATCTGGTCAGCTACTAGAACATATTGTTGCATATGGACAGTGAGCACTTGGCTAATCTAAGCAAATCTTATTTTAACACGAACATCTTGTGGAAAAAAACTGAAGCTCTGACTTGATTTTTACTTGGCTAGTCTGTTCCCATCAGCTGCAACATTTAAACAGATATTTCTCTGAGTAACAACTAAGCAAAAAAGCCAGCAGGGAAGTAAGGAAATAGAAAAATCAAATTGCTGTAGTAAAGTCAAGGTGAATGTTTCAACCCTTTCTAGCTGTCCACTGCAGTCTCCATGTCTAAGATACTGTAGAGTGGTCACCATGCTATTTGCTGCCACATGCAGCTCCAACAGGAATTGCAGTTTGGGTTTGGGTGATATAGTGTGATCCCATGGTGTACAGGATTAGAAATGAAACACCTCGTAGCAAAGCACTTTGTAAAGTGCTTACCTTTGAAACACAGCAGTGGTTTCACCAGGATGCTGGGCTGCAGTTTGCAGTTGGATGTAACACTTGGAGATGCAATTGGATATAGCTCTTTGGAAGTCTTGCAAAAAACCTAGAGATAAATAGCAAGTCTACTACTTCAGGGATGAAATATTAGCACCATTGAAGTCACTAGGAACCTTGTGATTGGTTATACTTGGACAAAGATTCCACCCTAACTCTTGAAGCTTGGGAATTTATCATAAATAAGGATATTCTCAAAATATTAGGAAAAGAGATTACAAGAGCCTCAAATTAACCATCCATGTCAACATCATCTTTTCCCCTGGGAATTTCTCTCCCAGTTGTGCAACAATAAATCTTGTGTACGGAGGAGAAGTGGCACCTTCTCCAGCAGAACTGTTCTAAAGCATTGCTGCAAGTTCAGAGAAGGAAGGGATGTGTAAAAATCTGCTCAGTGATCCATGCTGATGGCATTTTTCTAGGTTATGTCAGAGGTCAGCATTTCACAGGCTCAGTTACAGTCGCCAAAGACATTTCTGAGGATTGCTTTTATTTTACTTTTTTAAAGGAAAAAAAAAAGCCATTTCTCAGTTGATCTCCTTCCTTCTCACTCTGAATTCTTGAAGTGCTAGCAATGAGAAATTTTGTGCAATTCTTCTCAGGTTAATATGTGTTGGTTTCTAGAAAGTTACACCAATGAGCCAATAACAGCAAAGTGCTGATCTCATGATTCACACCAGAACTAAACCAATCACCTGTTCTCCTGTAATTCTACCAGGTATCAGGCCTGTCAGTGCTTCTGCTCTTCTGGCCTGAGAAAGAAAAGCAAATCTCATTGTAACAGCTATTTTAGTTAAAGCTGGGACTGCAGGGAAATCTTTTTCTTTCTCTGGTTTGTTAAAGACTTCCCCTGCTACCCTGAAGAACATTTCCAAGCAGCCAATCTAGAGTAAGAGAATTATTCTGTTCACTTGAAGGATAGATTTTTATTATTTAAAATCTATCAAAACCTTCACTTCTCCAAAATTGCAGAAGATAAAATAAGTCATCCTGTTCGTTTTTATTTCCTGAATCACAGGCTGGAAATTTTCTTTCAGTTAAAATTTCCATTTTCTTCTCCTGGATGGACCTCCTGCTGGCTGTGTTGTTTTATTCTTACTATGGATTTTCTCCAGAATATAAAGTAATTAAGAATATCCTCCAGAATATTAAGAATTAAGTACAGAAATGCAAACTTATTTTTGAATATTCAATCTTTTTAAAGCAGATTTTCCCTCTACCACCAAAGTAGCAACAGAAAGAGCTCACCTGAGCTAGTCAAAACATTTTCTACTTGACAAAAGCTTGTCTGGAGATACTGAGGAATCATTTTTTATATGATGTGATTATGCCTACAGCCTTCCTGCATTATTTTAATATCAAAACACACCCTGAGAAACAAGGCCCTGGAGAGTCTAATTAGAAATTAATCCAGTTCCCACCAAAGATCCTCGATGCCCTGCATGGATCAATAGGGAGCTGCCTTTCTGCAGTCTCAGGGTTCACGACCTGAGGATGACACTTTGGGCTAATCAAAGTGGATATGTCGGCTCTGAGCTTTCCTTCCCCTGTGCCAAATTAAAAAAATAATAATAAAAAGACACAAGAAAGCAGAAGGAAACTGCTCACACTCACTTGCAATATGCCACAGGCATCTCCAGCTGGGCTAAGGAGTGTATCATAAATTAAAACACCCATTAAAACCACCTTGTTTCCAATACTGTATGGGTGGGTGTTGGTGGGTACCCTTCTTGCCTCCTCTTCTGGTCTGCAAACAAAATTGCCAGCTCAGCTGGGGATACTGGAGAAACAGCCATCATTTGGCTACAGATTGAAAGGTTAAATTTTAGTCCCCGTCTCATAGCAGCCCAGTTAGAAGAGAATGTGAGTATGAGGCAATTATAACTTTTTCTGGTAATTATAAAGGAAAAAAACAGATATAACTACAGAACATCCCTTATTCAATTTCTTTGAAGACAAGATTGTACTTTTGGTCTCTCTCTAGTACTGCAGCATCTGTGTTTGGGATGAGAAACCCTTACAATAATGCATCATCTGATGCCTTTTATTTATTTATTTGAAGTAGTAAGTGCCACAATTTTTCTGTGTGCTTGCAGCAAAACTGTGCGTTTCAAACACACATCCTCGTCTTTCTTAACTTGCAGGCACCCCTTTGCAATCAACATCCCTGGCTTGTGGTGACTGCAGGGGTCAGCCCTGAGGTTCAGCCATCAGATTCAGCCATCTCCTCTAGCACAGGGCTTTAGGCTGCTGGAATTAGTTCTTCCTTGCTTACCTCTCTAAATAAAGAGATTAAATACTGATTAAAATACTGCAACATTCTTTCCTGTTATGAGAGAATTAGAGGTCTGTAGTTCTGGGTATATTAAAATCTGTATCATCTCAATTAATTCCACTCAAACCACTTAATTAGTTGCAAAAGTTGCAAGTTAAAAATGGGTGTAATGGACTGTCCCAAAACTTTCTGTATTTATTTTTTCCTCCCCCTGGGCTTTGGCAAAATTACCTTATGGTTTAGAATTGCCACAGTGACATGAGAGCTAGGAAGAAGGTGCAGATTTCCTTTTACCTCGATTAAAAAAAAAAAGGGGGGGGGTTGTGGGTGTATTTACTTTAGATTAATAGCATGAGTCATTGTCCTTCTTAGCTCTTCAAGGTTTGATTCACCATGTGGAGCTGAGGTCACCTGAGGCAGCAAACAAACCTTCCCACCCACCCCCTCCCTTGGTTATGTAATAATTAATCTGAAAAGTGACAGAGCAGGATAACAGGCTTACAGAATGATGACGTTTTCATTTGCTAAAATATATTTTTTTTAAGCAGGATTTATTCACCAAGCACCTAAAAGATACAGCTAAAAATAAATCATGTGAGTGAGCGCTGCTCGCAGCTGTAGTTTCACACTGGCCTGTGTTTGGTGAATTTGTGGACATGTGCCATCCAAGGAGCCATGCAGCAGGTTTTTGGCTTTCAGGGAGGACAGGAAAGCTCTGCCCTTCTCCTTACAGCACAGACCTTCTGCACAACAAGCAAGAAACCAACCACAGCTGACCCTTGCAAAGCTGTTCACCCTGAAACCTAATAATCGCCGAGATGCTGCATTGCCTTAATTCTTTCCTAGCTGATGAATTAAAGAAGACTTCAATTATTGTCTCAACCAGTTATTGGCATATGCTGATGACAGGATGGCACTTGGCTATGAGCAGCAGTTGCTTACATAAGTACGATAAGGAACATCAAGGCAAACTTCTCCCTGATTCAGCATCTTTCCAGAAGCTCTTTCAGTAACACCACCAACGATTTTAGTCGACTCAAAACTTTGAAAGCACCCCTCCTCACACAAGCCCTGCACCCAGCAGGCACCATGCAAATCATCACCGTTGGAAAACTCAGCAAGTCGCAAGAAAACACTGTTAAGTAAATAAATAAATCAAGCCAGAAAGATAGACAGGGCTCTACCCAGCCTCCTCTTTTCCAATTAAACACCTTAATCGTCCAAACTGTTGCACTTGTCTCTGCGGAATGCACTCAGGGAGACCCAGATTTACGATGCCTTTCACCCAGAGCTTCACTCTCTTGTCATGCAGAGTGGAAGTGGCTTTGGCTGTAAAGCACCTTCCAGCCTCTAAGACTCGCACTTAATCAGCTACTTAAATAACACCTCGTCTCAGATGGAATGAAGCCTGTGCTCAACAAGCAGAAAGCAACACAACAAATTTACAGCCCAGTTCCACGACAGATTTGTACATAAAGAAAATAAATGGGATCTGCAGGAGTGTAGCCCAAGTTTCTCAAGATGATTTGGAAGCCTCACGGTGTCTTTAAGTAAATTTTAATCTAATGTTTTTTGGTGGAACGAAACACGGATTGGTTTTAACCTCTGTAGCTGAACAGAAGGGGGGAGAGCAGATGCATTATTGATTTAACCACATGCATGAAAATAAAAGTTGTGCTTATCTCATTCCATTAGGATTTTATCCCCCAAGAGCTGTTTGGAGTTAGCCAGCTTGGGACAAACCCCACATTTCGCAGTCTTCAACCAAATAAAAGCCATATCCATCGAACCTGACAAAGACATTACAGCCTTCAGAACAGCAAATGTTCTTTAGAGATATTTCACTTCAGCTAAAACTCCAATGAGCTGATGAATTCCAAGCCGCAGAGATGCGGGGATACCCGGTCGGGATAACCCTTGGTCGGTCCCAGGGGGAGGGCAACGAGGGAGCAGCAGCCGCCTGAAAACTTGCCCTTAAATTCAATTAAAAGTGCAGACCCCAAAAGAATCAGCCGCTTGTGTATTTATTGATGTGTTTATTTTGTCCCGTGTTACCTTTTTCCACGTAGATTGCTCCTAAATTCCCGCGATGCTCTTTCCTGGGTATTTTTTCTTTGAACAAAGTTCTCCAGCATCCACCGACTGACTCAAGCACTGCCACTTTTGCAAGGACAGAAGATAAACAACCCCAAAACAACTGGAACATTGAAACAAAGAAATTGCCCAGGAGAGAAATGAGCGGGAACAGCCCCGGCTCTTCCAGCCCAGAATCCCTTGGGGGGGAAAAAACACAGAGGATGGGGGAAGAGTGGAAAAAAACCCAGCAGTTCTTAAAGTGCCCTGGCTCCAACTGGGTGATTTCTTCCAGGTTGCTGTTGGCAGGTGGAAGGTGCCACATATATACACATACATAGTATATTTTAATACATTAAATAAGTATGAAGATATATAATATATTAATACATAAATTTTGGGGTTTTTTTTAAGGAAAATAAAAATAAAATAGCACAATAAAAATTGCTAGTGGACAGAAGCAGCTATGGGCCTGTTCTTGCACTCAACCGTGAGAGTATCAAACAGTATTTATTATACCTAATGGTGTTAATTAATGTTTGCAACAGCTTTAATCAATGCCTGAAAGAAAAGCGATAATGAAGGTAAAAAAATTATTTACCAGGATGTTATTGTTACTGAATATTAAAGATGAGGTTGGATTAGAGGGCAAAGTGGTTGTTAGCAGTTGATAGGGTCTGTGTAAGGACATCAAGTGCTCTTTAAACTGGGAATTTTTTCTCTTCCCCTGCCAGGATGAGAACATTTAAAGAGAAGAATTCAAGCTCTTTTTAGTGATTGCCAACAAAATTGCCTTGAGACAACTGAAATTCAGTCTCCTGCTACCCCTCTGAGGACAGGGCAGGCAGGAGCCACCTCCACCTCTTCCCACCCTAGATGAAGAAGGTGCAAAATGGGTGGTTGATTCCTCCTCAGCCTTGTTAACACCATTTACAGCAGCTGTTTATTAAATAAGCACATCTGAGGAGCCTGACCTTGCAGAGAACAATCTGCAGCCACCAGATGCAGTCAGCTGAGGCTCTAATCCCTGCAAGAGCTGGGGTCGGGTTTATGATCTAATGACAATCCTCTTGAAGCTTGTAGCAGAGTACAGCTTTATTTCTACCCTCTGCATAACTTGTAGCCCATAGTAAACTACTTGTCTGCATTGTGTAGTACACGTATTTTCTTTCAACAGCTGAGAAAAACAGTTATCACTTGTAGCTTTATGCTTCTTAAATATTGCTGCACCCCACAGAAATTGTTCAGCTGCCAAGCTGCAGTTTGCATCCCTTCTGAAACTCACACATTATTTTTCTTTTACTGTATTTACTATTTACTTATTATTATTCAAGTATTTGCTATATTTTTATTTTACTTTATTTACTATTTACTTATCTTCAATGTATTTGTTATTTAAAATACGAAGTATTTTAAGTTTGTGGCTTTATTTTACTTTACTAAGTAATAATAAAGTGTGTAAAGCTACAGTGCACATGTGGTTCCTGCCCTTTGCCTTTGCTTTGTGACACAAACCCCTCTCAGAACCTATGAGAGAACCCAGGAGAAACCTGCTGGAGACACCACAAGGGTCCTGCTGGTGGCCACAACTTCTGTGGTAGTTAAAAAAAACCAACCCTCCACCTATTTCATGTGTCAAATACAGCGAAGAGAGACAGCGACTTCCAGCACTGGCCATGTGACTCAGACGATGGTGATGGGATCACTGCCATCCTCTCTGTCCCACAGGCTCTTGTGCAAACTCCCCAGCTCATGGCCAAGAGAGGTCAGGGTGTCCTTCCATCTGCAAACAGAGCCTGGCACGAGATGATGATAAACACCACAGAACTTTGTCTGTTTGTCCCCACCTAAGTCTCCAGGGGGTCAGATTGCCATCCAGTAAATCCATGTGGCTCCACTGTTGCTGCCTTTACATGTCCATGGCCAGGCAGAAGACCTGCAGGAACACATCTTACCTGGAGGGTACAAATCCTGCTCAGAGGGGGGATTTTATCTCTCCAAAGCAGGTGCTTCTAACTTTATCTCTGTTTGTGCAGCATTCAGCACCACCAGGACCCATTCCTGGTCAGGACCTTGAAATACAACCATGCTATCCCAGGGATAGGATGGGATGGAAAGAAGAATAACACACACAACCACCAGTAACTTTTGGGTCTTAAGACAAGGCATATGTGGCGAGAATATTTAATGCCAAGGAAAAGTGTAACTGCAGGGCACAGAAATCCTTTCTAGAACTAAAAATCACGAATTTTAATAGCAAAGGTGATGTGAGATGAAAGGCCTTCCTTTGTGGTAGCACCAAAGACATCAGCATCCATTCCCTCAAATTATGTTTTACACAAAGTGAAGTTTAGTGATGCATCATCTTCCCAGCAGCCAGCAAACTGCTAAATAACACTGACCTTGCTGCCCCTGACGCCTGCACAGGCCTTTGAAGAGTCCAGATTTCCCTTTCAAGAGATTCTTTGCTCTTTAAATGGCTGTTACATTACGTGATTAGGTTCAGACAATATCCTAAAGTGCTTAATTTAGTGGTCATCTCCTGGCATATTAATTAAGACTCTGGGTCAGTTTTTCTCCTTTTAAGAGCCCAAGCTGTAAGACAAGTACATTAAGCCCCTTGTGAAACTCAGATTTTCCTGACCTTTTCTTTCTAGCTTCCCAGCCCATAATGCTCCTAATGTCCCACCAGGTCCTCAGTGACAACAAACACCCAGCAACAGCTCCTGACCCTCTCAATGGAATGATTAAAATCTTCGTGTGGCCAAAATCCACACAACAAATCTCAGAGCTCTGACATTTTTTAGGAGCAATTCTGAGGCCAGTGAGAATGACAGCTTCCAGTTGCTGGGCAGGACTGGGCAGCCCACTGCCCATCCCAGGAGCAGGGTAATTGCATCCTTGGCCAGAGCACTTGCTCCTGTAGCCAGAAATTCAGATTATCCAACTGCTCCTGAGCACCAGAGTTACACTGGAAACGTGCAGAAGGCACATATGGGCCCGGAGCTGGGAGATGTCTCCTGCTCTGGTCATAAAAATCCCTCTTTTTTTGTTTGTTTTAGCAGCCAGCTCTGTGTGTGCTCTCCACATAGCAACCCCCTGTAGCACAACACCAGAGGACAGGGGCCAGCAAAACACAAATGACATTACAAAGCTACTTCTGGGGTTAGTTTGGGGGTTTTTTAGTTTTCTTCCCTGTAACATCTCACTTGCCTAGCTGTATGAGATGAATCATTGATGAGAACAGTCTTGGAGCGCCACAAAATAATTAGGCAACAGTTAAACTTCTTAGTCTGCTGCACATTTGGTAACCAACGTAGGGCTGGGGAAGAGCCCAGTGAAGGTTGCTGGCTGGTGGCCCAGTTCTCAGCCGTGGCTTCTGCTTGGATCTTTGAGTATCCTTTAATTACTTCATTGGACAATGCAAAGCAAGGATGAGGGTGTGTGGACATGAAATAAGCTGAAATGGGGTATATTTGCTTTAGATTTCAAGTTCACTGAGGGTTCCTAGAGTGCTGGTGGAATGCAGGAAAGACTTACAGACATCCCCATGATCCAAACCTGTGTTTTTTCTTGCTGTTTCAGAAAAAAAATAACAAAAAACCCACACTTTTTTTTTCTTTTATGTAAATGGACCATGTAGAGGCACCTAGACACAATATTTCCAATGGGATTCTTCTTCCCACTTGGGTCTGCTGTGATCTCCTGGTGAGGCTGGTGGCTCTGGATGGCTCCACAGATAGGGAATGCACTGAGCTGCCTGTGCAAGGGGTTACAGGGGGTGCTGGCATCCCATGCTTGGAGCTGCAAAGCAGCTGTTGCAACTTTTCCCCTCCTCTTCTTTATAAAAACTTAACTGTCCTATTTTTAGCAGGATCTCCTCAGCTCCTGGGAGTGCCCTGGGCTTGCAACTGCTCCATTTACAGTGCCACGAGGAGGTGGGCAAATGAGGTCTGTTAATTGCTGTTTTTTATACCTCTCAGCAAGTGACCCGATGGCTGTGAACACTGGGCAGTGTTTGTGGTTTGGGGCTGAAGTTAACACACCCAGGCTGGAGCCAAGACATTCCCTGTCTGCCCCCAGCACGCTGCTGTTCTCTCAGCTTGGGATTGCAATGCACCTTTACTAGATTTCAACTTCACTTTTGCACATAACGACTGTTTCCAGCTCAGCATTGACATCCTGACTCAATGGTCTTTAAGCAAATACTTTTGGAAAGTTTATGACAAGCAGCTGCTACCGTAGGTATATAAATTCAGATTTACTTTGTGGGATGTGGGTCTCCTATAGATCATATCAGCAGCATGTTTTTCTGCATCTCCTCACTTGCATGAAAGAAATGGAGTCTTTCAGAATATGTTTCAGTCTTTGATTAGTTTTTCTGGTTAGCCAGGAGGCTGGGTAAGAGGAGGACGGGAGCAGCTCATCCACCTTGATGTGCTTGGCCGTGTCTCAAGCTGCTTATCCATAACGGGATGCTCAGAGCTCAACCCCTGGCTCACAATCAGACACTGCCTTGGTAGATTGAAGCTGAAAACATCACAGACTGAGAATACAGAATTCAAGGAATAGGTAAAATTCCTGAACAAGTAGAAATTCTGCATTCTGTAGCCTTAACTTTGATGGATTTGTGCACATGGAACCGTGACTTCTGTAACAAAAAATCTGCCAGCGATTTTTCTGAGATACCAGTTTATCCCCAACTCATTTGTGCTTCTGTTTGGAAATCCTCTGCTCACTGGAAGAGGATCCCTGGGTCTCCATCAAAGCTGATTAATTACCCCCCACTGGGGAGAGGGCAGTGATAAACTTTGTGGAAGATGACAGTTAATGTATTTTTCTTTGTTTCAACGGCTCTTATTCAGCCTGGGATACCAAATTAATTGGCACTAAACTTCCACTCTTCTGATCACAATTTCATCACCCATTTGAAGAAAGAGAACCCTAATAACACAGCAGTTAATCCTACAGTCTTTTACCTCCTGAGGCCTCTCCCAGACAATTCCAGCAGTATCCTTATTAGTGTTATATTCCTCTGCTGGGAGATGTCTTAATTTACATCTCTGCATTGGCTCATGGAGTGATACAACGATGGAGTGTCTCTGCCTCACCAGGAGGATCCTCTATGGAAGGAGACTAAAACAGTGCAGTAAAGAACTCCCTTCTCTTGTTTTCTTCTTGTCCACTTCATGGCCTTCACAAAAACCTGCTGCCTGATATATGGAAAAATGAGATACTTTAGTTAAAAAAGGCAGACTCTTCACTTTATGTCTTTGTAGTAATTCATTGGAATAAGTGGTTGTGAAAACTGGAGTTTGAGCCTAGAATAATAGTAAGAGCATCTCTCTGTTGAGATCTCTCAGTCAAGTCGAGATGTTTGCTTTATTCTGGTACTGCAGGCAGGGGTGCTGGGTGATAAATCCCAAGTCCAGTGGTTTATACACAATACAAATAACAAAGAAACTAGATGGGATTGGTTAGATGATTTTACACCAAATAAATCCTTGTACACACGCTCCATCATTTACCTAATTCATTATATTATTACCTAATTCTTTACACTAAGGTGCTCCTACATTTGCATTGAGATTCTCCTCCTAGGGGTGTTTTTTAGCATTAAAATCACCACAGGTTATGTCGGGGACACCTTGTATTTTGATCTTTGTCCAAATCTGTCTCTGACTTATGTAAAGAAGCTATAACAAGACATTATCTACAAAGGTTGACAGAATTTTACTGTCTTTAGACTCTGCTCTTAATTACTGTGTCTTGTTCCTGATTATTTTAACCTTTGAGGTCATTCCATCCTTTAGTCCTAAGGGCCTTCCAGTCTTGTTCTCCTGGTTTCAGACCAGTTCATTATATGCTAATTCCACCTAAATGTCTTTAACCCTATCCTGACACCAAGTGGTAGATAACATCTGATACATCATCCACGCATAATGCATGGGGCTGTGGAACGCTGAGCCTTCCCAGAGACAACATCTGAGCCTGGGTCTGAAGAGGACACTCCTTTCTAGCTCTGAAAGGCAAAACCTCACCCACAGGACTTGTATTTCTTCACAAAGGCAAAATACTTCAGGGCTTTAAAGCTGGTGCTACAGGACCAGAGCACCAACGTATCTTTGCCTCAGGGGCTTTTGCCTGGTGCCCATGTCAGTGTGGGTATCACAGTTGTCCTTCTCTTGTTCCTATTTCATGGCAAAAAGCTTAACCTCTGCCACAGCAGCTGCAGTGAACTGATAGGAAGCAGCTTCTTCTCAGGGCTAGGGGGTGGAACTAATTCTTGTTTCAGTTACTGCCCGCAGATCTAGCTCAAGTGCTCTCCTCTAGCTCAGCCAGCGCTGCCCAGCAAACAGTGCTGGATACAAAACCCCACAACGTTCTGCTGATGATGGCAACTGGCCCTGGGCCAAATTGAAGTGTATTCTTAAATTGATTTGAGGGCTGGATAACAGATCAGACAGTCTGCATGCATCCTGGCAGGACTGACAGCCGAGATACGGCACCGAGATGCTCTGATCTCTTCATCTCATAGGCACCACCTTTGGGGGGGTAGCAGGGATTTAATGCCCAGTTTTCCTCTTTTGTGCAGTTGTCATCCTCACAAAAGTGACAGGACCTGAGTGTTTTTCTCTCCTGGTTTTCTCTCCAAAGCCTTTATGGATGTAGCTTCCTTTTTGTTTCATCTGACACCGAAGTACAAGAGCTTTTGGCAAGGGAATGATGGCAATGCAAAGCGTACAACATGGTGCAATGGTTTTTAGCAAAGGAAATCCATCCATCTTGATCTGTCAACAGCCTAAATTTCATCAAACTAGGCTAATAAGGAGGTTTGGACAACATCAGTTCTAGAAATCATATTTTTGATGCATAAATCCCCCAGGATTCATTCTTTATGCAGAGTATATGAGCCAGAAGCTCTGTTCTGCCATGAGAACATCCTGAGGTGCAAAAGCCTTTGAGGTGCCTATAGGTATCTCCAGTACTAACATAGAGCAGAGCTTTAGCTTTTCCCTTCTATCTGACACTTGAACTTGGGCTCAAATAACCTTTTAAGAAACAGCAACTTTCTGACACATTCAAAAGGAGAGAGAGAAGTGTCATTTGCTCGACAAAGAATCAAAGAACTCAAATTCTTGTATACTTGGATTTTTCTCAAGCTCTCTCTACCTTATGTCCTGATGAAAGGACAGTAATCTGGGCAAAAGAGAGAAAAAAGTGCCTTGTGCTCTATTTAACTTCCATGGGGACAAGGAGGGAGAAGAAGCCGAAGCCAACAGACTGATCAGCAAAAGCCTTCAGCTTGTCTCTGAAAAGTATATATGCAATGTGGAGGAAAAATGAGTCAAACATATATGTATTCTTAGCATTTGGAGGGACTCAGGGTGTGTAGGGGGCTGGGAATAACTAAAATTAATTGTAGATTCTTTGCAGAATATCTCACAGCTCCCTGCAGTTCCCCTCTTCTTTGCTGGAGAGGTGAAATGAAATCCAGCCCTTGATCCAGCGCTTGCTTTGATCCTTGGCTTGGCGGTGATTGATCGTAGCAATTTCTCTCACATGAACAGAATCCTTTGGATAAACTCATTTCAGACTCTGAGGGCTATAAATGTATTATGGACCAAACACTCGTGTTTTGCTTCTAGTATTTAAAGTCGTATTCAACAGGGTTCAAAACTCCCTGTATAAAAGCAAGTGAACCATTTTAGGACTCCTGATTTAATGAATTTCTGAGAAAAAAAGCCCTGTCTAGGTACGATTTAGTTACAGGAGGACATTCCACTAGACAATCCATCAGAAATCTTGTAAAAATAAGACAAGGAGAAAAAGACAAAGCACAAAAAATGCCAATATATATTTACAAGTGTGTTTGCATCCACACGCAGGCATTCAATAAACATCTGGATCATACAGCAATCCAGATGCTCTGTGTTAAATCTTCTTTTCTTTCCCAAAGATAACAGCACCTAGAATTTCATGCAGGTGCCATTTTTCTCCTATGCATTTTATGAGATCAGTTGAGGTCAGACACCTGACGTAGCTAAATAATCATAGAACCATTTACATGTATCTTTGTATCTTCATTTAAAATATATTATCTGACCCTTCACTGACTTGGCAATTATCAGCATCTCCAGGGAAGATGAGCCTATCCAGAGGTGAAGTATGAGCAAGTTCAGGAGGATGTAGCTGTAACCTCTCCCAGGTAAGGGACTGACTGTGTCTTTAATCTGAATTGTCATCTGGAGTTTCTCAAAGTTGTTCAGCTCTCTTCCTCTCTCCTAATTCCTACTTCTTTGATTTAATGATGACAATTTCTTTCATGAGAAGAAGATTGATCCGAACTTGGAATGGAAATCCGTGGGAAAGCAGCGTGCAGTTGTTAGCACAGGCAGTGGAGTGGGCATCTCAATTCTGAGCGAGGTTTCAGCTGGAAGTTTCCCATCTTCCTCTCCTATTCTTAACTTCCCTATTAGCATATTCATTAAACGCATTGTGGTGGGCATGCTGACTGCAGGGCTCTCACACTGGGCATGAAATCATGAAGCTGCAGTTCATGTGAGTTTGGATTAGATTATAAATTAAAACCTCAGGCCACTCTCTTTGAAAAATTAATGGAAGTTCAAATATCTCGGGGGTGAACCTGTGTTAATTTACTGTTATTCTGTGTTGCAGGTGTGCATAAGATATCATCGTTCAATAATTTATGTGCAGAACAAGGGACCTCTCTTTTTCTAATAAAATCTCAGCCTGAATTATACACACTGACATCCCACTGATCTCCTCAATAGCAGATCAGTCAGTGGAAGGTAATTTCTGGTGGGTCAGATAAGAAAATAGTATTTACCAATCGTGGAGAACCACAGCTGCCAAGTCCAGGCAGCTCTGCCATGCGGTGTGATTCTAAGATCAGAGCACAGTATCTTTCACTGATACTTGCATTCTGTTAATATATTTGGTAGCATTACAAGTTTCTGACACTTTTGATCCTGACAGCAAACACTGGAGAAGAAACTAGAGTAATGGAGAGTAATTGGCAAAGCTTCCTAAATCTCAAAGAATCATCTAGGTTGGAAAAGACCTTTAAGATCAGTAAGTTTAACCATTAACCCTACTCTACCAAGTCTGCTACTAATCCATACCCCCAAGCACCATATCTATATGTCTTTGGCTTTAGGAGTCATGATAATGATAACTTCAAGTGTCTTGGCAAGTAGGATTGTATCTTTCCTCTGTTTCTCCAGTTCTCAAACTTGTGAGAAGATGTTATGCTCTCTCAGAGCTGGAATGACTTTTTTCCTGGGGATATAAAATGGAGAGTAGCTCAGCAGTGACCTACACCTACTGCCCATCAGCATTTCACTGCTGGCTCCAGCAGCACTGTGCCAACAGGGACGTGGCTCTCCGAGATGTTATCCCATCTGGAAACCACCATGGGCTTGGTGTTACCCTTGGAGATGAAAGGGTCAGCCTGCCTGCAGGAGATGCCACAGCTCATGGACTGGCCAAGTTAGCTTATGTGTTTGATGAGATGATTCATTTGCTGTTATGATCGTCTCTGGAGTGCCAACAAATGAGCTTGACCAACTGTAGTCACTTTATGACGAAATAGAAACTAATCCAATTTTAAAATAGAGCAGAACAATTTGAAACCATGCTCATTTACTGTGTAAACACTGACCACAATTAACTAAGCATTCTTTACTTTGGGGAAATACAAAGTTATGGATAGATGGGGAGATATTCTGCTCGGTCCGACGGTTCCAGGCAAGCACCAGAGTGGTAAGTAACTTTCATTTTTACAGTGGTACAGAATAAGTGCCCTTTAGAGAACCGCTGGAGAAATTCAAATTAGAAAATAATCAAGAGCCTTGGTAATGTGTACATATGGTAATATATAATGTGTTGCACAATTAAGCCAATGTTAGTTCAAGGAAATCTTTGAAAATCAGTCCCTGGTAATTCAGCGCCAGATTGTGGTACCACAGAGCCCCCAACCCAGACCTGGACCTTCATGGCACAATATTAATTTGGACACACACAACTTTATGCTACGTACAATGGGGGGAACTTCACTCAGAAAAATGTTGTATTTTTTGTGTCTTTTGTTAACACAAAGCATTTTAAAATCCCTCAGCTTTCAGGTGAATATCTCAATAAAAGCTGGCTAGAAACCTGGGAGCACATAGAGGGGAACCCCACATTGGCCAGGAGCAGCCACTGTGGGTTCAGGTCCTCAGTGTCACACCAGGTAGGGAAAGATGACAGTGAGAGACCAGGAGTGGACCGTGCAGCATCTCAGATTTGCATCTCCTTTCCTGACTGCCCACTACAGATAGGTGGTCTGAGAATAGAAAACACACATTTGGGGGCAGAAAGAGCAGTTTGCAAAGGAGGATGAGAAGGGACTCTCTGGTGCAATAGAGAAGTGATCTTCGTCTGGGCCAAAGGCAAATATTCAGTCATATCTTAAAACTTGTCCAGCCTGATTGGAAAGAGAAGTTTAATTCCAGAACTGTGCTCCTTTCCTCCCTTTCAGCTGCAGAGGTTTTGTGATTTGTACTAACCTTGAAGATACAAAACAAAATATGTGCTAATGATATTCCTATCTCCCAGCTGGTGTTGGCAACTCTTTTACTGCTCTGCAGGACAAGTGCAAGTACAAATGCAAATACCAGAACCTTGTTGAGAGCAGAGTGTCCCACATTTCAGTCTAACCATTCGAACTACAAGACATGAAATAAAACAGTTTCTGCTCTGAATGAATAATTGAGCTGCTTCTGTGGGGAGGCCTCTAAAGAGCCATGTGGCAGAATGTTTTTTAAGGCACTTATGAAAGCTCTCCCACCTGGAAACCATCCCACACACAGAGCCCACGTTGCTCTTCCTCTCAGCTTGGTTTAATTGCTCGTTCCATGTCTGTACCTAAGCTGAGTGGTGAAGAAATACGGCAGGCTACATCAAATGCTGTAATTATTTTTAAGGTAGAGCAAGACTTCCAAAATCAGGAGACTCCATCAATGTCAATTGGGTAGTTTTTTGTTTGAGAATTCCTTCCATATATCAAAATTCCTTCCAAGGATATCAAAGAGAATTTGAGAACGCTTTAATGCTTGATTCTTGAAGCAATTATACAGCACATGAAAACTTCACTGCTCCCTTCTCTACCATACAGCAGGTCCTCTGACCCCTTGCAGAGGACATCTGGGACACACAGCCCTGAAACTTCCTCCTTAGGTGGCCACGCACCCACTGATGTCTGCTCCATTCCACCCAGACCACAACAGAGAATAATTTTTACATTCAGAAAAATAATTTGAGATGAAAAACATTCCCTCTTTCTCCTTGGGATGTAACAGAGAACAATACCAAACAATAATGTTGCTAATAATACTACTAATCACAACGACAACAATGATAATAGGAATGTTGACAGTATTTGTGACATATCAACATTTCCCAGCATAAAATGTTGTGTTACAAAAATCCAACTAGCTGAAGAATTGCCACCAATATCAATGGTGGCTGAAGATCTCTTAGTGGTGCATTAGGCATCTTGGATAACATAGAATGAATCAGAGAATGGTTTGGGTTGGAAGGGACCTTAGAGATCATCTGGTTCCAACCCCCCTGCCAGGGGCAGGGACACCTCTCATTAGAGCAGGTTGCTCAAAGCCCTGTCCAGCCTGGTCTTGAACACTTACAGGGACTGAGCATCCACAACTTCCCTGGACAACCTGTTCCAGTGCCTCACCACCCTCACAGTGAAGTTTCTTCCTAATTTCTAATTTAAATTTACCTTCTTTCAATTTGAAGCCACTACCCCTTGTCCTATCATTCAAGCCCTTCATTAGAAGTCTCTCCCCAGCTTTCCTGTAGGCTCCCTTCAGATACTGGAAAGCCCCAATAAAGTCTGCCTGGGTTTTTTAACTGCATTTTTTCTCAAAAACTTTAGGTTACCTTCAATATATTCTAGGCTCAAACCTCTTAATTCCAGAATACAGGAATAGACACCTTGATTCTTCTACTCAGGAAGCTAAGAGTCATGTTGACCATCACTTTAGGTAAAGAACCTTCTTGGGAAAAAGAGAACACAGGTAGAATGCTACTTAACTTCTTTTTTTTTTTTTCCTGGAGTGTTTGTGTCTTTCTATTTAGTATGCAATTGTCATACCTGAGCTGTCCAAACCATTTAGATCGTGAATTTCTGATGCGTGGTGCACTGTGAATTCCTTTGTGTCATAAATTAATAATTAGAATACTTAAGTCACGCGAAAAGGGAAATGAAGTCAAAATACAGTTTTATTATTCATGTTACATGCCCTTACTTTGTATTATTTTGTCTTTGGGGCTTTAAAAAGTGATTTTCTGCAGTTGCTTGTGGAGGGAAGGAAGAAAACACAAACAAGATAAAGCTGAACTAAACAACAAATGATGGAGATGGAACAAATACCCCCTGCTACGATTCAGCTGTTTCGTGCTTCAGGAAGGTTCTGTTTTATCCTCATCCCTCCTTTTCCAATGGGCATAGTAATGTGACTTTGACATAATTTGTGCAGAGGCCACCTCCAGAGGGAAGTGCTTTGAGAGGAGTAAAGGGAATGTTGATATGTTAGAACCGTGCACTGTACATCAGGACTGCACCGCCTGGGAGTGATGTTAACTCAGCAGGATGGAGGGATGCCCGAGTTATTGTCATGCTTGTGGTTATTTGTGAATACAGTAACTATCCATCATGGAAAAATGAACCTCTTTTCCACCAAAAGTGAAACTATTCATTCTGAGGGACAACACATCAATGCTTCTCCTCATCAGCGTTGTCTTTTACATGAGGCAGTTTCATCCTTTCTTTTGGACTCACTGGATGTTATGTAATTTTCTGCCAGGAAAACTCTCATTGAGCTTTTTCTTCTTTCAGCCTCATCCAAAGTTCAAAGGATTCAGTAGAGAGTCCTTCTGTTAGCTCCGATAGCCTCACATTAAGCTCCTTTTGGTCTTTAATTGGTCTTTAAGCATCTTCTGTTTTAAAGTGCTGGACAAGCTCCCTGCTAATTATTTAATTCTAACCCACCAGCAGACAGTGGTATCACACTCCAGCCTTTCACCATTTCCATAATTGAAGTTACTAAGTCAGAGACTGTAGAATTTGAGGATGATCCATTAATGCTGTCCAAACAGTCCAATTTCTTTT
This sequence comes from Chloroceryle aenea, assembly GCA_013399075.1. Taxonomy (NCBI): domain Eukaryota; kingdom Metazoa; phylum Chordata; class Aves; order Coraciiformes; family Cerylidae; genus Chloroceryle; species Chloroceryle aenea. The sequence goes on along the minus strand of VWZY01012243.1, from coordinate 16,824 downwards.
CTTCATGGTAAGCCACTATTTAATGGTCTTAACCACGGTGTAATTGGCTTTTGCTCCTACCCACTGTGCTTGCAGTGCAAAATGGGGGGTTTCTTTAGGTCATGCTACACAGATAAATATTGGGGGTGTCTATACATCTGCCACAGCTTCTAAATAGTGCAGGGTTAGAGAACAGATCAGGTTCACTCCAATCAAGATCGCTGTGTTGCCACAGTTAAAGTTTGAGATCAGTGACAACTGCAGGCAGGGAATGGGGAGAGGGGAAGGTAGCACATTGCAAGAGGGGAGAAGGTTGGAAGATAAATTTTTAATACTCTGTTTTGTTTTTTTTTACTCTATTATTTTAATTGTCACTTTTTTTGTTAACAAATTGCATACGAGAAGATCGTGGGTTTTTCTGGCTCAATATATTAACCTCAAGGAGTAATTTATCATCTGCACCTTACTCATGGAGTTTAGTTTAATAGATATTTGGACAAGTTTGGCCACATGGCCACTGGGTCTTGGACTGGATAAGGATGTCAAAGACTGCAAGCTGACCAAAGGGATGTTCCATACCCTGTGACTTGTGCTCAGCAGCAGAAGCTAAGAGAAGGGCAGAGGAGGAGGCATTAGTTATTAAGAGGCTTGTCTTCTGAAACAGCACTACACATATGGAGGCCTTACTGCCCAGGAAGTGTCTGGACATCACCTGCTGATGGGAAGTAGAGAATAAACCCTTTTGTTTTCCTTTGCTTTCACAAATGGCTTTGTTTTTCTTTATTAAACTGCCTTGATCTTGACCCATGATTTTTTAATCTTATTTTCTCCCCTTGTCCTGCTGAGGAAAGAGTGAGAGAGCAGCTCAGTGGGCCCTTCACAGCCTGACAAGAACAACCCAGCAGATAAGCATAGTAATAATACTCTATCCAGCACAAAATTATGTCAATGACCTATTTCTGTTCCTCAGGTGAATGTACAAAGGGTGCTTTTCCTTTCCATACTTTCATTAGCCCATTCACTGCTTTATTACTAAATACACCTGATTAGCAATAGCCATGCTTAATTTCCCTCTAGCTGCTATGACTCGTAAACCCACTGCATTTCTCATCTTAAATAACACTGTGACATGATCTGACATCTGTTATTTACTTCAGCATTATTTCTTTTTTATTTGTGGAGAAAAGGCTGCAGACACTAGCTCGTAAATTTTCTCTCTCTGCTCCAGCGTACAGTGGAGAACAGAGCATAAAGAAGATCCAGAATATATAAAGAATCAGGATATAACTCTGTGCCCTATGAAAAATGGTGCAGAGGTAGCTACATTACAGAGATTCTTCCTCTATTAAAGCACACACAAAGTTTCAACAGATTTCAGTGCTAGGAACTGAAATATTCAGTTTTAGGAACTGAACAATTTAATTCTGGGCTGTAAAGGATTTGCAGCAGGCACTCAACACAGAAAAGGGGTTTTATTAAGTACAGGGGGGTGCAGTCCTGCAGTCTATCCAAGGATGATTAGAGGTTTTCCAAATGCCCACTGGTGATTTCTGTGGGATTTTTTGTTTTACTCTATTTTTGAATAAGCAAAGCTTGAGGTCATTTGCATCCCACTGCATCTGGGTTTTTCAGATCCATCCAGACTTATATTACTCCTTCTGATTCTCTGCAGCCTGTTCTGTGGATCCATTTAGAAGGGAGTACCAATTGAATTTCCAGCAGCAGCACACATTGCAGGTAGATGCTTCAGTGAGGTCTCATGCTGAGCATGGTGCTTCTCCATGCTCATAACGATACCCAGACTTGGCCTGGACTGTTACAGAAATAAGCTGTTCTGCTGACCACATAGCAGGCTAATAATTTAATTACACAAGAGGAAAGTAGACCTGTAACTGCAGAAATGTGCTCCAGAAAATCTATGTTACAAAATAAAACACTAAACCACACAAAAATATGCAAAACAAACCAGAAGCCTCAAGAACAAAAAAATTAAACCACACCAAAAAATACAAACCAAAACCTTCAAGAACAAAGAACTAAACCACAGACAAAAATACAAAAGAAACCAGAAACCTCAAGAACTAAAAAACTAAAACACCCCCCAAAAATACAAAAAAAAACCCTTAGAAACCTCAAGAACAAGAAACTAAAACACACAGGAAAATACAAACCAAACCAGAAACCTCAAGAACAACAACAAAAAACCCCAAACAACACACAAACCACTACACAGCAGCATGAGAAAAGCCTACCTCTTAATAAGCATATTGTGTAGGATCCTTTCCTCCAGCCCTGACACAAAAACAATAAAGATCTCATGCCTTGTTAATAGTTCTGCCTCTAGGGGGGTGAAAAGAAAATTACCTAGAGAAGAATAAGCCTCATGGCAAGTTCCTTGCAGGCTTATGGAGTCTGGAGATTGAAGTGGGGTGGGGTTTTTTTTTGCCCTCAAATATTTTCTTAAGTATTTACATAAAGGGTTGTCAGATCAGCATCACACAACATCTTTTACAGGCAAATCCAGTCTATCACCAGTGCCACCAGCAATAAAGCTGTACACTGCCAGAGCACGGATGCTCAGTGGTCCTTAGCTCTCACTCCTTCATCCATCTCCTGCATCTATTTATATATTTTTTTTACCCATCTCCTCAGCACCTTTAGTGGGACCAGTACAACACATCTGTTTATCACCATCCCTACTCTATACATCTGAAAGAGTCTAGAGGGATATGTGTTCTTATCAGAGGAGAATAAACATAATAGACTAACGTGATTCAGCAGTCACAAGCCTGCTCTCCCAAGTTGTCTGGAGGAAACACAAACAGCTTTTACTAAGCTGGCACACAACGATCCTCACCGGTTTGTTCTGCAAGTGACTGACAAAGTGCTGTATTGTGACAGCTTGAATACAAGCAGGGCTTTGTGTAATATTGGATATTTAGAACACCTTTGGAAAAGATGCCTTTGGTTTACTAATGAACACGGGGGCATTGCCAAGACTGGCTGGAGATGTTTGTCAAAAACCTTGTGCTTACACTTGGAGAGGTTGATGGTCCTTCCCGGGCCATCCCAGAAAAAAAACACCATTTCCTTATGCAAAGAGCATCACAAAGATGACCTCTTCTGAGGAAAAAGGTCCGTTTCAACCCCAAGCCCCCCAAAATACCATCTCATAGACACTAACACATAGTGTAAAGGCAGCATTATTTTATTCCATGAGGTATCTTGACACTCTGGGGGACTACAAAGACATTTATGAGTCTACATTTCCCTGGGTTTCATTTTTAATGAAGCACTGGAGCATTTCTAGGTAACAATGGGCTAAATGGATGGCAAGGCAAAGTGATTTGTTCTCATGTCACGAGGTATGTAACAGAAGAAGTGCATAATCTGGCCCCTCTAGAGCAAATAGACCTCCAAATTGTAAAGCTAATGGATAAAATGGGAAGTTTTCAGAGAAAACAGTAGGAAGAAATTGAGGCATTTGTGCTCTTGCAGAAGCTGAACTGATCTTGGGAGAAGGATGAAAACTCAGAGGAAAGTATTTTCAGAGAGTCAGGAAATGAAGAAAATGAAGGACCAATTCTCTGCTCTGTGGACTCTGGACCCCCTTGTGCAGACTTGTTTGTGTTATTCAGCCCCTTGGTACATCCATACCCCATAATATCCATTTAATATGGTACTGTGAAATAAATGACAGATTTAGGAGGTGCTGAGACACTTAGGTAACAGGGACCACAGTAGCATCTCTCTTACATAAAAGAGAAATACAGCTTGTCCCTGCTGGCATTTTGCTTCTGTGTGGGTGTCTATGAAGAGCAAAGATACATCTTAAAAAAATATAAATATTTCTCAGTGCTCACTCCTTTGAGCAGTTTGTTAGTTGTGGATAAATTATTGCTGTACCCAATGGCAGGGTGTAGCCATCACCGTGGCCAAAAGCTGGTGCCTCAAATTATAGCATCGGTTTGTTTGGAAGAGACCACAGGATCACAGAGGATGTCAGGGGTTGGAAGGGACCTCAGAGATCTTCAAGTCCAACCCACCTGCCAGAGCAGGATTATAGAATTTAGCAAAGGGCACAAAGGAGACCTTTAAGCCTAAAACCATTAGCCTAAAACTACCATTAGCCTAAAACTACCAAGTGTCCTACAGCTTCTGGTGTCTTTCTTGTTCCAGCCCTAGCTACCCACTTGGGAAGTACCCCAACTTTTTGCCACCCTGAAGCCTGATTTCAGTAAGAACATGTTTACCCAGCCAGGCCATCATGACCAGTTAGCACTGGTGGGTCCAGCTTTGGGTCTGAGATACAGGTTCTGCTCAAAGCTACCCAAACTCTAAGGATTGCAGGACTGTCCTAGGAGCCCTGGGCAATGCTCTGTACATGGCAGCAGGAAAAAAAACACCAACCAAAAACATTACAGATACACTTTTTAAAATTAATTTCTAGTGATGGTGCTGATGACCTATCAGGTGATGACCTGATAACCACAAAGGGCTGTCGAGGACAGCTCCAGGGCATCTTCACACCCAGTAGCAAGAATCTGGGATGAAGATCCTATCACTCACTGGTGCTTAAAGAAAATCTTTCAAAAGAAGTACTTGGAACAAGTCACCAAAATGCCTGAAGTTGAAACCTGTGCTTTTAGATTCCTCTATGGACCTACTGAGCCTGTTGTAGGAATTTTCCTGCTCAACAGTCAGACGCAAGATCCTTTGTGCTACAAGCACATACGTGTATTATTTCTACCTAAAAGATGCAGGGTATACCTGACCTTCGGGTGCATAATTTTCTTCCTGTATTATGAGAAGAGCCTCCACAGTGACTTCTGCAGTCTTCCCCAAGGTAGAGAAGGTAGGACTAACAAGAGCTGCTATTTAGCTGCCAACGACTTGTACCTGCCCTAGTCCAATTTACAGTCTAGTCCTTTACACGTCCATTAGTCACCTACCTCCCAGTGAGTGTAATCAAATTACTTTTCCCCATTTGATTTCCTTGGTAAAGCTGCACACACTTCTGCCTGTCAAATGCTAAAAAGGGCTTATTAGGATCAGTCATAGAAAAAAATCTATATACTACCTACAAATAATTGTAATCCTATTTTCAGCTTTCCAGGTGCATAAACCACTGTTCTGCTCAGCAATCCAAATCACAGCCATTAAAACCTTTGATCCGGGAGGACAACAAAGGAGAAAGCACTTTCTTATCACTTGCCTTGGTCCTGGGGGAAATAGGACAAGATGACACCAGAGGTCTTTGCAGCCTCAAATAGGCAGGCATATTTTACCCTGACCCATGTAAAGAGTGGGAATGAAATTGAAACTGTTGGAGAAGAGTCATTCTCTCCTGTCAAATGCTTTCTCAGCACCTAATGATCATGCAGCCAGAACCTTTCCCTGCAAGAAAACACCTACAGACTTGGTCTAGTGAGATCTTTCCATAAGAATCCTACCTAAGGTGAAAGGATTAGCAGATTTAGAATATATATGGAGCTGCAGGTAAACTATTAGCAATCTGAACTCTAGCTAGATCATAGTTCTTGCAAGGTAATGTAACCTGCATCTTATTACACTGGAAAATTGTGGGTGTTAATCATTTTTTTTCTAGGATATGAAGTGAGAACGAGCTAGAAACCTGGATTTAAATTTTGATCGAGCTTGACGGCAACGTCTGTTTACGAAGCCAGTGTGTCCCTGCTGAAAATCAGGCTTCCTGATTAATATACATTTATTCATTCACTTATTTATTTATTTATTGCAAGGGTAACTTTCTAGAAGCTCTAGTAAGATGTTGCAGCAAATCTTATTTTAGTCCTACCTAGGCTAATGCAAAAAGAAATACTTGAATGTAAACACAATGCATTTTTTATTGTAGAAGGGACAGTCTAACCTAATTTAACAAAGGAGGAGAAAAAATGTTTACTTTTGCTAATCTGGTATCCGAAGCTGAGCTTAATGTCACTGAGGTTTTAAAATTGCCCAAGCACTTGTCACTGCCAGTTCACAATTCCTCTGCCTTCCACAGCGACCTCTCCAGAAGGTTTCCCAGAGCTGGATTAGACCCTGAGAGCAGGGAGGGAGCCCCAGTGGTGCCTGAAGGACCTTTAGTGACTGTAGACACAAACTAGCAGCACAGTTTGGGCTGAAGACCTTCATTATCCAGAGTAGAGTTTAGGGGTTTCCCTAAAAAGTACCAAGGTCTCTTTGTGGAGGAGGAAAGATGAGCAACCACTGGACAGGCTGTTATTCAAAAGCTTTTAATATTATATAATAAAGCCTTTTTTTCAGGACATTTTTCTATATAGAGGAGAGAATGGTGCATCTTTGGTCCTGCCTAAACTATTTGGTATAAATAAATTATCCCAAATATTAAGACTGTTCTTTCATTGTCAGAAATAATTTATACACATACTGGGATTTCTAGGCATGGATTTTTCTCGCCTAAACTCAACATTTTTCCATCTATGAAGTTTTTTTTCTCCAAGTCTTTATCTGAAAACCTCTTATTTTTCACCTGGCTGTAGCTCAAGTGAGCTGCAGTGATTTGGTTTCTTAACTGACACTTTTGTATCCAACTCTTTTTCCAGAGCACTTCTGCATTTTTTTTCCCCCTGAAAATTTGAAATAGTTCTACACGTGCCAGAGCCTTGAGATGCCCCAAATCCTGACATGGATTTGTCCAAAACATCTCTCACAGTGACTGTGGGAACAGAAGAACAGGTTCTACCCAAATAAAGGCACCCACCAGTGTGAAGCAGCTCCAACACTGGTGGAGGAAGAAGAGGATGGTGAGGAGGGGGCTCTGCTCTGCCACACCAGTCCCTCTGCTTTTATTGGGAAGGTCTGGAAATCAGTTTTTGCCTGTCTTCTACTAGACTGGAGGAATTCCCCATGGCCTGCGTAGTCTCTGGTGTGTATTGAAGATTTGGGTATGTGTTTTAAGTTGTGAAGAAGTAACTTTCATCCCTTCTTGCTTCTTGTAATACATCAAAGTTCAAAGAGACATACATACTGTTATGGAGGAAATTATAATCTTAAAAATATAGGAATGCTACTTAATAACGTGCTCTAATTTTTAAAAATATACAAATACTGCTTAATAATATGCCCTAAATACTCTTGATGGACCCTCAGGCTTGGTAGAGGACTCAGTAGATGGTGACCACACACCAGATCTGGCTGAAACCTCCCTTCCCTGGGGGACAGACTGCTGGACTTGTCTTTAAAAATTAAATTCCAATTGAATCCGTTGTGCAAATCATCTCAGAACTCGATCAGACTCACTGGTCATGCCAAAGACAAGGCAACCCTTCATCTTCAGAGCTGTTGAACAGCATCTGCAAAAATTTCAATGGGGAAATGGGCTAAACCATTGCTTTATGCACTCAGATTGTTTCAAACAAGTTTAAAGAGGGTGATGTTGCATTGCAATAGCAACCAAATTTCTCCTTGGCTTTGCTTTCAAGTTCTGGGTTAGCTTTTCCATCAGGTAATTGCATATGAGGAGCTCTTGACCCTTGACTTCTTCCTGCTCGCATGCAGAGCGGTCAGAGGCACTTTGTTCACCTTTCCCTCTGTGCCCTGGGTCTGCTCAGGGGTTCAGTTCTGCCTCTTTCCACATAAGCAGCAGCAAAAGCTGCCTGTGCCTTCCTTTCAGGGGGTTTACTTATTTAGGAACAAATGCTGAGCATATGTTCACAGCGAGTGACACTTTAGTTTGTGAACAGGTTCTGCTCAGACCGGTGGGTCTGTTCCCAATCTGGGACACCATATGATGGTGGAAAAGGGATGAGAATTAACCTCCCTCTGCCATAGCCATCCACCTATGCACGTTGACACTGCATCTTATTTCTAACTGAAAAAAATAATTGGAGGTAAATCATTGGAAAAGATTCTGGAGTTTTTTTTGTTTTCTTTTTTTTTTTTAAATCAGTCAACATGACATGAAAATTTGTCTAAGCTTTTGGCAGACTTAAAAATAATAATTAAGCTTTCTTTCTGGGTTGAACAAAATGTTCCTTTCAAATCCCAAATTAAATGCCCTTCCTACTTGAAAGCCTGCTTAAATGTCTATAAACAAGATGAAAATACATTTAGAAAGTGAACACTGATGCTAACAATTAAAAAATCATGTTGAATTTATTGCAAGAGGTATGAAAACACCCTCTACTTTACTGTTTGTGGGGTGGTTTTTTTTACTTTTCACTGAATTAATACAGCAAAAATTAATAGTTTGGAAAAAAAAACAAACAAACCAACAAACCAATCTTCAGATTTTGAAATAATCCCTGAGATTTTTGAAATGGTCCTTAAAACAGACTATACTGCTCTTTGATGCTCAGGGTAGAGAAAAGAACACAAAAGACTGCTTTCTGAGAATGCTCTTAAAAATATGGATTGGTAGACAAAGCCTCACAGACATGAAAGAGCTGCGCTGGGTCCTTCATCAGTGGTACCCAAAGTTTCCCAGCAGAAAAGGGATATTTTCTTGTTCTACTCCTTGCCAGGCTCTTGGAGCCAAAAAAAGCATAAAGCCCCCGATCACCTCAATACACCCACGAGTTACTGGGTTGTTATGGGGTGTCAGGAGCAAGCAAACCCCTGGCAGAAAGCGAAGCTACGTGAATCCCTCAGCCAGGAGCTGAACGTGGCCCAGGACTGGAAGGGAAGATTATAGCACTTGTGTTTTTCATTGGAAGCAAGTAGTTCTGAAGAGGTATTGAAGAGAGAGAAATCCTCTGTTGCAGGTGGCAGGTTTAGAGGTGTTAGAAGCAGGCAGTACATTACAGCGGGATTACGAAGAAAAGTGCAAACTGCAAGACAAAATCATTCTGAAATTTAAAGAGAAAAAAAAGAAAACCCCAAACCTGTACCACTTGCAGAAGCTTGGAGAAGCTGCTCTTCTCTCCGAGACAGCATCTGCCAAGCGAGCGCATTGATCGTGTTGCTGCAGAGCAACGAAACACAGCGAAGTCGAGTGGATTTGAACAGTTAACAGCTGGACTAATTAGAGAGCACGATATTATTGGGATAACTGATAACCAGCACTACGCAAGGTTATTTTGCAAGTAATAGCTTTGCCTTTGCAAAGAGCAGGGGATATTTGCCAAGCTAATGAAAACGGCGCTTCCCAAATTAAAGCACGTGCGAGCAGGGGAAGAACTGGAGTGCACCTAATTAAAAATGCCTTCCGAGGGAGGAAGACTGAATACGAAGGTAAACAAATGGCAGAGCCCAGATTTGTTTGCAATAAATAGGGAAGGAGGCACAATGTGCCTCAGAGGTGCCCAGCCCAAGGGGTGCGGCGATGCCCGTGCAGCTCCTGGAAGTGATTTTGCACCCTGGCCGATGGTGCTGTGTCTCCTGTCCCAGTAAGCAAGCCCTTCAGGCTTCAGAGCTGGCAGCCCAGCATCTTGTACTGAAACCAAACACGTTACCAGTGTCTCTAAGAGGTTATTGTACAGCTTACAAAGCTAATACTTAAAGAGTTTGCATTTTGGCATGCAAATAAGCTTGGATTCAAACTCATCAGCGTTTCCCTTTCTAAGCTCTGGGTTGAGTTATTCTTAGACTCCTTCCTCATGGAGGAATTACGAGTTATTTGTCTGACAGAGTGACTGCTGTCTGCCATCTCATTTTCATCATCTAACATAACCTTCACAATTCTCAGCAGCTTTGTTTGACAGATACCTACAAAAAGAAATATGTCCCAGGCACAGCTGTGTGGCATCTGCCTTTCCCAGCAGGGAGTTTGCATAAACCTTCTCCTCTGCATTGCTCCTCTGGGTTCGTTCAGCTCTGGCACCAGCTCTGTCAGAAATGTCAAAGGGTTTGACTGCTCCAAGCTGGGGTAGGGGTGATGTTTTGGGATCCCTTTGTCAAAGTAAAGCTTTCCTTTAACCTGCCTGAGTTCTTTATTATTATTCTTTTCCTAGAGGAGTATCCCTCCTCATCTCTCCGATGGGATATCACCCCCACGCGTAGGAATCATGTATGAGAAGGATATATAGGATAAGGCATAATAATAATTTTCATTATGACATAAATTTCTCCAAAAAAGGTGCTAACTAATCTAGGTGCACAGAATAAAGGTTTGCTGACCACTTGCTGTTAGTTCCTTTTTGGTTATGGAAGGAACTTCTGCATGGCTGAGCCATGATGAACTTCTCAAGTTGCACCAGGGGAGGTTTAGGTTGGACATTAGGACAAGTTTGGTTTGTCAAGGGCTGGCCCAGGCTGCCCAGGGCAGTCGGGGGGTCCCCAGCCCTGGAGGGTTTTCAAAGCCATGGAGCTGTGGTGCTGAGGGATGAGGTTTAGTAGTGCCCTGGCAGTGCTGGGTTAAGGGTTGGACCTGATGTGATCTTAAAGGTCTCTTCAGACCTAAACGATTCTCTGATGACAGGAAGCAGGGAGGCATTAGAAAAAGCAAGACTGGTTACTTTGGACTCAAAAATTAAGTGGGGTCATTCTATGGAATAATGAATGACAGAGGAATGGCTTCACCATCTCAGACTGTACCCATGAGGGATCACTGAACAGTGACAGAACCAAAGCACGCGATTAGTTGGTGAATTTAATTGTCATGAATGTTAAAGATGCCAAAAAAATGTTGTTGGATTTGAAAATCAGGTCATTGATAGAGTTAAAAGCATTCAGGGGTTAACAAAAGCATTCAGCTTAAAATGGTACTATTTTATCTTTCTATACTTTAATAAAAAAGACATGCATATATTTAAAATATATTTAACTTGAAAATTTTACAAGGGGCATGAAGCCTCATGCTTCTGGGTTTAGAGCCACCAATCTAATGCTATGAACAAAGATGGAGTGGTGAGCTTCCCAAACTGGCACGTTACAGACATCTGCTCCTTTCCAAAGCATACAGTGCCAGCTCCTTGTCAAAGAGCAAACGTGGAAATAAAAGACTGTGTGTCTGAAGCAAATTAATTCCTATAGCTAAACAAGACAAAAGCTGACGAGATCCCTGTAGCAAAATCCTGCCCTGTAATTCATCCCATTTGTCAGGTGTGGAAAATACAAGTACAAATTGCTTGGTAATATCTTGATATTATTGCCCTGGTTATAAAAAGTTTCCACATTTCAAGGAGAACTCGGATCTATTATGTTTTGCCTTTCTCTACATTAAAACATAGGGGACAACTGATCTTTTGAAGAGACTTCATCCAAGTTCACTGGGGAAGTTGAGCTGAAGGTCAAGGAACATCACAAAGAGGTGGCCTCCAGCCCTGAGTGCCACCTTCCCATGCTCATCATCTCAGAGCTGGCTTAACTCCCATCCAGCTCATTAGCTGAGCACATTACCTGTTTGCTGGGGGATTGACTGATAACACTAATGTTGCTGGACTGAAATGGCTGTAAAATCATTAAGCATATCTTGTTTTACTTAACCCAAAGTCGTTTAAATCGTAAGGCTTCTGGAGAGTGGTAGCAGGACTAGAATTCCCTGATGTGATAGGGGAGGCTTTAATGCAAAATGAAGTGTTATCACATTAAGCATAATTTTTATCGTATCAGTGACTTACTTAACAGATTAGTGAATGTTGTTTTTCTAAAATTATAAGACAGCTCCTGATATGAAATTGGATTATGTCAGTTCATTTTCTCCATCAGCTTTGCAATGCTGCAAAAAGCAAGGATTTGTCATTAACATATGGAAATTGCTCAAATTTCTCTTGTAATTAGACTTAGCCTGCCTTTGCTATTGACATATAAATATTGGCTTGTGTCTTCTTACAGAAAACCCTGTTTCTTTTTAGATATACACAGAACAAAACTTATATAAACTAAGGAAAGCTAAAAAGTGAAGAATTTTTAAACTCTGAAGGCTTCACAGTTCCCTGAATATTTGCCAGGGGCATTTTAAAGTGACTTCAAGGACTTTCTTTTCAGCTGGTGGAATTGGAAATGTTAAGGTCTTTAGGATTTTTTTTTTCCTTTTTTCCTTTTTTTTTAATAAACTCTGTTAAATTTCACCAGGTTTTGATATTTTGTGACTTCAGCCCAATTTCTGCTGCTTTCCTTTCCCCATTCAAAGCCACCAGGCCATGAGTTTGTGGGCCATTGGAAAGGTGACTGTGGTTCACAGAGTGAAAATAAGTGGTGAAGATTATGTACACACTCAAGGTCAAGTTGGAAATAGCATAAATCCATCTTGATATAGCTGTCTTAAAGTTACATTAAAGTCACAGCTGCCCCTCATACTGAGAATGCTTTTCCATACCCAAGTCTGAAGTTCTTCAGATCACCCTTGCAAGGAGCTTTGACAGTGCTTAGAGGCTGATCCAGTCCCATAAAATCAGGATGAAGACTGCTTCCTTCTTTCCCCACTACAGCACAGCTCATAAAATTCAACCTTTATTTACCAGACAGATGTTATGTGTCAAATCTGACCACCTCACATGCACGTTTTTTATTGCTCCCCTGCTATTAGCAATAGGAAAATTATTACTGCAAAATCCTCACGATGCAATTACAGCATATCCAGCAATATTGAGTGCTATAAATTGATCTTCATGGAAATCTCTGAGACCTGTACTCATACAGTATAAAATTAAGATATCTGATCCACATTTTAGTGTTCATAGAGCTTACTCCCACCTACTCATAGTAGTATTTTGAATAACCAGTTACAATTCAGCCTGAAGCTCTCAGTTTGCATTTAACTAGCAAAACTTAGCAGCTGTAAATATCACAGCAATGTTTAATCACGCAAGACAATGCATAAAAATGCTCCAAAATAGTTCTAACTGGCAATGCATTTTACTTATTGTCTAAACTTTGTTGCCTTATACTTTGTCCAAGGCTTTAAATTCAGACTTTCCCAAATGAAAACAGTAAACAATGTCCTAAAGGTGACTCCTTTTACTACCAAGCAATGCCTTATGCCAGATCTAGACCCAGCGTTGGGGTGGAGATAATCATAGACTCACAGGTTCATTTTGGTTGGAAAAGACATTTAAGATCATTGAGACCAACCCTTAACCAGCACTGCCAGGTCACTGCTAATCCATGGCCCTCAGCACCACATCTCTACAGGGAGTTTTAATCCTTCCAGGGATGGGGACTCCACCACTTTCCTGGGCAGCTTGGGACAGCACTTGACAACACTTAACAGGGAAGAAATTTTTCCTAATGTCCTAAACCTCCTCTGGTGCAACTTGAGGCTGGTTCCTCTTGTCCTGTTGCTTGGGAGAAGAGCCTGAATCCCCTGGCTCCAACCTCCTGTCAGAGAGTGGTTGAGCGCCAGAGCATCTCTCTCCTGAGCCTCTTTCTCTCCAGGCTGAACAACCCCAGCTCCCTCAGCCACTCCTCATGAGAACTGTGCTTTAGATCACTCACCATAACGAGGTATGAAGGGCTACAGACACTTCCCTGAGGGTGTTGCATATTTTGGGACAGGGTTTAAACGCACACAGGTCTTGCTTTGGTTAAGTATGGACACTTTGGAGCAGTGCAGAGCTCTCCCCAAAACACATACCCACTTTTTGGGGACATGCCAGCAATGGACAGCTTCCCACCTTGCCCTAACCACAGGTCCCCTTCCCCAAAGGCACCAGCCTTGATGTAACAACTTCCAAAACATATTTACCAAAATATGTTCCTCGTTTTGCAGAGAATGCCAGGCAGTGCTTGCTTCATTTTAGACCCAGCTTCACCCAACCTCAGCTCACAAATACAAGATCTTACTACAGCTTTGCCTAAAGAGCTTTCCACTGTCAGGTATTTCCTTTGCATTTAGGTAGTCATATGCCATCTGGATAAAGAGATAAATTAGGAAGCCCAGAAGTCTCACAAGTACTCTAATGAACCACATCTGCATATTTTTTTAAAGACATATCCACAGGAAACTGCAGATGCTGTACGTGCCCCTCTCTCCCTGCACTGTGATGTAGGTGTCTTGCCATCAGTGGAGGAAACTGGTCCTTTAACCGAAAAGCGTAATTAAGTGAAATAATCTTTCTTTACTGCATCTCTCAATTCTCCACTCTCTGCTCTGGCTTTATTCTCCCCCAGAGAGCTTCTTTTTTTACTGCTAACACTACTTTGTCCAGAAGGCTTCATAAATCACCTGAAGAATGGAGGTATCACCTGTAGCTGTTGCCATTCGAGCCCCGTGCAACAGTTCCTCTCCAGCAGCAACACAGCACTAAGTGGTTACAGCTCAGGTACAAATTAGAAAGCAGAATTCAAATAATTAAACCACCTATAGTCTTAGCACATGGTCTGCTTGAAAGCAAGGCTTAAAAAATAATAACAGTTCGAATAGAAGAGCAATATCTTGTTTCTGATGTTGTCAAGCAATATTAAGAACATAAGAATGGCTACAGCTGGTCAGGCTGAGGATATATTTAGCAAGCTTCTGCTCTGTGGCAGTGATGCTTATGGAAGAATTTAATAACATGCCAGGTGAAGAATAATCCTTCATCCTCTTGGAAATCATCACTAGCAAATTCTCTACATTTTAAACTGCCATAGGAAAAGCATCAAGACTATGGCCAGGGAGAGCTGAAGTTGATCTGTGCTGCTCCCCCTCTTTCCTCTATTGTCTCTGCACTCATTCCTGTGTCTCTGCCTTAGAGAGGTGATAACAACACTTCCTCTATTACACGTTGGGGTTTTCTATTTCTAAACTCTATTCTCAGGATACAGAAAGTGAATGGAGAACACCACTCGGTTGCTTGAGGGTCATAGCAGGATATTGGTCTTATTACAACACAGTGTAAGAGTAGCAACAACAATAATAATACCTCTTTAAAAAGAGAAATTAATCAGGAGAGTATTGAGAGAAATTGTCTGGGTTTTTTTTTCCCTTTCAGCACTGCTCCATTTCCCTTTTCTTGCCCCCTCTCACTCCTTTCCTCCCTGCCAGCCCTGTGGAACACAAAAGAGCCTTTCTCACCCTAGACATGAGCCTTCCCCAGTGGTTCTTGTCACCGTGTAATGCTCTTATTTCAAGGTGTTGGCAGGTATTGTAAGACAGAGCTGAGAGAGAGTGAATTCCAGACTGAAGAAATTACATGCCTACAGCACATCATATGGTTAATAAAATGTAAAAACTGAAGCACAGGTCCCAAAACTTTCCTCTTATAAAGCACAGACACCTGCAGTTCATTATTAGTAAGCCTTCTTCATTTCATAGTCCAGAGGGAATTGCTATCTCCTGCCCTGTTCCTCACCATCCTGCTGGGCTTTCTTGTGTCTTTTATTTTAACCTTCTGTTTCTTTTCACTGCTTTTGAAGAACAATTCTACCCAGGAAAACACTGTCTTCCTCCTGACCTGGCAGCAGCTGGCTTTGGAAGAGGCAGAAACATCACTAAAAAATTAGAATTATTTTCAGTTCTCACTTTGCTCACTTAATAATATTTAAACCTTACTAAGTGTGGTTTAAGTTGACACCCTGGAGATGCATCAACAGGGTGTAGGCAAATGCAGAGCTTCTTCTGAATGTCCTAAACTCAATATCTAAACCACAGGTTAATCTGGAGGCATTAAACATGTTGGGATTACAGTCATTGACTCAAAGCCCACCATCCAACGTGTAGACAAATTTAGCACAATGCTAAAGGTTTTACTGAGCATAGCTGCCCCAATTCTGCTCCACCACCCACTTTGATTGCTGAGTAAGTGGCTGGATAAGTAATATCTCTAATCGTTCTAATAAGAGGCTCTATCAATACTTTCAAAATGACTAATAGCATTTAACTCTCAGATTATATTTATAAATGGTTTCCACTTAACGCATTGTATAGTTGACTTTAATGAGTACTTACTGAAGGCTCGGGTAGTACAAATATGTTGCTTAGGCTGTGATAAAATGGTACTCCTAGGAATACTTGCAACAATGAGCGGTTTGGCTAATGATAGAAAACATACATTTGTGAATGCTTTATTTACACAGCTTTCTGATTTATGTTACTCTTTGTTTCTGGAGTTGAGTAAAAGACTTCCTCCAAAACATGCGAACCCCGTGGGGAAAGCATATTGAGGCTTTTTTCTTAGGTCCAGTTTTGAAGTGTGTTTTTTGACTTGGAGTATTTTAGATACAAGCCACATCCACAGTTCTTTGCTAAGCAAATGAGGCTTTATCTCAGTCTTCTGATCTCATTTGTGCTAAGGAGCATCTCAGCTGCTACCACAGGTAAGGTGTTTAACATGTTCCATGTGTCAGGCTCTGGATTCACCTCCCTTCTTGACATTTGTTTCTTATCTCTGACAATTAGTTGTGCTGAAATCACCTTGTTTGGTTTATTATCATGGAAGGAAGGCAGCTTTGCACTCAAGCACCTGGCTGCAGTCTTGCTTTCTGCCTCTACAGTGCAACATATTTTATTAACCCTTTGTTGACATAGATCTTGTACATTCAGGTATTTCTGCTTTAAGACTTTTCAGTGTAAAGACAGGGATTTATTTTATTTTTTTTTCTTCCTAGGATGCAATCTGGGACAGCAGTGATAGCTCCTGCAAACATAATTTGTATATGATTCATTTATATAAGATGTGTAAAGCTGATGAATCTCTTGAGAAACCTTACTATGGAAGCCACATTATGACTTTTTACTAAGGGCTAATTCAGTATTTCTTCAGAAAATCAAGCTTACTAAAGGGGGACATAAGAAGAAACCCACCAAAAATGTGGATCAAAATACAGCATTTTGATTAAGGTAACAATAAGAGTTTTGCAAACAAACCCTGGTCATTTTTGAGACCAAAAATGGTCAGGCCCCACCTGGAGTACTGAATCCAGTTCTGGGCACCCCAGCTCAAGAAAGACAGGGGGCTGCTGCAGAGAGTCCAGAAAGGAGCTGCTAAGATGATGAAGGGA
>VWZY01012241.1:43516-64521 GCA_013399075.1 Chloroceryle aenea | reverse complement strand
CTTTATGCACCCCAGGATCCCATTGGCCTTCCTGGCCACAAGGGCACATTGCTGTTCCATGGATAACTTACTGTCCGCTGGGACTCCAAGGTCCTTCTCCATGGGGCTGCTTTCCAGCAGAGTAACCCCTAACCTATACTGGTACATGGTGTTAGTCCACCCCAGGTTGCCTCCCTACACTTGCCTTTGTGGAACTTCATTTGATTTCAGGTCATTGATGAAGATGATGAATAAGACTGGACCCAGTACTAACCCCTGGTGCACAACCATGAGTTACAGGTCACCACCAGACTCTGTGCCACTGATCACAATCTGCTGAGCTGTGTTGTCTAGCCAGTTCTCAACCCATCTCACCATCCCCTCTAACCCCCATTTCATCAGCTTATCCACAAGAATGTTATGGGAGACAGTGTCAAAAGCCTTGCTGAAGTCAAGGTAGACAGCATCCACTGCTCTCCCTGCATCTACTCATTCAGTTACACCGTCACAGAAGGCTATCAGATTAGTCAGACATGACTTCCCTTTAGGAAATCATAGAATTACTGAATTATTAAGGTCGGAAATGACCTCTAACATCATAAAGTCCAACTGTCTACTAAACATTATCAGGACCAGTAAACCATGTCCTGAAATGCCACATCTGGATGTTTTTTGAACACATCCCGTGATGGTGATTCCACCCCCTCCTTGGGCAGCCTGGTCCAAGACCTCACCACTCTCTCAGCAAAGACATTTTTCCTCATATCCAACCTAAACCTCTCCTGGCACAACTTCAGCCCATTGCCTCTTGTCCTGTGAGGAGAGACCAACACCCACCTCACTCCAACCTCCCTACAGGTAGCTGTAGAGAATAATGCATGCTGGCTACTCTTGGTAACTCTTTATCTTCTGTGTGCTGAGATACCATCTCCAGAATGAGCTGATCCATCCCTTTTCCAGGGATGGAGGTGAACAGACCAGAATTTTATACCAGATCACCTAATTCACTGGTGCACATAAAACCTTCTTAACCCTTCATCGTAAGTTGACAGTTCCCTATTTCCTCAAAAAATGTTTATAGGAAAGAGACCCAACTGTATCCAGAAGCTAAGTAAAAAATAATCGTAAAGGAAATTAATTAGGAAAAAAAACCAAACCAAACCCATTATATATGCATACATGTCTATACACTGAGACAGCTGCCAGAAAAGGCCACAGCCGATTCTCAGAAAGTTCAGTTTAGTCATAAAGTACCTCTACACTGATTCCTTACCAGGCAATAGGAAATATTTAATCTGAAATATTGTGTCCAGTTCTGGGCCCCTCAGCTCAGGAAGGACAGGGAACTGCTGGAAAGAGTCCAATGCAGAGCCACAGAGATGATCAAGGGAGGGGAACATCTCCCTTAAGAGGAAAGGCTGAGGGAGCTGGGGCTCTTTAGCTTGGAGGAGACTGAGGGGTGAACTCAGCAGTGTTTCTAAATATGTACAGGGTGAGTGTCAGGAGGCTGGAGCC
Organism: Chloroceryle aenea; assembly: GCA_013399075.1. NCBI lineage: Eukaryota > Metazoa > Chordata > Aves > Coraciiformes > Cerylidae > Chloroceryle > Chloroceryle aenea. Next base: position 63,027 of record VWZY01012241.1, on the reverse strand, counting down.
AGGCTCTGCTCAGTGACGTCCAGTGACAGGGCAAGGGGCAATGGGTGCAGCTGGAGCATATGGGGTTCCATGGAAACATAAGGAGAAACTTTTCATGGTGAGTGTGACAGAGCCTGGAACAGGTTGCCCAGAGAGCTTGTGGAGGTTCCTTCTCTGGAGACGTTCAAACCCCACCCGGATGCATTCCTGTGTGACGTGATCGAGGTGACCCTGCTCTGGTAGGAGGGTTGGAATCAATCTTTAGAGGTGCCTTCCCTTTACAGGTCCCTACCCCTCTGTGATTCCACAGGATATACAAGTGGATCTGAAGGACAATTTGATACACTGGACAGCTGGAGAGTACAGAAATCAACTCCTCTACTTCCAATGTGTTTTAAGTATGCAAAACTAAAAGCACAAATGTTCTGAATGTTTTGATGCTATTCAGTTATTTAATACTATTTAATGAAATAGTTTCTAGAGAAAAATAATCAAATTAATTTTTTTATGAGCAGACAGAAAAGCACAAGAACAACTCTGTGAAAACAGAGTTTCTTCACGTTCAAAGCCAGCTTCTTATGGTATTGACTTTTATTAAAATGGGTCTTTTCCTCTAACTCTGTGTTCCAGGAACACATATCTAAAATTGTATGCTGGTGAGATGATTCAGACCTACTGCTTATTGAATATGTCATCTTCACATATACTTCCTTTGCTAGGAGACTGATCTGCTCATCTTCTACAAAAGGTATTTAATCCTCTTTATATACTACAAACACAATTTTATTTAGGCTTATTAATGAAAAGATATCTTGACTGCAACAGGCTACAAACATTGGCCACATTATTTCTACAGAAGCTATTTGCAAAAATTTCTGTAATCTTACATGAACACAACTGATTAAGAAAAATGAACAAGATTATCTTCAGCATTGTCATGAAAAAGTTCAAGTAAACTTCCTCAGAAGCCTTCTAAATCAAAGTGTTAATAAAGGGGAGTTTTCCTCTCATTTGTGAGATATTTACAATATGTGTTCATTGCTGCTGTTAAAAAACAAGCGATTTTCCACATTATGTTTTTATCAAGTCTAGTATAGAAAACAGATTTCTTGTTCTGTTTTTTAATTTTACTTAGGAGAATTCAGAGTGGCAAATATAAATGTGGCATACAAACTTATATAATCCAGAGACATGTAAAACACGTGGTTGTTTTGCTAGGAAAAGATTGACTAGAGACATCCCCCTTACCATTGACAGTGATCTGTCCAGTAGTCTGAGGAACACCAACAAGAGTTACAGGATAGAGACCAGATTCTGCAGGCAGAGAAAGAGCCGCAGGAAGAGATTCAAATTCTACTCCTGTTGTCAAAAGGCCCTGAAAATAAAACATATTGCATAAATCCATTTGTGATATACACTTACATTTTTTATGATACACACTTTTATTTTAATCCCTTGCATTACATCACTCAGACTTTTACGATTAATTCCAATTTGTTCATAGCAGTTATTGAAAACAGTAAGTTCCAGTCACTGAAGAGTGTATCCAGAATCATGGCAAGATTTGCACTAAACAGTGAAACATGTTTCAGCATCTGAGCTGGGAGCAATGTATGAAAAACAAATAAAAATTTATACTGAAGCACAAGAAAAAGAATGAGTGATATAATCTGCATGGTGCTGTATAATTGGACCTGTGATGTTATTATGTATTTGCCTATGCTTAGGACAGTGGAAATCAAATATGAACAGGGGCTCTTGCTTAGCTTTAATTGAAGTTTCTGGACAGAAAATATTTATCTATGGAAGAAAATCATTTTTGTATTTATAACTAGTAGAGCAAGTCTAGCTTTATTATCCAACCAAAGCACTTCAATAAATTGGAAAAAGGCCTGCATTTTGCTAACTAGATCCTCTATCAACTGCCCGCAGTTAGACTGTGTCACTCCCTTAGTGTCAGAGAAATCTTTTAGCATGCTAAATTTAAAAAATGAGACAAAATAAGACATTAAGAAGAAAAAAAAAAAAGATTACTTTTAAACACGGCATTCCTGTCCTTAGTAGATTTGGTATGTTTTTTTAAGCTCAGCTAATTAATTTAAGACACATGAGTATAGAATGTACTGTTACAAGTAAAAATTTAATGGTGTCAAGCAAGTCAGTCTAAGTTACCAGCTGATTTTCCATACACATAGATTTTTATTTTTGAATACAGATGTTTGATGTAAAGATGTACTATTCCAAGTATCTCCAGCGATACATTCAGTAAACGCAACTGGACTAAAACTCAACTCCACGAGGATGCTTCACAGTAACTTAAAGCCCTGAGATGTACATACTATTTTTGTAAAGACTGATGAAAAAAACATCATGGCCTGAGCCACAGAAAAAAAAAAAAATCACAAACAGACTGAAGACCGAACGAGTTTAAGAAACAGCAAGGGTATCTGCACAGTGCCAGAGTACCAGCATTGCTTCCCTCTCAAAGCATCTATGACTGCCTCATTTGTAATTCCAATGGGTTTGGAATGGTGAACCTCTCCTCCTCATGACAGATGTAAAAGGCAGACTCGTCCTCCTATGTTTCCAATTCTCAATTAGAAATTAGGAAAATTGATACGAGTATAACAAGTACTTAAAGAAATGCAAATGGTACCATTGGAATTACCCAGCCAATGACTGAAACATGACCTGTCATGTACATTAAGTCTTTACTGGCCTGATTTGCACTGGAATGAACCACCAGAAAGTCTTCCTCGAGCAATTCCTAGATATTAACCAAAATCAAACCCCAGCAATCAAAACCTGAACTAAATTAGAAGACATTATCAGAATTTCTTCCCTTCTCAGGAGCCAGTGAGCCTTCTGAAAGTGAACAATTATCTCTTATGTGCATGCTACATATAACTAAATAAATAAATGCTTTGCACCTAAGGTTTTTAACAGCGAGGTCCTAAACACACAGAAGGTTAAGAACACAAACTAAACAGGTTTTTCTGGTTCTAGATTTCTCTTCTATTGAAGATCTGAAGTTATCAAGATTATAACATACAAAAAAAGCTGCAAGATCCTTTGTTCTAACAATTACTTCTCTGTAGATTTGACATTGTAGAGATGACACCTAATTCAGTCAAAGCTAAAGTTTTGCTTTGCGAAAGGTGCTTAGAGAATTGTCTCCTTAATACTGCACAATATTCAACTTCATCATTTCACCTCAGTTAGAAGAAACCACTGTGTCAGATCCTCATTTCTACTCAATTTTAGTTTTCCCCCAGTTTCACAGGGAAACTTCAGCTGCCAGAAACAATTCTCAAGGAAGTAGGCAAAAACTAATTCTGCCTTCCTATACATTCAAAACCTAGTGTATCAGAGCACTGATGCATTTTGATTCCCACTTCAGAAACTCAAGCTTGGTCAGTACTTTTCAAATTGGTATGTTTATGTAGCTGAGAACTTAAACAGGCTTTGTTTCCACGACTAGTGAAATATTCCTTGTAGTATTTCAGAATAAGAAAATCAAAACCATTATTGCAAAAACTAGCCAGTACAAACTAAATATAGATTTGATGTAACATAATTAATTGCATGTGACTAAAAATGAATCCTCCCAGTGGGACTCACTCACCCCACAGAAATGGAGTGAATATTTTACACTTCAATACCTACTTAGCCTCAGTAGGCTATTTTTATATATATAAAAAACATCATAACCATTCTGCTTTTGCTCTGTCTGAAGCAAATCTTAGAACAAAATGTGACCCCATACACACTCAAAATCATTTTTAAAGCAGGTATAGAAGACTTTGTAAGTGTTTTCAGTCCTGAAAGCACTGAACTATCTCACTTGGCCAAATATTCAAATATATCTGTATTATTCAGGATTCACCTCAACTAAAAACTTTCACAGAATTGCTCAGGTTGGAAAAGACCTTCAAGATCATCCAGTCCAACCTCAACCTAACCCTACTACCCTAACAACCCAAGGACTTAAAAGTCCTTAAAAAAATCCATGACAAGACCCCTCCAGTGTCACGTTTGGTATCAGCTATAGCAAATGGAAATAAACAGAACTGATGGGGACCCCTAGATATTATCTAACCCATCTCCCTACTCTGAAGCAGAGCCAACTCCACCTTAAACATTCCCAGTGTGTCTATGTAGGGAATTTTGGAATTTCCCTCAGCAGTAGTCTTTAAGAGGGCATTAATTAATTAATGCAGTGGCTAAACTGGAAAACCTTTCCTGTTCAGTCTTCCTCCTAATACCACACCAGACTTACCGTGTAACAATTAGCACACATCATTATTTTTCCATTCCTAAGTAACTCTCAAATCAGCTGCTCTATCAACTGCCTATATATACAGAGCACTAAGAAATTACAAAGTATTGCAAAACAATATTCAGGTCACTTGTCTGAAATACACAAAGCTTCTCATCAAGACATGGTCCTAATTAGCCCAGTTTTCCTTGGGGCAAGAGGAGATGGAAGAAATAAGTAAATAAAGCTTTCTCCCATATTCTTACTTCACATTTTTAATTAAGCTGCATGTCAGGACATACATTTTTACACTCATTTCACTTCTTGCAGTCTTGTGTTCTTACTTAATTTGAGTTAGCTCCCCATCTAAGCAATTAAACATCCTCCACTACTAAACTGGAGGGCGCATGAGACGACACTGCCCTGAAAGCCTCTTGAGATCCTACAAAGGGAAAAATAACCTCAGGTGGGGGCCATAAACCAGCACAGCCTCAAGAAATGAATCTGAAGCAGCCCTGGGCACACATATAACCCCAAAATTGCCAGTCAAGCCTCTTTGCCCAGCTAAAGTTTGGACCTATGACATTATGAGCTCCCTCGCTGAAGGAAATTGAGGCTTGGAATAGACCAGAGTCAAGCAACCCTGGAGAAACTAAGGATCAAAACCATGGAGGGGAAAAAAAAGGGGGAAATTAACTGAGCAACATAAAATAAATCAGTGGTAATATTTTGAAAGGCTAATGGTGAAGGCTCAGGAAGAGAGATGATCACAACCCAGCATCCTCCTTGCCAAAGGATTTAAGCTGAGTACAGTAACAGCAGACAAAATGCAGACAAGCATCAAGAGACAGTAATAGATAAACAGGCCCTCGAATGCCTCTGGAGTACAATCACCCAAAGACAAGAAGGACAAGAGTTACTATTAAGAGAATTTGTTAGTATTAAAATGATTTAATAACAGTAGAGAAAAAAATACAGAAATTGCTATACAGAGTGTACATTGTTCCTAATCCAGGTGGCACCCTTGCATGTCATGCACGATGATCACAGATAACGGCTAAAGCCAAGGCTTCAGCAGAACGCTTTTTTCTTATAATCCATTAAGAATTCATCCTCAGCCTTCTTTAACAACAAAACCCACGAAAACAAAGAGTTTTCCTAGAGAACAAATGTCATGCAAATGCCAAAACGCTTGCACTAAACACATAAGATGCCTGGACTAGAAATCAGTCTCAAGTGTATTATAACACAAAGGAGAATACAGCAGTATTCAGAGAGTTTTACCCAGCAGTAAAACCAAGTTTTTAAAAGTAAAGATACTAAGAAAGCACAAAACCTCCTCAAAATGGAAAAAATCCTATATAAATATCAACTACATAGACTGAAGACAAGATACTTACTTGTGTAGGTTAAGTTTTAAGGGTAACTTTTAAAAGACAATAACGTATCTAGAATGTCTGAGACACTTTGGAGATTGCCATTTGCTGAAGAGCATAATTCAGCAATATTTACCCAACATTGCCCTCTGGTGCCTAAGAAGGACTTAGATTAATAGTGAAAATCAAATCAAGTACTGTCATAACCTTTACCTAAATATATAAGACACACAGACACAAATAAAGCAATTAAAAAGGAAAAGGAAGTGTTAGATTTCTTTTTTTTTCTGAAGTTTTATACCTTATTTCAAGTAATACAATCATAGAAAAAAGAGGGACCTTTAAGGTGATCTAGTCCAAGCTCCCTACAGTGAGCAAGAACATCTTCAGCTAGATCAGGTTGCTCAGAGCCCTTATTATTAATACTATTTAGTATCATTGTATACCGTAATCATTGCTTTTTCTAACCTTATAGGAAAGCTTTACCCATATACAAGGTTTCCTCCAAGTAATATATGAATCACAGAAAGAAAACCAAAAAAACCCAACCCACCACAACATTACATTTCCTTGTATTTTTCTCAAAGAATTTGAATTGTCTCAGAGTGAATATAGGCATCCTATTATCACAGCATGTCTTTCGATCACTTCAAAGCTCAATTTAGTTTTAGAGAAACAAAACAAGTTGTATGCAAATTGTAGCATTTGGGGATGCTGTAAAAACAACAAAAAAGCAATCAACTGCTTTTTTTAGGCTTTGCTTACAAATCCTGAAGCACAGTCTTTTTTTTTTTGAAGTAACACTGCCTTCAAAGTTAGTTTTCACCCTGAATACACTTCATACAATGTTGTCAAATACTTTACACAAAAATTATCAAGTATTTACTGAAAATGAATTTTCCCCTATTGTTTCTAACCCTGCTTAATAACTTCACAAGTGATCTGGATGATGGGATCAAGTGTATCCTAATGAAGCTTGCTGATCATACCAAACTGAGGGGGAAGTGGACACTTCAGAAGGGAGAGCCACGCTGCCAGAAGACCTGTATAGGCTAGAACAGCAGGCTAGCAGGAACCGTATGAAATTCACCAAGGACAAGTGTAAGGTCTTGCACCTGTGAAAACATAAACCAGGAGTGCAGTAGCACAGGTTGGGATCTACCCAGATGGGGAGCAGCTCTGTGTCCTGATGGACAACAAGGTCAGTATGTGTGAACAGGGTGCTGCAGTGGCAGCAAGTCAACAAGACACTGGGCTGCATCAAACAGGTCAGCGCCATCATAGATAGTAAGTCCCCATCCCTCTCTATTCAGCCCTTATCAGGCCATGCCTGGAATACTGGGTTTAGTTTTGGGCCCTGATATACCAAAAAAAAAAAATATATATTGTGTACAAGCTGGAGAGGGTCCAGAGAAGCACCAGAAAGATGATCAAAGAACTGGGAAACTGCCACATAAGGAAAGGCTGAGAGAACTGGGTTTGTTCAAGCCTTGAGAAAAGAAGGCTTAGGGGAGACCTTATCACCATGTCCCTGTATTTAAAGGATGACTACAAAGAAGATGGAGACTCCTTGTAAAAGGAGAAAAGGTGAGAGGCAATGGGTACAAGTTACATGTGGGGAGGTTCTGATAGGACACAAAAGGAAATTTTTTTACAGTGAGAACAATCAGCCATTGGAATAATCTCCCCAGGGAAGTGGTGGATTCCCAACACTGGACACTTTCAAGATTCAGCTGGACACAATGCTGGGCCAGCTTGTCTAGACCATGCTTTTGACAAGAAAGGTTGGACCGGATGATTCTTGAGGTACCTTTCAACGGTATTCTGATTCTAATAAGGTTATTCTAGGCAGACCTAGTAACACCAAACATGACCAGTTATATTCTTCCCTCTCCTCATCTTTTTTGTGTACATTCTTGCCCAAAATAGCTTCAATTCAATGCAGTGTAACAGTAAATTTTCTCTCAATATAGCAGAAATAGTACAAAGATAGTAAAGAGCAGCTCGTAGAAACAATTTAAATATCATACGTTAAGCTATGGGACAGATTCCACATAAAGATTTGTCATGATTTCAGTTGGTATTCTGAAACACCAACATAGAGCTCTTGGTTAATAGTAAAAAAAATGAAATACACGTTAACAGCCGATGTTATAACATCATTAATCAAAATACCTCACTCAAATTGTATNCTATTTAGGCTCATTTTTGTCTCTTACTCTGTTGGTTTAAGGTACCTGTGAAGTTTTATTATTGTATTATTTTTATTATATTTTATTATTTCCTCTAATGGTCTCTTCCTATGTTCTCTCCTACTTTGCTTTATTGACTAAAAGACACAGTTGCACATTTTCGTTTGTCATTTTACAAGCACTATTACACCTTGTCATGGATCAGCCGCTAACTCTATGGACAAAGCAAAACCGTGAAATAGAAAAAGACAGGAATTAACACAGAAATGGGACATGCATGAAGAACAGGTATGTAAATAGTGTCCCTGATCATGAATATGCATGACAGGGAATAAACAGAGAGAACAACAAAGATGGGCAAAGAGCTTTGAGAACAATAAAATAAATCAACAATAATCAACTCTTTAGACAGGACAGAGCTTATCATCTGAGCAACACTGATCAAAGCCTTGTCTCCACAGTCTCATATTCAGTCTAAAAATCTCAGTTTCTGTTCCTTCAGCATACCTCAACTGAACTACGACTGCATCAAATCGTGGAAAACACTAGGGAAGCCTTCTAATGAGGAATCATCATCCTTAACAACCTGTGCTCAATACCATCACAACTTTCAGCCTTGACAAACAGGAAGACACACGCTAGGCTAGGTATCATGATAGAAGTTGGGATGGATGCTTCCAGCATTCATTGCACACAAAACAAGTAAGCTAAGAGAAGAACAGATCATAAACTGGTGAGAAGGCTGGAAAACATGTCTTCCAAATAGTGGCTGAGGGAACTGGAGTTGTTTCGTCTGGAGAAGACTGAGAGGAGACCATATTGCTCTCTACAACTACCTAAAAGGAGGTTGTAGTGAGGCTGGTGTTGGTCTCTTCTCCCTAATTACTACTGATAGCATGAGAGGAAGTGGCCTCAAGTTGTGTCAGGGGAGGTTTAGATTGAGATAATTTCTTCAATATCCAAAGGACTCCAGCCCTTGGAAACAAGCTCAAACGAGTAGTCCTATTGAAAAGGTGAGGCACTGAGTCAGACAGAAAAAAGTTGTGGGACAAACAAGCTGAAACTCCCACTAAATGCCAGAAAAGGATATACTCACTGTGAAAATGATTCCATGAGACTAAATTATATGAAAGAATGTGATCAATGATGAGAAGTAGACAACAAGGGGGCATGGGGACTGCAGGCATGAGTACTTGTTAATAATAAACCAAAACATTTTAAAATATTAAACACTCTGAATTATTAAAATAAAAACAGAAGAGCTTATTCTTGTGATAAAGTAATAACTATTCCCATATTCTAGAAAGCCCACAGCTGAGACTGGGAAATCAGAACCATTTAGGCTGTGAGGAAATTCTAGTGGTCCTCTTGCCCAGCTCTCTGCTCACATCAGAGCTAACTTTGACAGTAGTTTAGGTTTTTCCCTTTCTACACACTCAGGTTTTGAAGATTTCTAAAGATGGAGATCCCACCATTCTCTGTGCACAACCCGTACCGATGACCATCCTCAGGGCTGGAAAAAGGGAATTTTTTATTAGGAAAGTTTTCTGTTGCTGCAGCATGGTCATTGACTCTCACCCTTACACTGGGCACATCTGGGAAGGGTCTGGCTCCACTTTCAGTGCATTATGGGATCAAGGAAAACAAAAGCAATTACACCAGTATTCTTCTCTTCTACGAGCTGAACAGATGTAGCTCTTTGAACTAGTCCTCATGTGTCACATGCTCCAGCCTGCCAATCATCTTGTAGTACTGCTTGACTGATATCAGTATGTCAATATTTCTTTTGTACAGAGAGATCAAAACTGGCCTTGTATTAAAAACACTGTCTCTCAAATCCCAGATTTAAGGGAATGATTACTTTCCTCAACTTGCTGGCTATGGTCTTGATATCCCAGACAAATCAAGCAAAATAACTAATTTCTACCAACGAGATGACATTGGTGCACAGCAGAATTTCTCAAAGCACTCTTTTTATGGAGCACTGACTAAAGAATTGCATTAATCACTTGCACTACTCGTAGCTGGCTTGCATGCCTGCTTCTCCTTACGCTTACCAACAAAACTGAAATTCAATATTCAGGCAAGGGCAGAAGTTTCTCATGCTAACAGCAAAAGAAGTATTCATGCTACCACAGTCAGTTTGCTCAGGGAATGGATGGAAAGCACAACTATGCAAATAACTCAGTAGTTAAGTGTATGTAAACACTCATAAGCTATTTCCTCATTGAGAAATTAAGAAATTATTAAATTATCCAAACCCTTTTTTTAAAAATATATAATGACATCATTACTTACACAAACCAAATTAAACTATAAATCAAAATGGTTTAAAATTAATTCTTCTCTAGAGACCTTTCTGATGCACAGCCTTACAATTACTTTTTCTATTAATTCCTACCAATTTGGAATACTTCTGTGAGTGTCAGAGAAAACGCTGCTGAAGAAACCAGTGAGTTAGATTGCAAGATTCAGTTTTACTCGGCTATAGCCACAATCTTTGGGCACATTCATTTCCTCTGGAAGCACGCTTTACTGTATCTGAGATACCAGTTATTTAGGTCAAATTGTTTAACTAGCCACTGAAGCAGACCTGAGAACACAAAGAAAGCAAAACAAAAATCCCCAGCAAATAAATATATGCTGATTCACTGAGTTTAACAGAACTCTAAGACACTAAGGGATGGGATTTATTTTTTAAAGCAATATTAAAGGTGAAAATATTTAACATAAAGGATAACAATGGAGGAGGAATAAGCAAAGAATAAGTTGGTTTGGTAGTTAGAGGATTTTTATCCTTTAAATGGAGAACAATTAAAAAATTAATCTGCTTCTCAGATGGCATAAAGAGGAGAAAAAAGTATTTTTCTTTGTTTTCAACTGCAAGTGGTTGATTGAAGTAGTAGAAGGCTTAGATCCTTCTAACCTTACACACATCTCTGGTATTTTAGGTTTTTTTTCCTTGCTCCTGATCATTTCATCTCATGGTGTTTTCAAATAATAGGTATCATTTGGAACAGCAGATCCAGGAGTTTAAGCTTCTATTAAAAAATAAAGCTGCCCAGAGCTAGTTATTTCAATTCCTCCCATTTTTAAAAACATGGTCAAAATGGGCATTGAAAAGCTAGGATGAATGTAGATTTTTACATTACAGTAGCAAGTATACACTAATTATTAGGTTTTGGGGGTATAATTATTACTTGAAAACCAGTATATGTAAATTATGTAGCACAAGTTCTAGTTGACTTACAGGTCAGTAGCAGTAAAGCATTTAAAGAGCAAGTGGCAGAAATTCTTATTTCGATACCTCATCACCAGCACATATAAGAGAAGTGATGGTACTGCACCAGAAAAACGAGGTTAAACTGGGTTATATAAACTTTTTAAGCTATTTATAGAAAACCATTTTTGAAAGTCCAAATGAGAATATTTTCCGAAAAATGTTAGAAAAAGGAGATTTAGAAAGATACATACCATGTTTTCCACTCGGAGCTCAAAAGGCATAGGGTTGTACACCATCAACTGAACTTCACACACATCTCCTTGGACCCACTGGAAGTCTACATGAAATGGTAATAGAATTAATGCAGGAATTACCTCATAAAGAGGTGTTAGAAGTGTTATAAAGTAACAGCATCAGCTGAGCTGCCAGATTGATACACTATCTCCATGTTCCAGATGAACATCTATCATCTTTACAGCCCAAGTCCTATTCAAGTGCATTGTGGGACACAAGATTCAAATCTCAGGCAAAACAATTCATTAAAAGACTGGAAGCATTCATTAAGACAGTAATAGTGCTCCAAACACTCAACAGGACATTGGCAAAATTAACTCAGTCATCAATTTAAAACAATACTTAATCACACCTTTCATGTGAAACAAGTAAAGGGCTTACATGCTTCAAGTTGGGTAGAGTACACATCGCCTTGGATTTTTAAGTCTCAGATTAAAAGGCAAGGAATGAACATAAGAGGAAGAACGAAATTAAAAATAATGGGAACAAGTTTTCATACAAACACAGCTGATGATATGGAGTAAATAAAAGGTCATTCTAAATCAAAGAGGAAACAACTGCTCAGCAGCAAGATGCCACCTCATTTCCTCCTACACATTTTTTGGGGGAAACTAAGTAGGTTTATTGTGTAAAGGGAAGATGACACTGGGATCTCTAGATACAGATTTTAGTTTGAGATTCACAAAATGAAGCCTTAAGCATTAACAAAAATCTTTACGTAACTTATGATAATACTGAGGAAAGACAAATGAACAAAACCAGGTCAGTTAATACAAACCAAAAGTACATCTTATCTCACTACAAGAGACAAAGGTTCCATTTTAAAAGCATTTCCCTCTGCCAAGTATAAAGTTTGGGGTTTGGTTTTTATTTTTAATTTAAGGAGATGAGACGTTTATGGAAGTGAGGTCATCAGCGCATACACAAGTTCTGAGGATTGTTCAATGCAGAAAGATTATTTTACATCAGCACTTCATAATCTTTCCAGCCCACAAGTTCCTGTCTACCTTCCAAATTTCTCAGTTAACCACAGGCACCTGATGTTTAGATGTAAAACAGTGTGACAAGCTTCTCCATAAAAGCTGAGGACCTGCAGTCCAAATAAGCAAAAGGAGGCTTAACTACATTTGTTACATAAATCATGACTAGTCTACAAAATACATGGATTAACTTTTACTTTGACTTGTAAGTTTTAACATACATTACCAGAACTTTTTAACTAGAATATTAGAAAATGTCCAGTAAAAAAAAAATTAGTAATATTAAGACTGTAACTCACAGTTGAAACCATCTGTACTCTAATTGTACATTCACAATCATTTACTATCTCATTACATTTTGCAAGGAATGTTAGAGAGCTCAGGGGAGATGTACTTAATTCAAATGTTTAACTCCAATTAATGCTAGTGGAAATTAAAAACATACATTCAGTGACAGTAACAGGTTATATCACTATGAAACCTGAAGAGCAGAACTGTTGATTAAAACAAAACATTCAAAAGCACAGTTGTATGAGATGTTCTGTACATTTCTTAGTATTGAATTGCTTATTGGTGTTATGCACACTGCAGAACTCGAAAGCAGAGCTACCCCTCTGAAGGGGTATTGGTTTCTACAGTCATGGGAAGCCTTCAGCCAATGCAGCCTACTGGAGAGAGACAGGATTTCCCTATCGAGATGGGGCAGGAGAATCTTTGCTAGCAGATTGGCTGACTTGCCAATCTTGCTTTAAACTAATGGACTTGGGGTGGTAGTGTCCAAAGCTGTGACAAGTGCTAAGGCCTTCACCTGGGATGACATAACCAAAAAGCCCACGACAGGCTAGGATCTCTGTGTGGCCAGAGAGCAGCCTTGATGAAAGGGGCTAAAGAAACTGCCCCGTGAAGAAGATTAAAGTAGTAAGATGTTCTTCCTGGAGAAGAGAAGGTTCAAGGGGGACATCATCACAGCATTCCAGTACTTAAAGTGTGTCTGGAATAACCTCTCCAGGGATATGTGGAATCCAGATCATTGGAGCTTTTCAAGATGTCACTGCTCAGGATGCTAGATCATCTTATCTAGGCTCCCTTCCTGTGAAATGTTGCACCAGATGCATAGAACACCTAGGCTGTTCTATGATTCTATAATTTATCAGGGGGGTGGTGTGGTGTGTAATAAATATACATATATACTTGTGTGTGTGTGTGTATATACACACAGAATCTTCTCATTCCCACAGGGAAATGTTGCTACCACCACCAAAAAGACACTCCCATTTCTAGAGATCTAGCTGTCTGCCTCTGGGTTCCTTTCCAGAAGGTCCAGCTACCTCATGTAAAAGACATCAGAGAAGTGCTTCATTGGAGGAGAAGCTTTTGGAAGGAGAGGTAAAATCAGGTTATATGGTCTTGGGTGAAGAGCACTATTTATATTACCTGATCTAGGTAAGACATAAATTGCCAGACTTCCTAATGGAACTCTATTATACATTCTTGCTGCTTTAGACTCTCAGCACTTTAAAACAAACCCTTTGCATCAAAAATCAGTAGGTTTATTACTTATGACTAGCATACTATTAAAGCAATTTAACCAGAATATAATTATCGCCTTCATTGTTTCCAATCAGAAAAGCTTATCAAGCTGAAAGCTGCAAACATTTCCTCAAGAGTTTCTAAAGGGTTTGTTTTCCCTTTGATTTGTCATCACTATGTGATTTCCTTTGCTGTAACAGTAATTTAACAAAAATATGGCTTAAATATTTTCCATGTAAGAAAAACACAGTTCATTTGTTATTGTTGTTGGGTTTAATTAAATACTCGTCATTAAAATTTCCTCATTAGTTTCAAAGTTTATTAAAATTTCTCAGCTTCTTTCAAAGGAAGTATCTGATTTCATTTTGTATATTGTTTTGTTTGTTAAAGTTTGAATGAAACATTAGAGGCTTTTGAAAGTGAATGCACTGTCTATATACTTGAAAAGACAAATGTTTCACGGGATCACAAGCAGTTCAGACATCTCCTTGAGCTAAATAAAAACCTAGAAGGAGAAACTACCCTGTATAATATAAAACTCCTGTGATAAGCACAGCACATAAACAAATCCTAAATGGTTTAAAAAAAAATTGCAGGATTCTTTTGTCTCGATCAAGGCACAAGAATACTGCAAGAATACCTGCTAAATATTTAGTATTTTACAATTCAAAGCATGACACAGAAAAATCCAACAAACCTTGATACTTCAAAGTACTGTTTCTCTACTTTTTATTTCCGTTTGGGTGGTTATACCTTACTAAAACTTGTAAAATAAGGAGCTAAATTAAGATAATGATCGTTCTGGAAATTTCTGTATTTGACTTTACAAATCAGTTCTATTCCACAGTCACAAAAAAGTCCTTTTTACGCAGACACTAATGCTTATGTTAAAACTTACCACGCATGTGATACATATAATACAAGCAAAAAGGGCTACCAATCTTTGTAACTTAATCCAGGATTTGAAAGAAGCCATGTAATCTATTTCCAACAGCACAATTACTCCATTAAGGAGCTTTATAGTAAATGAAATAATCCTCTAGCAGAAAATTACTATTATTCTGAACATTGTTCATAAGGCTTTTTGTTATTTTTGCTGAAATGTCTTCAAGAAAAACTAATCAGTTAATCATTCTAAGTTAAATCATAATAGGATATCAACTAGATGCATGTTTTTCCTTCTGAACGAGATAAACTGAAAACCAGTTTTAAAATCCCAGTGGTCTAACACTGGGATTCTATGGGTGAAGAACTACCACAAGCCAGTTTACTATGGATTTGCATCTTTTGTCCAAGAAAGCATAGCTCATTAACCTAATTTCTTCACGTTCATGATGTTATCATTGTGAAGGAATCAAGATACCATGATGATTATCAGAAAAGGGGAGACTCCAAGAGTGCATTTGGCTCAGAGCACCACAGATGACAACTTGCTAAGCTGGCTGCTGTTGAACAGAACGCATCAAAACTAAGTTTTCCCCTAACAAGTGCGTCAGAACTAAGTTTTCTCTTTTGTTTGTGAAGGAAATAAAAGTAGTTTATCTCCTCTGAAAAGCAAATTTAAAAATCTATGGGAATTTATTCTCCTCTCCTGAATTTGAAACTGCCCCACAGAGAACAATGCTTTGCTCCTCCAGGACTGTAGGCTAAAAACCTGATTATTTCATGTACAAGAAAGTAATGTTCAGGCTTGCTTTTCTTGACCAAGAAAAATTTTCCAATTTAACAAAAAACAGAAAATACTGCAAAATATTCTTACCTATTTTCTTGCTTCGTTCTTCCCCACGACTGTGCGCAATAATTGGAGAATATATGAAGGGGCTTTTGGTTGACACACTCTGACCAAGCAGACTTTTCATTTTGTGAGGTCGGAGACTGGTCGGAAGGTTCAGAAGCTTCACAGATCTGTTGAGTAAAAACAATTCTATAGTATTTTATTTTTCTACTTTCTTTTATAGTAGATGGTTGTGTTCAAAATGAACTGATAAAGAGTAAATAAGACTAAGTACTGAATAAAATACCTGTAATGGAAAATGTGAAGTAAGCACCTACAGTACACAAGAAAGTAATACCAACTCAAGGGAACTAAAGACCAAGTTTCAGAAAGTTCTCTAAAGGAAAAACATCTTCTCTAGAATCCAAGAAACCCAAATCCAGCCAGGTCAGTGATTTGAAATCCAGCTATTAATTTCCAAGTCACATGTAGACTAAACAACAAATACACCACAAATCCAGCGCAGAAAGCAACAAAATATTTGACTTAAAGCCAAAGTAGAAGCAAGACAAAGTTTCATTAGACAGCGTAATACTAATAAAGAATTTCTCCAAGATGAATAAAACAGATTTTGAAGCAGTTAAAATGCACAGAGTTGCTTCTGGAAGGAATGGAACAACCCAGAAATTTGAGTGGGCTTGTTGAACCAGAAAGCAATTACAGACAGAAAACAAATGATTGATTATACTGTATCCCTGTTAGACCCACATCCCTACAACTCCATGAAGGGAAATCAGTGTCAAAGCTATTTTGCTACAGTCCACTAAGTTTGAAGTATTTGTGCTTTTAATTAAGAACATCACCAAGAGATGGAAATGTCCCCTTTATAATCATTCATGGATTCAATTAAAGAAGGGTGTCACCAGCAGGTCAAGGGAGGTTCTCCTCCTCCTCTATTCTGCCCTAGTGAGGCCACATCTGGAGTACTGGGTCCAGTTCTGGGCTGCTCAGTTTAAGAGAGACAGGGAACTACTGGAGACTGTCCAACAGAGGGCCAAAAAGATGATGAGGGGACTAGAAAACCCAAGGAAACTTCTAATCTGAGGAGACCTCTAAAACCAAATAAGAGGCCAAGCGCAAGAATCCTAGAAAACTCCAACTTTGAACATTCAGAGATTACCATTGTCTTTCCCCCCCTTTCCTATATTCACCTCCCACAGTAAAACTTACCTCACTGGAATTCCTTGATAATGCCATAATAAACCAAAGGGGTTATAAATGTTAAAGTACACGATTAGGTTGTCATGTTTTACAACGTTATTCAAATACTATGACAAGAGCACTAGAGCACAAAGAAACAAACTTGCCTTCCTCAGCTGTAAAGGTCAGAGACAACTTAAAATCAACTTTGAAAAGCAGGTAAGTATTCTTTTACGTGTTACAAGAGCTCTGCATCATTTACAGCATAAAACTGAAGCAACTCCCTTGCCAAAGTTACAGAATTATACTTATTTTCAAAACAGTAAACTATTACTGAGAACATAAAACCAAAGTCAGTCCTCGGCACATTAGAGAACAGTTGTATCAATATCCCACGAATAAAAAGTACACACACACAAGAAAAAACATAAAATTACCCAAATTATTCAAGATAATGTGCTACTGCTGAAAAAATAATGAAGGTGCAAGGGTAACACCAGAGAGATGTTATCTGTGTGCTATAACACACCTGACAAGAAGTTACTACATAACACTAAGTACTTTGGAACAAGAAATAAATCAGATCCATCTATTTATTATCTGTTGGTGACACTCAGTGTCAGCATCGCAATCAAATACAAGATAGCAGACAATGAGCCCGAGGAATAAACTATGACAGATTGCTGAATATTTCATATTTTGAATCCTCTTCTGATAGAATTTTATTACAAATTAGAATGCAACTTAAAGCAAAGCATCTAAATGATACTTATTTGAAGAAGCATTGAATTCAATAAAGTGCTAATGAAAAGGAATTTTGTTTTATACATAGAAAGAAGGGCTTTGCTCTTCAGCCACAAATGAGACAGCTACACCCTCACAGACCACAGACAGAACGTTAATTCCTTTGTGTGAAAAGCTTCAGTAACGTACTTTTTCTAGCCCCTGGCCCAGCCCGACTGAATTTAAACGACTGACAATTAGGAATTATAAAATTATTTCTCTAGCTACCCAGAAGATCAAAATCTTGTATTGTAAAAAGGTTGTGTTAATTAAAACCAAACTTGTTTAGAGGGGAAGAACTTCAAACCAAAACCGAACAAACCCAAACACACAAAAAAACCACTCTGCTAAGTAAACAGAGAGAAAATTGACGTCAAGTAAACTTAAAGTAGTGAGAAAAGGACAATTAAAAGATATCAGTAGTGAAATGTTAAGAAAATTATTCTATTAAGTGCATTAGTAAGAAACAGTTTTAACACAGGTAAATCATGAAAATGGGAATGCTGCATTTAATAAAATATAGAAAAAAATTATGTATTTTGTATTACAGAAAATACTGGATGATGATTTTACAGCATGCTATAATGGAATATTTCCAATTCAACATGCTTTTAATTTCTGAAGTTTCATCTAAAGAAATAACAATTGATCACAGAGCTTTCCAGATCACACTACAGTATTTGAAATGTCAAAACAAAACACGCACAAAAAAATTCCATAGTATACTACAGAGTACATAGAATGTGATAACATTTAAAGCACATCAATAATGGATCAATCATGTAGTTAAAAGACATGATACACACCGGAAAAAGAAACACGATAAGGAATACCACACTGAACCAGCATTTCAGGTCTAACTGCCCTTTATTTATCAGGACTAATGGAATATAGATTCTGCCAAGTCACATCTCTTCTGTTGCTTTATAGGCATGGGGGAGAAAAAGGAAATGGAGCAACTACGTCTCAGTTTTGTTGTGGCATTTCAATGTTTGATGGTATTTTGATTAAAAAAATCTGCATCCCAAATAAGCACCTCACATTAAATGGATTAAAAACTAGTAGACCATGAAATGCCAACAGTAAACAGAATTCATTATCATCATCAGTAACTGTGTATGTTTCTAGAGGGCTCTAGGATGGATTCAACCATAAGCCTAGACAATTAACATTGATCAAAAACACATTTCCACTCTTCTATAATTTGTCTCAAAAATTATCAGGACTTTGCTCCAAGAACTCTGCAGTCCTGCTGCACAGCTATTTTCCAACTAGCTGGGCAGCTCTACAATACACTAGGTCTGCTGTGCAGTTGTAACTGGAGGCTTTATGTTTGGACACAAGTAATATTTTGTCAGATTATGGATTTTTATCACTGTGGCTTTCAAAGAACTTTCAAAAGACAATAAAGGAGAAGGGGGAGAGGAACACAAACAGCAATTCTCAGCTGTTAATGCTGATCTTGGTCTGTTAACCCCATGGCAAACCAGCAGCAACTATTTCCAACACTCCAAGCGCAGCCAGGTCAGCACAAGCTGATAGTGTAAACGAAGCACTTGGATGGTGAGCAATTTCATAAAGCTAGGCCTAGGAATAGTAAGTCATTCTTAGAATGTGCTTGTCCCCTTCTCTCCACATACAGAAGTTTAAGTGAGGCAGTGTCACAGAGGCACCCACACACCAAACAGCAGCCGGTATCCAAAGTGGGGTTTATTGCCAACAGAGTTGCCCCGCACTCCTCCTGACCAAATGCAAATCTAGGTGCTGGTGGGGAATGAACTGCTACACAACTAATTCCCAAACCTTAAGGAAAGATGAACAAAACAGGCACACACTCACTCTTCGAGGGGAAACCTCCCACACCCTCACCCAAAGGGGGGTTGAGACTCACCTGATCCATGGAGACCCACTCAATCCATGCAAGTGTCCTCATGTGGCGTGTCCAAGGGGAGGGTCTGACTGCCAGGCCCGCTGCTCTGCCA
>VWZY01012241.1:3658-42433 GCA_013399075.1 Chloroceryle aenea | reverse complement strand
CCAGCTCCTCTGGCTCTCAGGCAGGACCCCAGTTACACCCCGGTTGAGGGTGTGCTGTGGTCACTATGGTTGAGGGGACCAGCCCAGACCCCCGAGCCTGTTTACTGAGGGGTCCAGACCCCGAGGCACCAGTTAAGGACTGGGAGGTGCAGCTGAGCAGCCGAGGTATCAAACTGCTCCAGCACGGCCTGTTAAGCTTTGTCTGTTTTGTCTGTCGGGGGGGATATTTCAGCAAGTTTGTTAATGATACAAACCTGGGAGGATTGGCAGACACACCTGAAGGTTGTGAGGCCCTCAAGCAAGACTTGGACAGGCAAGCTGGGCAAAGCTGAACCTAATNCACCTTAACATGAGGAGGAACTTCTTTACTGTAGGGGTCACAGAGTGCTGGCATGGGCTCCCCGGAGAGGTTGTGGAGTCTCCTTCTCTGGAGATTTTCAAGACCTACCTGGATGTGTTCCTTTGTGACCTGTGCTGGATTATATGGCCCTGCTCTGGCAGGGGTGTTGGACTCAGAAGATCTCCAAGGTCCCTTCCAACCCCTGACACCCTGTGATACTGTGATCTGCACCTGCCACAGGAAGAACCTTCCCCACTGAAGTATTGGTAATTTGTTGCCAAAGTTTTGACTGGCCTCTATATGTACAAATCCTAAGAAAAAAAAGGGTTGAATTGGCATTTCCCACATCATCCAGACTTGAATTTTCTTAAATATCTGGCACAGAGAACAAGAAAGCACTAAGGAATGTGTCCAGTACAATCCACCTCCTCCATGGTTAAAAAGGTAAGCAAAACCCACAGGCTAATTCAGGATTCAGATACCATGCATAGTCAGATTAAGGAAGGTTGTTTTGGTTTTATACTGTGTAATACTAAGATTATTCCTAGAAGAGAGATCTGCAAGAGGCACTAAGTGGCTGGCAGCACTCTTGCTCTCAATAGAAAGTATTTTGCCTTAAAAACATTTCCATGGAAGCTTTTGCTCTAACTTCTCTTTACAATCACCTAACTCAAGCACTAGAAAGGACTGTACATATTTTCTTAATGAACTTCAAGTTTTCAAGTAATTTTTGATTTTTCTTTTTTTTTTTTTTTTAAAAAAAAAGGCTAGGTTAAAATTTGCACTGTTTGTTGCCTAAAACCTTCCAAGAGAAGAAATATAGCCCTGATTCACATATTTAGCTGGAACTTGCCTTCAGAATGCATGGACCAGGGAACTCATCTAACATACAGATACAGCAACCTGAACTTGCCATAGGACATATTTCAAGTCCAAGGTAAATGAGTTGCTACAGTCCATGTACTCCAGTAATTCAACTCATCCTAAAGCAGATATCTAAATTAGGTAAGAAAAACCTGGAAGTGACTGCCTGTGGGTCTTGACTGCAAATATGACCTAGGATATACAAACATGATTAGGGCAGCTCTATACATAGATGTTTTTGTGAAAATAAATCCACTCTGACTTGAGCTGATAATAAAAATACTCAACTCCCACTGTAACATGTACCTTTGGGTCTAAGAGCCAAGGGTTTGGGATACCTTGGGAATTAAGGCTTTTGGGATAATTTTTCTTGATACCAGGTGCAACTCCAAAGTCTTCACAGCACCAGTGAACGGGCAATGCAAAGCAGTATCTGCAAAGTCATCCTAGATGACTCGTCAGTGCTAACTGAATCCACTGAGGGGCCAGTGCTGGAAGACCTCAGGGAAGATTCACTTCTCCCCTGTGAGCACACATTAAAACTGGGGTGACCCAGGTCCCAAGTCTTTGTATTTGATCCAACCCAGAGAAAAAACATTGTTTCCAAGACACCCCTGGAAACGGTGTGACCATTCTGATTGCACAAACAATTCCATCTGGCCACGTACAACCATATGCTCCAGTCAAACCTGCACCTTGAGCAAGCACCTCCCACACAACAAATTGTTAGTGTGAGCAGACCCATGCACTACGAATAGTTAGACAAGGTCTCTTTCTTCAGTAAATGTGAAAAAAAGAAATGGAAGTAGTTAGAAAGAACATAGTAAAACCAGTTGTATTGTGAAAAATGGTCTGTGCCCTTTATCATCTCTTTGTGATAGCAGAACTCTTGCTTCATTAAATGCTTGATGACCTCACATCAAGAAGTCAAATCTCTGTAAGAACTCTTTTCAATAACTTCTACCATATTTTTGTGAATACTAATTATCTTTCCTTCAAAAAGCCACTTCACAAAGATTTTCTTTTAGACTTTTATTTTATTATTGATGCCAAATGGCTGTTTTTTCTCTCTCTGACTCCAATACTTCATGCTAGGCTTTAATCTAAAGAAGGTATTATTCACTGGACCAAGTGCGTGATGTACCTTGGCACACAGGCACAAAAATGAACATAGGTTTAGAATAGGCCTGTGAAGGTGCACTATCTGGAAAGGAATGGCTACAGTTCCTTCTGAGTTCCAAGCTCCATGCATAGAGACAGCACCCAACTTATGGACCTTCCGAATGATCGGGTATCTAATTTAAATTTCAGATACAAAATACTTTTCTTTGATTGTATTAAAAACTCTTGAATGACAACTTTAAAAAAACCAAACCGCTCTCCTTCTGAAACTAAAGGCCACAGACAGTATTTTCTGCTCCAAGGCTCTATTTTTGCCTAAGAACTTCTCAAAACAATTTGACATTTTGACATTGTTCCATGCTATTGTGAATGACTTACGTAAACTGAGAAAACTACATCCTTCCAGTATCATTTGAAATATGACAGGTACTGTTGAAAAGTGAAAAGATTTCATTTTGGAGTCTTACCTCACAATAGGCAATTTGGTGAACGGAACAGGAGGCAACTTCAAACCATCTGGAAGAGTGATGAATTCCATGGTACCAGGGCATTTTGCTGTGTAGCTTTCCAAGCTCTGTGTTACATCTTTCTTTTCTAGAAAAAAGTAAATTTAATACAAGTTTGAATTATTTTTTTAATTATTTTTAATGTAACTGAAGCTTAACGTGAATTTATAACCTAAAGAATCGCTTGCTATTTTGTACTTATACAAAATAACTCCAGTGGAATGACAACTATTTTTTGCTTGCATTGCTTAGAGTTATGTTCTAGAAGTCTTAATGGATGGACCAATTTAATTCAGTGACCTTAAGCAAAACAGTTTTCTGGACTTTTCTTAATTCAGAAGTGTCAGAAGTGTCAGTCCATACCTACTTTTTGTTAAATTTCTTTCTTTGTCAAAATAAAACAAACATTTTAACAATCCAGCTTATAAATCTACATATCCAAAACGATTGGCCTCAAGCATGTTAAGGTTAATAATAACAGCATTGTTATGTGAACAAGCCCTACTCTGAAACAATACCAAAGGCAAGAAAAGAAACAAATTACTTTTGATGCTTTGTGTTAAAACTCTTACAATAATTGTACTTATTATGCTACTAAATCACAACAAATGCTGAATTTTTTCTTTCATTTTGCTTAAAACTACAAGAACATTCAAAGAAACATGCTATCTGGGTTGTCTTCAATAACGTATAATAAATGCTTATGAATTTTATCCAGTAATTATTTTTAACAATGTATGTAATTGTGTCTCCAGAAAAAAAAAAAGACTAATTGGAAATATATGGCCTGAACAAAAAATTCTGTCTCTTTCATGAAATCATAGAATGCTAGAGGTTGGCATGGACCTCAGTCCACCCCCCCTGCGAGCCCAGGAACACACAGAGCAGGCCACACAGGAACAGATCCAGGCGGGTCTTGAAAGTCTCCAGAGAAGGAGACTCCACAACCTCTCTGGGCAGCCTGGTCCAGGCTCTGTCACTCTCACAGGAACTTCCCATGTTTTACCTTGCTACCATTACCCCTCATCCTATTGCAGGGCACAATTAAAAAGAGACTGGACCATTCTACTTGACCCCCACCCTTCAGATATTTGTAACCATTCATAAGATCCCCTCTCAGGCTTCTCTTTTCCAGGCTAAACAGCCCCAGGGCTCTCTGCCTTTCTTCACAAGAGAGATGTTCCAGTCCCTTCATCTTTGTGGTCTCCGTTGGACTCTTCTTAGTATTTCCCTGTCCCTCTTGAACTGGAGAGACCAGAACTGAACACAATACTCCAGATGCGGTCTCCCTGGGGAAGAGTAGAGGGGGAGCAGAACCTCCCTCGACGTCCTGGTAGATAAAAAGACTCCCAGGAACAGGAGCACATAACACTGCTGAAGGTTTATAGTGCACAACTGAAGAAAATACAGAACTAGATAAAAAGCAGCAAAATTCATGATACCATGGTGAATTGGAAGAGTTAAGTGGCTATGAAGCTTCCTCCTACTTCATGTACAATTTCCAAAGTCTTTATTATCAGAGTATGTCAGAAAGCATTTACGTTCAAGCTTCTTTAATATATTCATTCTTCCACCAGACTGTGCCTCCATCATACACTGAGCACATGAGGTGGCAAGGCTATTCAATTACATTTTTTAAATATATATGCACATGCATATACTTTTTATATATATATGTATATACAGATAAGACATGGCAACATGCTGAAGCTATAAAAAGATTTTGAATTAATAGCTAAGAAGCAACCATGCTGCTATAAATATTCCCTGGTAATTATATTGAAGATTTCAGTCTCCATCCTGAAATCAGTTAGTTCTAATATTATAAGACCAACCAAACTAACTCCCTTTTGAATCATTTATTTGTTAGGCAAAACCAACTTGCAGGTACTTTGTCAGCTGAAATACAGTTCAGTGCACTAAACTCAGTTCATTAGTGTCAGTTAGGTAAACCTCACTTCAGCTCACAAGTTTACATCCAGTTTTAATTTGCATTACAGTCTCGGTTCCATCCGAGTAAAGCTTCATTCTTTTCAGCCTTTGAAATCACCAACTTCTACTTTTCTAAAAATTATTTTACACACTATGGAAGACCCTGGTGAAATGCTGGCCTAATTAAAACCCAGTATTCAGGATTAACATTCCTTATTACTACGAAACATTTCTAAGCACTGACAGGCCCCAGCTATATTACCGAGTATCGCAGCACAAAAGGAGAGAAGCTACAGAGCAGAGCAGTTGGTGCCTACTTTACACACACTTCAGGGGATTACTTGTGACAGTCAACACAGGCAGACCCCCTAGAAGAAGGTTTCCAGCCCAGGATGTCTTACTTTCCCTTCTCAAGAAACAACATCACAGACAAGTCTACTCCACAAACGCTTCTAAAAAACCCTGGCTCGGCAACAAATTGTGGTATCGCCTTTCCTGGCAGTTTCCCTTTCCAGAAGCTCTCAAGAACTCTTGCTACAGCAGTCTGAACAGAGGGAAAATGAGAAAGGCGTAGCAAGACATGAGCAAGAGAACAGGATAAGGCTTGGTGAACATTCATTCTGTAACAAGATGCTGCAACAGCCCCTCAGAACAAGTGGGGGTTGTAGATCATTGCATGCTCTAGGCTAGCAGCATTTACATGGTTGTAGGTTAGCCTTAGATACTCTCTTCTCTCTCCAGTGATATGCCATTTAGTCAGGGCTGTGTGGTGAAATATAACTCACCAAGAGTCCATGCAGCTTGATTTCATTTTCACAGGAGTTTGGGTAGAAATTCAAGACAACCTTTCATGTAAAGATCAAAAACTCAGTCTGGTCTTTACCACTGCCAATATAGGCTTAGCAGAAGGGTTACACTTAAGGGCATTTGCACATTTGCTTTTGGTTTAGCTGTCAATTTTTACAAACCCAGTTTAATATTCTTCCCCATTTTCTGTATTTCTACATAAGAATTTGAAATTTAAATATCACCAACGGAATGCATATGCAATCTGTTCTATAAATAAAAATGAATGTCTGTAAAATACGGCGTAGTCTCCTCGCTCAAGCTGCAAGCTAGAAAGGCATATTTTAAGAGTTCTCAGACACCAAGTCCGACATCATCAAATTATGATCAGTCCGGGCTTAACCATAATTCCTGAAGATAAACAAGGTTCAGGGATTTTTACTTTTTTTTTTTGTCTTAGATCAAGCTCATCTCTTTGCAAAAGGCACAGACCTCACCATGGCAGTCAACATGTCAGCCATCAACTGAGCACAGCACTCTTGAAAGGGGAATGAAAAACTTCTGAAAGCAATCTCAGATCATTGGCATGCAGTCCCAGGTCTTCCAACTACCAACAGCTCTAAGCTGTCAAGGCATCAAAGTGGTCTGACCAGCCAACGCTGACAAGTCCATTGCAACTGATCTCACGGATGAGGGGAACTGAAATAGCAGAAATTCTTCATCAAGGAGGATGATCAGAGCACAGGCTGAGAATAAGCATCTTCTGGAAAGCGAGATATTGTTTTCATGAGAACACAACCTGAAGCCAAATTTAGAAACTTCTAAGGTTTGCATGGCATGGCTCAACGTGTCATATGAATTTCAAGTGCCAAGTAATAACCGGTCTTGCAGTAGGGGTAGAACCTGGCCACCATGGAGGTCAGAATCACACCACTGAAATTTAGACAAATAGGAATATTTCTAAAAATTCAATCCAGGGCCTTTGAAAGGAATAAAAAGCTTTTTCTTGGGTAGAGCTATGTTTTTACCATCCTCCTGATGAAGTTCAGCCATAGTACGCAGTCACTACCTGAGATAAGCCACAAAAACAACTCCTGACCAGTAATGATCTCAGCCACTCCGGGGGGTTTCCTGGGCAATGCTGGTATGAAGACACATAAACCAGACACACCGAGTATCAAAATCCACACACAGATATCCCTCCTTATTGAGACTGATGAACTCTATTAATAATGTTTGCTTCTGAAGGGAAAATATCCAGCTACAACAAGGAAACTCCCCAAGTCCTTCAACATGTGCAGGACCTTGTCTGTCCCCTGGTGGAAGGGCGAAATCTCCTAACAACTCATGTCTTTCACTAAAGATTTCACATCTTTCAGCGGAATTGATGGCTGTGGCCAGGGTGCTGAGTATGCACTCCAGGGAAGGCATGCCACTGTCACATGGGTATTCGTAGTGAAGCCCAGGATATCATTCTTAGCTTACTAAGGCTAAAGCAATCTTCTTCATGACAACAGCAGAAAGATGAAGATGCTAAAATTGTTCCTAATCTTACACTCTGAGAGCAAAAAAGCCCTGATACCCAGAGCAGCAAAACTGGAACAGTACGAGTATCTTATTTACCAGGCTGCCAGATGCATGTTGGTCATGGCTGTGGAACTCAGCCTCTTTATTTTCGGTCAGTGCTGCTGAAAAGACTAAAAGGCAAAGGTCATCACAGAAAGACTCTGAATTACAGGATATACACTAATTTCTGTCTTTCTGGTGTTGAAAGGTAAACATGTTCATACACAAGAGGCCACGTGGTTCTTCAGATTGTCAGCCAACATGGCTCTGTTTCTGAAGAGAGCATTCATGTTAATCTAGGGAACAATAAGAGCAGCAGAACAGACATTCTGTTTGAGACACCAAAGGTCATGCCAATGCTGTTAACAATACCTGTCCTGACCATCTAATTGTCTAGAGAAGCACCTAAAGGGTCCCCAGAGAGCTCAGAAAATCTGTAGGCTGTATCTGAAATCACTGACCTTGATGGAGAGAAAAAAAAATATGGAACATTGTAATCTGTCTTGCTGATTATCCAGGACCAACTCGTGACTGGTATCAAAAGGCCAATGTGTGCCTTTGTTTTAGCCTCCACAATCTCAACCCCCTGCCAAACTGCTTTGGGGACCAAATCCTAAAGGACACAGCTGGAACTAGCAGCAGTGTCCAATGATACAAGAATCAACCACACACAGGAACAAGAGGAAGACATTCTGAGACATTTCAGGAAGTACTTATACATACTGTTCTTTTCCATCATGTACTGTCACTCACTTTAAAGATAAAGACATCCAGAACATTGGTCAAGAGATGAAAATTTACTTCTGTATGCTTTATGAGGCAGAATCATCATAGAGTCATTAGTTTAAGTACACAATAGTGGAGCAGTAGAAGTCTCGGATGTCAATCCTACCATTGGGCTGGAGCACCTCTCCAATGAGGACAGGCTGAGAGAGTTGGGCTTGTTCAGCCTGAAGAAAAGAAGGGTCTGGGAAGACCTTATTGCAGCCTTTCAGTACCTGAAGGGGGCCTACAAGAAAGCTGGGCAGGGACTTTTTACAAGGGCTTGTAGCAACAGAACAAGGGGTGATGGCTTTAAACAGGAAGAGAGTAGGGTCAATTTAGAAATTAGGAGGAAATTTTTTTTACTGCAAGGGTGGTGAGAACTCTGGAACAGGTTGCCCAGGGAAGCTGTGGATGCTCTGTCACTGGAAGTGTTTAAGACCAGGTTGGATGAGGCTTTGAGCATCCTGCTCTAGTGGGAGGTGTCTCTGCCCATGGCAGGGGGGTTAGAATTAGATGATCTTTAAGGCTCCTTCCAGCCCAGATCATTCTATAATGTCACTAAAAGGCTGAAGAGAACTGATGTGCAACAACAGTCACATGACACTCTGACCTTAATGGCAGAGGTGTACTCAAAAGCGCTATAAAGTGTACATCATACCCCAAACAAAAGATAAACTTTGAAGATCTTTAATGAAAAGAACTTGCCCACAAAACAAAAACCAAACAAAAAGAAAAGGAATGAAGCATTTCTAGTTTCATCCCATACCATGAATGGTGTGAAAAGTGCACCAAAAGCGAAACAGCAGGCCTGACAGCTGGGAACCTCCTGAATGTAGCTCTGTGTTTAGACAGGCCCTAAGAGATGAGCTACCTGGGAATCACTTGCACACAACACAAATCACAGTCCTTTTAAGTAGTACAGCTGTTATCAATGAAGATCCACAATAAATTATCGGGTTTTTTTCCAAGTATCTGACCTTACCCAAATAAAATTCAATTGTGCCGTGCACACAGCGCTGCGTTTCAAAAAGCATTATGCAAAGAGATAGATTTCATTCCAAGAAACATTAAATAAGAATTAAAATGTGCAATTGCAAAGAAATAGCGATTCTCAAGAGCTTGTTAGCATTAAAACATAATGGCTTGAGATTAGAGAGCTTTTATGCAGAATATGGTACCTCTTTTTGCTAAGCAGAAGATGGCATTTTACATATTTATGTAACTAAATAGCTTAATTTTAAATCAGACTCTTAGCTTCCATGTTAAAATAGTGACTGACATCTCCCATTTACTTGATGACACTTTTTATTCAGATTTGCCAGGCTGTGCAGTTGGAAATTGTAATTCCAGTAAACATATACAAAAGCTGTGTTTTAAAATCATGATCAAGTGTCACTCAATTAATATATATCTCAAATGATTGTTTCAAACACAAAACACTTCTGACCGTGCGGTTGCCTTCTACAAATAGAAGAGTTTCTCATTAACAGATCTTTCATTATAACAACTAAATCTCATCTGCTGAACTTGTACTTGAAGAAATCAATTTTTTTTGTTTTCTGAAGCCACAGTATCTCAAGTTCAACTGAACTAATAAATGAACAGAATTAGACTAACAAACTAGAATGACAGAATAATAATTTTCTGTATTAAGAGACAGAATTTTGTCCTGAGACAAAAAGGGTTGGAAGATCAAGCTCTAGAGTCAAGTGCTTAGCAGGTAACTATTTCAGCTTGGAGTCTTCACTTCAGTTTGTTCTATCTGTAAAGATGATCTGCAAAGTACTTGAATTTTAAATACAAGTGTAGGACTTAACATACATTTTAACATGAATTTTCACATATGTTTTCAATTACAGTCTTTTCTTAATTGAAATAAAAATGATATTTTGAAAAGCACATTCAGGTAAAAGTTTAATTTAAAAAGAGTGATTTTTCCTCCATCTAGTAACCAACCGGTTAACTTGCCAGCTTCCTCTGCAGCACAGAAAAATAATACAATCTTAGCATCCTTTAACTCTGGTGCTACTGTATTACTTCAGTTAACTCATTAAAGGTTTCATTAGGAAAGAAAACTTGGAAGTTTCAGAAGAATACTAATTACAACACTTAAAAGTTCATAAGGGAAAGAGTTCACAGGCTTAAAATACTAAGTAGCATTCAGGTAATCTTTTGTCCTTCACTAGAATCCAAGGTTGAAGGGGTTTTGCTGTTCTCTTTGTTGTTTCTTTTCCTAACATTCCGATATTTTTAAAAAAAAACCTATAAATTTAAAGTCATTTTCTAGGCTAAATGGACCCTTGTACAATATCACATGAAATCAATCTCAAAACTGAAAAAAAAAAAAGGTAAGTCAGTGCATGTCCTGTCATCCACACTCTAGCTCACTTGGAACACATCCACCGAGTCTGAGAAACATGCCTTCAAGAAAAGACTTCAAACACAACAGCAAGTTCTATTTTGGATGTCTTCAGGACGAAGGAGAAAAAAGATTCAGCTACTTTTCAAAGACACAGGAGAACATTTAGTTTGATTTTTCAAAGACACCATACATCACCATTTTCACAGGTCCTAGGAAACTGGAAGCTTTACACAGACATAATAGTCTCTAAAGACAGACACAAATGTTGCTGCTCTTCAAGACTTCCAACCTTTTCAGAATTAGGGATTAGCTATATCATATGGGGACATGCGTATTAGAAGAGCTTAAAACCTTGTCTTCAGCAGAACTTTCCATACATAAATCAATGAAGCTTCATTAAAAGTCCTGGAAAATTCAATGACCTTTTGACAACAAGATAGATTTACAGACAGAAGATAATTTATTCCAGTTTATCAGTTCCTTTCCTTCCCCCACTACTGATTTGAGCCACTAACCAGACAGAAATCACCAGGAGGCAAAGACCTAAAGCTCACCAGCAGTAACTAATACATTGGCAATAACTAAAGGAGAAAAGGAAAAAAAACTACACTATTTTACTCCCATCCTCTTTACTGTAAACAAGAGAATAACTGAGGGAAAACAAAACAAAACAACGACAAACAAACAAACAAAGACAAACAAACCCAACACTTTTACCTAACTTACTGTGAATCAAAAACATCTTTTTAAAGCCTTTCACCACTAGTTCAATCTCCCAAACCTGTTTGAAGTATATTTCCTAAAAAACATAATACAAACATAACAGTTGTCATATTTCTGCTTTTCCAGGTGATTCTGTAAATGCTTCCCCCACAGAAGGGTCCTCACACATCATGACCATTTCTGAAAATCACCCACAGACACATTCATTCCATTGTTACCCACTGATAAATTTAATAAATCCTACTGAAATTTATTCACAGAATCACAGAATGTTAGGGGTTGGAACAGCCCTCTGGAGATCATCAAGTCCAACCCCATTACTGTTGAATTAAAACTAGGATTTTGAAGGAGACCACAGGAATCTACAGAAACTTAAGTCTGCTGTCCTAGTTAAATACAATTCCACCCCATTCAGCTCCTACAAGTTCACTGTCTCCAATACAGAGAAGAGGATGGTGCCTACTCCCTTTCGTGAATTCTGTATCCAGACTATGACTGTTTCACCAGAAAACCTGTGGTAGATCCAGTCTGACCTACCGTACACACTTCTGTGCTGGATTTACTTTTCAACCTCAACTCCTCGCAATCTCTTCATCAATAGCACTTAGGAAAGCTGCTAGTATTTTGAAAAAACAAGAAGTGCTATTGAAATCAAAACACAAATTGTGTTCTCTGATCACATTCTTAATATTTACAGAGCATTAGGCTTGAGGCAGTCAATCTACAGATGGAAAACATTAAAGGAATTTTTCATTTAGATACAGCACGTCAGACATCAAGGTCAGAATGCTAATATTTTAAACTAATAACACTGTACATCGATTACCATCAACAAACTACCTCATGCATACACAAAACTCCCTAACTTCCCTGCTCTGCATCACTTCTCCAATTAAATGCTTTTCAAAGCGAAGTCACATAATATTTGATTGCAGGACAGAAGGAAAGTTTAAATCTCTCTTTCCTTTAAGAATCATACCTTGATCAGAAAGAAAATCCAGCATGGTCTGGAGAAGGAAAGACAGATGCCTGACGCACAGAGCAGGATTCCCCATTCTTCTGGAAGCATAGACCAGTTCATGAAGCAAACGCATTTGTACTGCAGCCCATCCTCTATGAGTTCCTATAAAGCAAGCAGTCATTCAGTAACTTTTTTAATCTAGTAGTCCTCACAAACCATTTGGTTTTAGTTTTCTTTATATACTAGCAGTAATTTAATGACACAGAAATAACCCAATGAACCCAATAATTAAAAAAACACTGAATCTTGCTACTCAAAACAAAAGAAAAATTAGGATCTTCGAGGTTTCTTGAACATTTAAATGTGAAAGCATGTTTTGTTGTATATTTGTCTACTGACTAATAAATTTATTATTAGAACTAATGAAATGAACACTTCCCATGAAGTAAAAGCAAAATGATACATAAAACCTTCAAAGTTTTATGTTTTTTTAAATTCTCTCAACAAGAAATTCAGATGAGATTTCATACAGAAGCTTCATTTTTATCTGAGCCAAATACTTCTCAGCTCTCTTTAAAGATCAAACAAAAGATATTTTCTCCAAATACTTTCCTGGCCATTAAGGATCAGCAAAAGGCAGTCAAACTACAGGAAATGAGGTACATTTCCCATTTGTCAGTCTTTAATTTATAGTGTAAAATGTAGTTTTTATTTCATATTTGCAAAGTACCTATGGTAACAACAAATAGACCATCATAATGTACCATTTCTTTCAAAAATTTCTCTTCAAGAAACTTAGCCTGCTTTTAGTAGTAAGCAAGAGCAGTAATTTCTAAATAACAGATATTCCAAGATGTGCAGTACTTCATAAATTTCTACACAGACTTCCTTCTAATATTACCCTTCAGCATTTGGCAAACCTTTCTAAAAATATTTATGGCAGCCAAACCTTCAGTGTTTATATTTTGCACACAAGAGCCTCATTACTTTTCATGTGTGAAATGTCATTCTTATGAAGTAGTTTTTACGGTTTACAGTGATCTTTCCATATGTCTCTGAAACAACCATCTTAGGGGTAATCTGACAGAGCACTTCAGTACAACATAAAGGTAAAAAGGAAAGAAAAACACCAATCATGTCACTCCCACCCCCACCCCCCACTTCTTGCAAAACTTCTCTGACCTCGCAACACAGCCCCATCCCAGTCTTCTCTTTTTTCATCACAGGCCACAA
This sequence comes from Chloroceryle aenea, assembly GCA_013399075.1. Classification (NCBI taxonomy): domain Eukaryota; kingdom Metazoa; phylum Chordata; class Aves; order Coraciiformes; family Cerylidae; genus Chloroceryle; species Chloroceryle aenea. Next base: position 29,273 of record VWZY01012241.1, on the reverse strand, counting down.
CATTTTTTTATTTTCTTTCCCAGCACATTCCCTCTTCTTAGACTCTTTGTATCTTTCTGTCCAACTTGGCATTTTCTGTCTCCCCTCAAGTATCATTTCTTCCAGTGACTGCTTAAACCACACCAGTTTTTTAAAAGCGTAACCGTGCACACGCACAGTGCGCTGTCTGCCCGCGTGTTTTGTCAACAGAGCTGAGAGAGCTGGGAACAGTATCGTGTAGTGGCTCCGTCAGATGATTTTTTCCATCCTCTCCCTTGACTGAATGGACTAGATAACTCCATTACTGCAATGGCATTACTGACACAGCCTTGCTTAGAAACAACTAAACTTAAAAGACAACATCGGACAGCAATCCCAACAACAGTCAATATAATCTCAGAAAAAGGAAGAATATTCTGGCTGCTGTTCATCCATGTTTATACCAGTCAGAGTTTTCATGCTGGTGAACTCCATCTCCTTTCCACCACTATATGCTCAACCCATTGCTTGCTGCCCCTCTCCTTCAGCTACAACATGTAGCGAGTGGTCCCTGAAGATGTTACTGTACAAAAGAATGTGGGTTTGGGGGCAAGATGGAAGGGTTTCCTCAAAAGGAACTCCCAAGCAGCAGATCAGCCACCTCTGCCTTTAGAGGAAAAAATGCAGCATGGTATATTAAAATAAAGACAGATTTTTAAAGTATTACTTTCTGTTCAGCTTTAGGTAACGTTGATAAAATGGTTGAAACGTAGCTTGCCTAAAGAAGGGCAGCAAGCAGCACTTAACTTGCAGAAAGTGAACACAAGAATTAACAGTGGCAAGAACTGGCGTGTGTTCTGATGGACTGCTTTTCCTTTGATTTGTAATGGGTGCAATACAAAAACAATACAATAACAATTCTAACTACATATAGCATAGAAAGCTGTCTTTAGGCTAGTCTTACAGATAACAGCACTCAGCTAATTAGAGGGGAAATGGGACCTATTCAACCCTAAAGATACAGATACAATTACACTGTATGTAGGGTTTCCATACACAAAAATATGTAAAAGAATCTTTCATTCTTCCATTATAAGATCAAGCAGCAACAAATACCAAAAGAAATACAATTCCTAGCACACAAGTTGAAAGTACTTTAACTGGAAAAATATTCAAAAAAAGAATATGGCCTCTTTTGTATTGAGAAGTGTATAAACCAAAACCAAAGGCATTTTAAAAAAAAAAAAAAAAGAGTAGCAAATAAGCCCTTATCAATAAAACAGAGGAAAATGGAAACACAGCCAGCAGTGGCTCACAGAAGCCTGAAATTATTGAAAGCAACACTAAGAAAAAATGAAAGTATGGTGTTAAAGAACTGCTCTGTTTACAGCGTGTAGTTAGAGATAACCAACTGATTTCGGTTTAATCTGAAACAGAAAGCCAGTTGCGTGACCTGCTGTCCTAATCCATACTTCCCCAGAGACACTTACCTTTGCTGAAATCTTTAGGATCCAGCGATAAGCTGTAGCCAGGGAGCGTTTCCAGGAGCAGTTTGTAGCAGGCCCTCCAGCCAGGCTCTGGGATGCTGGGAGCAGCGCACTGCATCGCTGCTATGCGCTTGAAAAAAGCGGATTTCCGGTGGAAACCGATGCGTTCATACAGCTCGGAGAGGATGCTGTAACGCTGGATTTTTTCTTCTTCTGAAAGCTGAAATGCGAAGGGAAAAGAGAAAAAGGATTAGCTTTAATCACAATCTTAAAGCATGTATCTGAGGGATTCTTTGGTGGTTTTTAAATAAAAAAGACCCCACACAGGACAGGAAAAAAATAAAGCAGACATCTCCAACGCTACAGAAGGCCAGTGATTTTGCATGTAACAAGTCATGACAGCTTCTACTGCTGGGAAAACTTAAGTTTGCTTCAAGTTTAGCAGATAAACACAGCAAAGAGTTCTTCGGCAACTTTGTTAGTAGCACTAACAAGTCTGAACAGTCAGTAGCAGCCAAACTGCTCCACTTTTTATGGAAAATACTCGATATTCAAACGCATGAATACAAAAATGTACCACTTCCAAAGTCTAGTGATTTTCATCTCTAAGATGGAAATCTAGTTACTAATTTTGAAATCTCGAAGTAGGAAAGCAAAGTTTTGATTTACTATAAAAATTTTTCCACATCTCTGATTTTGTAAACCACAAAATTTTCATTCCATGATCCTATACAGACTCAGACTGCCAACGAGCGAGGAAGAACTTAGTGGCTAAGGTTAAGGCCTAAAGTTGAAAGAAGCAATGACTTCCTAACAACATGAGCTTCTTTAACGGATCAGTATACTGGCACAAGTCCAAATAACCATTCCTGCCCCTCTCCTTGGAATGACAGTCTTGCCTTGCAATCACACAGCCAAGACGACACTGCTAGAGACACTCTGAAAGCCACCAGCTATTGCAGGTCTACGCCCGAGGCAGCAGCAGTGCTGAGTTGCCAAGCTGGGCCGATGCTGACACCTAGTGCACAGTATCCAGCATGCACCACCACAAGCAGCGTAAAGTCTTTTCAATTATTCTAAAGCTGCTAACACGTTTTGCAAAGGCGTTCTAAACTGACAAACTTCCTACAAAAATAGCACTAAGGGGCAGGAACAGCATTTCTGCCACTCATTCTTCAAACCTGAAAGTATCAGTCAGGGGATTCTGTGCGTTTAACTTCAGATACTTAAAGACTCAGAAAGTCAGAAGCAGATGCTAACCACACTGGTTAACTTTTACAGGAAAAAAAAAGGTCTTGTACATGAAGCTTCAAAACACCTTTTAGTCAATTCAATCCTAGTGTAATTACAGAAAAAAAACCAGTCTGTTTTCAAAAGTCACTTCTGATTTTGGTCATATGCACATGAGAGACCCCAAAGAAGCCTGAAGTGTTCAGAAGGCACCACGACCTCACCCAATAGTTCAAGTCTCAGCACTTCTGGATATCAGAAAATCATTTTAGAAAGTTTCAGACAATTTTTGAAGCTGAAGTTGCTGTTTCCCTCAGAATTGGCAACACAAGAGGATGCTCAATGCAAAAATAACCCCCATCCATATAAAAGCCCAAGCCCTATAGGAAGAGATGGAAGAAGGCAATTGCACCAAGCTGAAAGCTTTCACAAACCAACGCAGCTTGGAGGAACATGAGGCACAAGAAGAAAATACAGAACAGTTTTAAACCAGTTTATCAGAATCCCTAAAAGCTCAGTCGGAAAGAACATGAGGTGTCAGATGAAGGTTACCTACTACTGAAAAAAAAAATAAAAAGGAGCTGCACCTTTTTTTTTCCTTCCCCCTTTTCTTCCCTCTTTTTTTTTTTTGTGGCATTTCTTTAAAAGTTAGCACAATACAAAAAATACAGCAGCAGAGTTGAAAAGGGCATAAGCACATCATCACATATTCAAGTTAGAAAGAAAGAAACTTCAAAAGCTATTCCTCAAATAATTTATACTGTCACATGTTCATGCACCTATGGAAGCCAAATCTTTAAGATAAGAAAAGACAGGGTCACGCTATTTAGGTAGATAAGAAAGCTCACTAGGAATTGGAACAACTATTGGAGAGGCAACAGATTCTCAGAAAGTTTTATTTTTATCACACCTAACTACGCTTCTAAGGGAGTTTTTGCTACCTAATTTGGAACTTAATGATTGTCTACAACATTACTCAAGTATTTTATGAAGTTGCAGGAAAATGTTTTTTTCAGCACCACAAAGACAGCAAAATTGTGTTTTCCCTCAGCACAAATAGATATGTGTTAACACTTAGGAATTGGAAAAAGAAAAGTAAAATTAAAAATCAACATGTAGATACTCCAAGTAATTAATCCTGGGAAGGCTGCAGCAGGCATTCTGCAGGCCATTAGAGCAGCATTCACAAACATCTTTCCTGACCTTACAAGTTTAGAAAAGCTTAAGTCCTAACAAGTGGCTGCAAAATGGCCAAAACTTGCAACACGGCATCTTTTCCATCTGGTTAATTTTCATTCAACTGTTATTGCAAAACAAGTTAGCAATTGTACCTGGAAAGGCTGGAGCTCATTATCCAAGCAACCGAGCCAGTTTTTTCCCAGGTTTATTCCAAGACAGACTTTCAAGAGAGTAGTTGCAAATTTTAATTTGGTTTTTAATTATTCCTTACTATATTAAAATTCTATAATCTCACTTGGTAATTAGATGTTACAATTTATTCCTCATAACTGGATGCAAAGATAAGTCTTACCACCCTGCAGCTCTCCTATAATCAGAAAACCCCAATTACATAATGTTACTAGACTTGCTAGCTGATTGAATATATGGCAAGAACTAGCTTTCCTGCTCAGCACAGGCATACACTTCGTCCTGCAAGGTGTTTGCTCTGCTGTCGATCGCTGTTTGTGCTGAAGTTATATCCACCTGCAAGAGAAAACTGTCCTACACTTTGTTCCCCTAACCTATCACAGGATGACTCCTCGAGTTAGTCCGAGCTATAATGATAACTATTACCTGCTTCATTGCTATATACAGTGAATCATGAAGAGCTGAAAATAGAATTCCCAGCCTCTTTAAGGAAAATTCGTTCCCCAACACTGGAAAGATTGTCTTGCTCCTCTTTCTCATAATAATGCTTTCTAGAAACATTTCCACCCAAGAAAATGACAAAATAGTAGACCTGTGCAGCTATGAGCTAGATGAAGGTCATCCTTGATTGAAATCAATAAAGGTTCACAGCTTAGCAAGGGGCCTCGATACCCAAATAATTGATATTTTCAAGGTGTTAGTTTGTGTATTTCTTTTAAAGCAACCATATACTCAGCTTCTCCAGTGGCATAATGAAAGTGTTCTACTTCCCCTGTAAATGTGCTGTCCCCATCTGGGCTTAATAAGCAAACTGGCATGGACTTAAACAGCTAGTCATACTAGGAGATAATGAGCAAAAAATGAGAAAAAGGGAAAAAAAATGGAAACCTAACAGGTTTTTGTGAATTCTTTTGACGCCAGCAGTCTCTCTGTAACCAGAGACACCAAGCTTGAGATGCTGATAAAGTATTAGTCTCGTGCTGTGCTGGTACTTTTCTCACAGTTCTCTCCTCTGAATTCCTCTCTGATTTGGCCTAAGACTTTGCACTACAGAACAAATACTCGAATGATTAAATAAGTCAGCCTCTTGGGCTCACTTTGCAGCAGGCCACTCCTGCAGGTTCACAGTTGCACTGAATGGGATACAATCAAGAATAAAAAAATAAAAATAAAAGCTGTTGCAGATCTGTCCCAAGCAGCTATGTTCCCCTAGTACAACCTCACAATAGAGCAACCATTTTTCTCACAAGGGAGAATAACCAACAGTGTCTTTAATCTCAGACTAAGTCCTCATGTTTTTAGATGAGCTCTGAATCTTTTATACCTGACTCAGAGAAGCGATAATCCTCAGAAGTCAAATCCTAGTGAGAAAGAAGGTAGTGATAACAGAAAATAAGCTGGACTCTCCTGAATCTAAGTAACTTTCACACTAGAGTATAATCTCTCAGAAGAGAAAAATAACATCTTTCTGCACCAACCTGACGAAGGTTGATATAAACAGCATTCTGAAGGAACTCTGAGGCTTCCATGCTCCTTTTCTGTATTGCGAGGACTCTGACCGCCTTCACACAGGCTTCCAGCTCGATCACACCAGCATTCTTGTACTTGAAGGGGGAGAAAATTAAAACAGCACAGAAATATTACACCTGGTGGATTTGGGAAGTATTTCTGCTCAACACATAAATCAGTTGCAACATCTCTCAAAACCAGCAATCCCTTAATGCCAGTGACTATACTAGACGGGTAAATTATCAACGTGTGCCCAAGTGAAAATTAAGGTGTTGGCTAAAACATTGTTATGCAACATATTGATTTTCAGCCTCTTCACTCACTTCTCTTATTTTGAGACACAGCACAGCTTCTGTCTGAGTCGAGACAAGAAGAAATATTGGGAATATTAGGATCATTTTGGATAACTGCCAATCTATAGTGGGCACGGGTGGTGTGTCTGCCACAGAGAAATAAATTCTGCCTCCACTGCGTAACGGGTCAAAGCAAAAAGGTCAGTTTTACAGTAATTCAGCACCACCTAAACCGTTCTGTCATGATAAATGAGAAACTAATTTTGCTTTTTCTACTTATTACAAAATATATTATATAGACCAGGAAACTCTAGCAACAGAGCTCTAGTTTTCCTGCGTTGATATTTAGTTAAAACAGTCTCTCAAGTGAATTACAAACCATTTGAAGTTTGCTAGTATCTATTTACAAAGTCTTTTCTGTAAATGACTGTTTCAGTTGCTGAGCTTGCTTAAGAAGGGCCGGAGACAATGTAGTTGTGTATTGATCTATTTGCACTCAGACAACAAAGAGGAGATTTTCCAGACAATCTGATCTAGTTATTTCCTCAAGCAATAGTGATACTGGATATTTGAGTCGGCCCATCTCCTGCTAAATTCAACTCTGTTCTGGTATTTATGTTTGAAATCTAATAGAGGAAATAAAGCTCAGAACTAAATGCAGGAGTTACTCCACCAAAGCACTTACATACACATTCCTCTCCATTTAAGCCAGCAAAACCAAATCACTGGAGATTGAGTCCATTTTAGAAGATGTTACAAAAGTTTCTTAAGCTCAGTGATTAACATAAAAAAAATGTAGGAAATGCTGCTTCCTCAGCACCAGATCTGGGACTTACTCTATCCGTAGGTCTGAAACAGATTAAAGCTAACTATGCTTGTCTTGAACAGTTAAAGATCAGTCCCAAGACAAAGCTCTGTTATTTGCAAGTGAAGCTGCAGTCAAGCATAGTTATTACTTGCTGAGAGCATAATGTATATTATTATAATCAAAATATAAATATCTGCCCTAAGTCCAAAGTTCAGTAATTTTATACTTCTAAAGAAATCATACTTTTTCTGGATGAGCAACTTACCCTTAAGGTAACATAAAAAGCTGACTGCATACTTGAGATTTGCTATATTGGTGGATTCAAATTTATCTGAAACTGTCCCCAAAACTATCATCTTTTATTGCTCCTGATCATAACTTCAACCATGCATGCAATTTATCTTGTTTCATTTGGAGAGTCTCCCTTCACCACAGACACTGAAGCGCCACAGCCTATTTACATAGCTGAGTCTAAAGATACTTTCAATATCCAACAGGAGAGGTACTTGAAATTAAGAAGTGATTAAAGCATAAATAACTACACTGTAATACAATTAAACTTACCTTCAATGTTGATGCGATTTCTGAGCCACTACAGTATGAAATATTTTTTTTCCCCTTCTTCATATTATGAATGCAAATATTATATTACTATCTTATGCTCTGAGCACTTCCACAGAAGTCTAAAAAATGCTTCAGGAGAGTTGAAAACTGTTTAATTTTTCTAAATCCTCTTTTACGAATGTTTGTCCTTCACATTTCCTCCATGACCCCCCTACCTCTCTGCATGCTCTAAATACCAGCCTCCCTGAACACTCCTCTGCAAAATCGTATTGATCATCAGCATCCTCTTCACGAGCTCCTGAATTCCCTGGAGATCCTTCCAGCAGGCACAGTAAACAAACATTTAGCTTACACAATGCATAAAAGCATCGCTGGAGTTTGACATAGGTATTAAGGACCACAAATATATGTAATAGTTAACAGACCTTCAAATATCTGACTTCTGGTTAGGGTAGTTTAAAAATACAACACAATTAATCCAAAACCTCCAGGTACTTGCAGGCACAATAAATAGTTTGCTCAGTCCATTGCTATTTTAAGTGTTGTCTTTGACCAAAGTTCTGAGATCCCCAGGCTCTAAATCAAGAGCTTAGTTCAGCAGTATAAATTATTCCTATTTCTTCCATTATCACAAGTTCTATAAACTTCATTGCACAGGCTTTAAAAGACCTGAAACCAAACCCAAGCAGTTCAGCATTCACAAGAATTTCAGTGAAGTTTCTTTAAAAGCAAGCAGGATTACCTTGCCATAGTAAGAAATGGCTTCTTTATATTTATCTATGATGTCTTCAGGACTAAGGCAATTCTTGGCACGTCCTATCTCAGCACTGGTATCTGCATTTATACCATTTGAAGTCAGCGCACCTAGAACAGAACAGGATAAGAAATGAGCAGAAGGACTTTGAGCAAACAGCAAATATCTACAGAGAAAACCAGGATATGCTGGATGTTTGACCAAAGCATCCACAGAGAATACTTGCCCTACCTAGAAAGAAATCATGCCCTACCTACAAAACATCAGTCCTGTTTTAATATGTTAATTTAAAAGAGAACAGTTGAAAAATGGATTCAATCATAAACCAGCAAATAGGAAATAATATTTCACTTAGGAAAAGCCAAATATATTCATAAATTTGTACACTTATCTGAAGGTCTAGGCTAGGAATAAGATATTAGACTGTGGCCATAATCTAATTTTAGCTTCTGAATATGCAATTTTAATCTTTGAATCATTTTGTATTCTACTTAAAAACTGTATTTCTAAAGCACATCTAAGAAAAGAAAGTGCAAGTTTTTATAAACTGTTTATTAGAAATGTGACCTTTTCCTCCAGTCATTGAAAACAAATACTTCCCTATGTCTAATCACCCCCAAAAACGTTACATTGTAACAAAGGCCACCACATCTGAGCCTTCCACGTGAAAAATTACCTGAGGCTCAGACAAAACAGCAAGAAATTGCTTTTCTTACATAAGAAAGACAGCAAGAGACAGAAGGAGTCTTTACATACAGACAGGGTAAGAATCTTAAACAGAAGCCAAGGAAATCTAGGGTATTACAAAGAACAGGAAATTTTCATTTCTAGAATTAAATTTTATTGCAAAGTTAACATAATAAAATTGAAAACATACATCAAAGGTTTGGCAAGGCTCTATACCTTTTTAGATGTTACTTAATCTGTAGGATTATAAAGCAATTTATTTCTCTGAGAGGTTTTTCTAGTAAAATGGCAAAGGAATCTTTGTGTTTCGGAGCTGGAGACAACTCTCAACAGACAGATAAAAACTACTGTAAAAAGGTATTTTATACTCCCACTACATATTCAGAACTATGATATTTTTACATGTTCAAGAAACTTTTTATGTAACCTTAAAGAATCCTACCAAGCTCATCCGTAGATTAATATCTGTAGAATAATTTGGGGTTTTATGGAAATTAAATGCAAAGTCTTTGTAAACGATGACTAAGGAGTACCACGACACTACAAGGCTGACAACCTGTGACCATTCAAGTTTTTCAGTTAAAAAAGATTTTTAAAATCCTCACTATTCATGAGAAGAAACAGCCTTGATTAGAATTTAAAGGGACACAATCATGGAACTACATCATTTCTTTTCTGCCAGTTACCCTTCAGTCTCTTTGCTTCCTCAAGATTTATAGCCAAAACCTGAAGCTTCAGGAACCAGTAGTAGTTTTGGCAGCTGGCATTAACTATCTATACAAATGTAAAACATATGCAAGTAATAAAAGAAAATACTTTGGAAACATGCATGAAAATAATGTACCTGGGTCAATGAGAACTTCTTGTGCCCCTAAAAGGAGGAACAAAAATGATTTTTTTTTTCAGCCTTATATATAGCCAACAAAATAAACTTTTATATTGATTTATAACTGACATCAGGCTTGAACAAAATAAATTTTATTAGGATCATCAGTGCTATTTTGAAGGACCACCAATTATAATTCAAGGAGTCACCATGTTTTAAATCTCATTTTTTTAGAAATACCATAAGCTTGCAATGAATTTCAAAACACATCAAGAATTGAAGGATTTTCAGTATATAATTTAAAGACATATCCTTTTTCTTTATTCTTGTTTGAGTTGGGAAGTTTCCATCACAATTTGCTTACTACATTTTAGTACCAGGTCCTACAGTACTTCAGCCTCCTTATGGTGGGAGCTCATTTAGCTACACAATACTCTAGAATAACAGTTTCAAGTAACTCTATCCTTTTCAATTGTCCCTTTCACTCCCTCAAATTTTCTGAATAACTGAGTCATGCCAACCCAACAAGCCAGACTTCACATAAAATAGTTGCCAAGAGTACTGCCAGATAATAACACTTGGCTGCCTTAAACTTTGATTAAACATGGCAATAAAATTAAGATCAAGGGTTAAACAGTCAAAACCAAATGCTTTATGAGCAAGACAGCACCTCCCTTCTGTTGATTTGCTCAGACTAATGAAGTAGAGATTTAGAGCTAGATCAAAAAGATTATTCCTACATTTGACTTATGTGTCCTAATTCTGCTATTTCTGGGAAAAAGGAGGGGGGTCAGGCAACAAAATTAGGAATTTAGCACTTCAAACAAATAAAATGCAAGAGAAACACAAAATGGCTAGTAAGTTAAACATGAAGCAATCTAAACTCATCTTATTCAACACAGAAATCACACGGTCATCAGACCATGACCATGTTCCCAGCCAACAGGAACTAAGCAACTCAAAATCTTCTTTTACAATGAAGACTCCAGAGATCATCTGGATCCAGCTGTTCAAGGGGACACAGCCAAAAGCTTTCCCTCCACAAACAAAAGGGTTTAGGAACATGGTAAATCACACTTCCTTAAAATGCTCAAATCCACTTTTCACAATCACCAAAACAACCCAGGAAGAAACACATCTTGAGGAGGCAAGATTCCATGTCTCCTTCCATCAGACAAGGACTTTAAATACAATGTTAGCAACTAATTCTCTTCTAAATGAACTATTCCTATTAAAAGAGCTTCAGAAGTAGAAGGGTACACCACAAAAGAAAAACAAACAAAAACACAAACAAAAAAAACCACAAGCACACAAGATTCTGATGGTTACAAATAGGTATGAAATATATTGCAATTCTGCTTGGGGGGGCAGAAACACAACACAAAAGAAAAGAAAAATAAGATTTCCAGTGCCCTCTTCAGCTTCTGCTCCGTAACACACAAAGAGAGATGATATTAATGCTTCTCTTTTCAAAGATGTTTCTATCTCAAGCAGACACTACAACATTTCTGAGCAGCTATAGCCTAAAAATGCCAAATGGTGGAAATAAGAGGAGACTCAAAAGAAATGTTTCTCTTGGCTAGGTCTGAGCACAAAGGCAGTAGCAAGAGAGCCCATCCTGTAGTACAGGCACAAAATGAGGTGTAATTCCAGGCACATCAGGAAGCACTAAAGGTAGCTCTCCCATCTATACACCTCAAGAGCAGGCACAAATTGAATGTCAGTTCCAAGTATGGCATTTCTTGATTTGCACAGAATTGGGAAACCCCTTTTGTTTCTGGCCTTATCCTACAGAAAGATGCACTGAAATTTATTCCCCAAATTAAATACTGTCCTCACAAAATTAATTATAACAAAGTAGGTTACAAAGAAAGGTGCAGATGGAAAAGATTTTCAATGAAAGACACTGAAGAGTCAAAAAAAGTACTGAAAAGAAACTTTCAGAGAGTCTTGTATGAAAAAGATATCACAACAGTAGCTGTTTGGCTAAACAGAGCTCAGCAGTTCAGATGGCAAAATATTAAGAGATCATAACTAGCTAAGGAAAAAGATCTAATGGACCACGAAATAATACTTTCATCTGGAAGGGGTGACAAAAAAAAACTGTAAAAAGTTTTTCTTCACACAAAAGTCCTCTGGAAAAATCTTAAGGGAAATTACAACATTTTTCAAATATGACCACACTAACATGTTTGCAAACAGGACTTAGAATTACAAGAAACCTTAGAGAGCAGCAGCAGTAATATACCCAAAATAATATATTTACTCAATTATTTTGATAGCTGTGACTCGTTACCTTTAGTAAAAAATAGCAAGTACCAGTTACAAACAAACAGATTGCAACATCTGCTGTTAAATATCTGTTGAAAAGTGAATGAAGGTTAATAACTGTATGAAGTTACAATGTAACAGCCAGCATAAAATGTACTCGTAGGTCATGGGACCAGATATTCTATGAAAAATTAGTATTCTCTCCTGAAATGAGTTAAATTTACCATCACATTTATCTGGCATCAACATAGAGAGTCTGTAATAAAGATAATACAAAGCAAATATTCACTATATGGTGACTTGTAGATAACTAAAGATGGGTGGTTGGTATTTTTAGATGAAGGAATTCATTCTGATCACACTGCACACAAGAGTACTTAACATCAGCACATAAACTCAGCTTCTCTTTGGTCTAAGCTGGCTTAACTGTTTCTGTTCTTACACAGCACTGCAACAACAGGCTGCCTAGCTAACAATCATTGATACATTTTTCTTTCATGTCCCTAGTCAGCCTCTCCCCGATGTCACAGAAACTTTCAGGAGCCTTAACGCCCCGTGGCAAACGTTCTCTTATGTGATTAAAAACTCATCTGCACAGACACAACAGAGCACAGAGAAAAAGCAAGTCAGCTGAACCCCAATAACTTAACCTGAGCCAACAGAGCTGTCTAGGGGTGAAACCCAACAAGCTCAGTGAACATGAGCAGCTCTCCAGTTCACCTGACTGACAGACTGCAGGAGGTTACTGCCTACAGGGGATATGGGGCTCATTATAGGACCCAGGGAAAGAACATCTTGGGATTGTATAAGATTTCTTAGAGGATGTGTAGGGAACACAGCAAGAGACGGGAAAAAAAGATGCATCGAGGCAGATTAGGGAATAAACATAGAAAAAAAATACAGGGATAACCTGAGTACATGTGTGTAGGTCAAAGTACAAACAACTGGCATGGGGCTCTGGGTCTCAAAGGCTTGGAGGTCCCAGTGCCTGTAACTGGTGCAATCCAGCAACCAGCTACTGGATAGACTGGGTGACTAAAACCAGCTCCTGGATGATCTATACTAACAGGCTTTCATCCTGATCAGCAGAGAGGGCAGCAGGATGAGGCTGTTAGTGCTGTCTGTGCATGAGTCGTGTGTTTTCTGTCTGTGTGGCCAGCTGTGTGTATATACATATATACATGTATACATATATACATTGGAGCTGCACGCTCAGCCTCACAACTGGCTCACGGTGGGACCGAGAGCTGCAGCAGCCTTGCCTCTATCATGCTACCAGATGCAATAACTCCTAATAAGGAGTTCCACATCATGTCTCTAAACTGGATAAAGAATAATTCCATTTATTTGCTTTCCCATCTGCTAGTTGTATTTGATGTCCTCTACTTCTATCAGAAGAAACACTTAATCCCTGATCCCTATCCATCTTCTTCCTCAACATTCACCATATTAAGAAACTCTCTCGCATTTCTTCTCAGCCAGCTTCAGAACTCTAGGCCATTCAGTTATTCTTTGTAGAGAAACCACACCAAGGGCAGTTTTGTTGCCCATCTGCAACCTCCTTCCGGTAGAAAATGGGAGATGGGGAACATGCATACCCATTTGAGCTGGGAAACCTAAACAGCATACCATAATCCAGATGCTGAGGAACCACAGACTCAGTGTTATTTTCTTTTTTTTTTTCCCCTTTCTGTTACTCTCCTAATAATTCCTAAAATAGCTTAAGCAGGCCATTTCTCAAGGGCTGTCTATCATACCTATGCTCATACAATCATCATATTAGTTACACAGTCTGAGAGTTTTGAAAAAAGTATACTCAATCTCAAAAATGATGTTATTTCTTTAATATTTAACTATTTATTAAATGTTGCTCTAGAACAGCAAAACACCTCTGCATAAATGTACCCAACTTATTCTTCTCCGTATGTGCAGCTCTGACACATCACATGGACTTGATGAAAACTGTCTGCATCTTCTCTGGCAAAATTCAAACACAGACAATATTGACAACCAGGTGGAGAGATCAAAAGCTTTGCAACTCTACGCAGAGCACGTGTCATCATTAAAACCAGCACTAGAAAAGCCTTTTGTGTAAAAATATCAAAAGCAAATGCCCATTCCTCCCACCCACCTCCTTCCAGTTTATCCTGTCGTTGGTAGAATTTTACAGAAGGAAATTTTCAGATGTTCAGTGGTTGCAAACAGGAAAAAAAATGAAATCCCATTCTTACCTGGTCTGTGCCTGTTGCTGGCCTCAGCAGAAAGAGAACCTCCCTGTGACCTGCGAGATCCAACTTTACCTCCAGTACCACCAGGATAATGATAGATGACTGAAGCTGAGCATAAGCCTTCAAGAGCAGCTGGAAAGTAAAAAGAAAAAAGTCAAGAGATAAGTAGAAATACATGTAAGAAGTGAAGTATTATTTAGTAAAGTCTATTTACTCCAAGATAAAGAATGCCTCAAACCGAAGACCTAGTGACAACCATCATGGAAAAGCTTGAGATACTCAATGTCCTTTTTATTTCTGTTTTCCCTGGTAAGGTCCCCAAGACTATTAGCAGAGTCTGTAGGAGTATGCACTAGCCACAGTGGAGGAACACAGACATACAAAACATTTAATCCTAAAGGACATAAACCCACAAAACCAAATAAGATGCATCCATGGGTGCCAAGAGACCTGGCCAATGTGAGGACACTTTCCTATCACCTCCAACAGCTCATGACAATTGAAGGAGATTTCTAACAACTGGATGAAGCAAAACATCACAAGAAGGAAGTACTAAAGGTCTACAGCCAGGTCAACCACATCTCCCCAGCGAGGAGAAATAAAGAAAGAAATCCTTTTGGAAGCCACTTCCAAGCACATGAGGGACAAGAGGCAACTGAGAACAGCAAACGTTGATTTACCAAGGATAACTCAGTCCCCAGCAACCTCACTACCTCCTACAATGAGATCATTAGCTCAGTGCACCAAGGAACACTACTGGATGTTGTATATTTGAACTTTCACAAGACCCTTGGACATGGTCTCCCATAGCAAGCTTATAGCCAAACTGATGAGGTAAGGTTTGGATACCTGGTCTGTAAAGAAGGTGGAAAAACAGGCTGGATGGCCAGGCTGAAAGGATTGTGACCAGCAGTACCAAGTCCAAATGGTTGATGGTTACTAGTGATGTCCCTCAGGGATGAATACCAGGGACAAATAGTCCAATGTCTTCATTTAACAGCCTGGATGACTGTGTAGAACACTCCCAGAAAATTCCTGGGTGATATCAAGTTGGAGGAACAGTAGGGCAGGTCTTCAATGTAGAGGGAGCTCGACAGACTGGAGATATGGGCTAACAGGAGCTCATATCTCAAAACCAAACTCAACTGGAGAGCTCCCTGAGCAACTTGATTTAACTGGATGGGATATAAGCAGGACATCGGACTTGGGGACCTCCAGAAAATACTTGTCTTGGTTTAAGTGAAAACAGAACTAATTCTGTGCAGTGATTTTACTTTTCAGCTCAGTTCTTCTAACTCACTGCACTTTTGGAGAATAGAAATGCANCTCTTCCCCTTTGGGGAGGGAGGGGGATTAACAGAGAGTGTCTGTTAGGTCTAAGGGGCCGCCCTGACCCTAAACCCTGACAATACTTCAAATCCAAATTATTCTGAGTCTGTAAGTGTAATTTGATAATACAACAGATGAGTCTTGAAAGAATTTTCATGCCGTGCAGCAGCAGCAAAGTTCTCATTTCCTGCTTGAAGAATCCTGAGCCATTTAAGCTTTCGAAAGAGCAGAAGGAAAGAAGTCGAGTTCTCATAATATGTAACTTACAGAGCCATTAGGAAGCTAAAGGAATTTCCCAGTAGGATGAGAAAGCTAAAAGCAGAACTAAAATGGGTCTGAGAAGCAGAAATTGTGCTCACTTATATATCCAAAAAAATTGAAAAAAAAGGCAGGATGGCAAGAAGAAAAAGGAAAGGGGGAAGAAAGATTCAGGGAAAAAGTAAAGCCTAGGAACTAACGGGAGGGGAAGTCATGCTCAAAGTTAAACAACTGTGGCTTTGGTAGATGCAAAGGAAAATCTCTTTTGCTTACAGTGCATAGTAAATATCTGTAGGAAATACTTTTAAAACATCTGTATGATCCCCTGAAAAAAATAAACACCTTCCAGAGAAGTATTAAAAATTCCCATGCAATATTTGGGTTTTTTCATGCACATGCTTTACTACATTAATACATTTTATATTGAGCATTTTCCCAAACACATCTAGCTCATGTTGTATTAGCTGATTTTTATTCTTTTTTAATTTTAATTCTTAGTCACGTGACCCAGGTTTGGGTCACCAAAATCATTTACGTAATACAGAAGTTGCAGAAGATAGTTTAATTTACTTGGTTTTAGCAATGAATCTTTGATTCACTATCCCCACATAATCCTACCTCCAAGCCAGAGGAAGTCATTCACAGACCGCAGAAGTTCCACTGCCATGTGATAATGCACTAAGGAATCTTGTAACATCCCGGCTTGTAAGCACAGGTCCCCAACGTGTTTCCGCATCCGGCCTTGACAACGTTTCTTATAGTGCCTGCAAGACACAAGGTACAATTTACAGTTCTTTAGAGGCAGTGTTTATTAGAGACAATAAATATCTACCGTCATTTTCCTTTCCTCCTCAATAGCAAATTCATTTACTGTTTCTCTAAGCAAACATCCAGCGTGAATTCTAACCAGCCTAATATGCAAAAGAACCAACACCGAGGAGATACTGAAAACCAAACCAAAACAATGTATCACATCTTTTGGCTATGTGACACTTACACCGATAGAGTCACAAAGTTACAAGACTGCACTTCAGAGCACTTTTAATAACCTTGTCACAGACTAAATAGAAACATAGAACTGCTGTGTTGGGAGGGACCTCCAAAGATCACCTGGGCCAACCTTGCATGGGACAAGAGGCCCGGATGAGATTATCTAGCACCCCATCCAGTCGCATCTGGAAAACCTTCAAAGCAAGGCACTCCCACAGCCGGTACTCGGCTGCCTTTCCATGGCTGGTATGATTCGGCTGCACTTTTAAGCATGCCCAGAAGCTCATCATTAAGCCAAGGTGGTCTCTTGTTCTGCCTTTGTTCTTTCCCCTGGTAGGGAATGGACTACTCCTGTGCTTCCAGAAGGCTGTTCTTGTGCAACGCCGAGGACTCACAGGCTCCTCTGCTATCCATGGATGCTTCCCATGGAATCCTTTGCATCTGGGCTCTGAGCATATAGAAGGTGGTTCTTCTAAAATCCAGAGCCATTGTCCTGCTCCTGGTCTTCACTGTGCTCAGCAGGATCTTAAACTCCACAATGATGTCACTGCTGTATTGAAAGCTACCATTGGTAATTATGGTGCCAAGCAAGTCTTAGTCCTTTCTGAGCAGTTAATCTAGCACTGTGCTGTTCCTACTTGGCAGTCCAACACCTATAGTAGGAAGCAGACTTCAATGCATTCCAGGAAACCAATGGACAACTTGTGCACCGCTGCATTGTTTTCCCAACAAATGTCCACGTAATCGAAGTCATCGGTGAGGACCAGCTTCTCGTGGCCCAAGTCAAAGTGAAGATTTGTCAGCCTTGTCATCCTGATTGGGAGGTTGGTAACAAATGTATGACATAAGATGTCCCTTGGTGATGATACTTCTAATCTTGATCAAAGGCATTCTATAGAGCTTTCGTGGTCTCCACAGATTAGCTCCATACATTCAAATTTCTTTCCAATGAAGTGCCATTCTATCCCCTCTTCTTACAGTCCTCTCTTTCTGAAAGAGCTTGTAGCCACACACTGTGGCCTTGCAGTCATTTCAGTATTCCCACCACATTTCTGTGGGTCTTATGACATCATAATTCTCTGACTAAGCATAGATTTCCATTTCTTCTTTTTTGTTGCCCACACTACTTCCATTGGTAGACATGAAATCAAGGTGGCTTATCCACCTGATATCTCCCATCTCGGCTCCTGGCAAGTAGCAGACTTCCCTTGACTGACAACAGATGGGTGCCTGGGTGCCTTTCAACAGAGTCACCCACCACTAGCACTTGCCGTGTCCTTTTGCAGCTTTAATTCTGTGCTGCTGGTGCAGAGTCCCACTGTGACTTCTGCTCATGAGTTTTTGCCCTCTGCAAAGATGTTTTATCAGTTGCTGGTTGATACGTATGAGAAAGGGAGTGAAATAACAGCCTGGATAAAAGGGGTGTCCCAAAATACAAAGAATCATGTGGGACTGCCTGTCACAGTTCAACATTCTTAGCTTTTAGATGTACTGATACTTCTTCAATTAAACAAAGCCCAACAGTCTATCTTTTAAAAGTCTACCTAGAATGTTTGAACCTAACAACTTAAAAAAATAAAACACCACACAAAACCCCCCAGCATAATATTCATTCCCCTTTCTTCTCACTGTCACCCCCTTCACCCAGATTTTCCAGATTGTGTACAATTAAATTCATATATTTATGAGTTACACAGCAAAAGGAAAAGAGATGGTGCCAGACTTTGTCATCAGAACCCGAAACCTGAATCATTTCACTCACACTGTCTCGCCAACAGCTCCTCCTAACCAAATGCTAATTTTGCTGCAGATTTGTGCATATGTCAATATATGCAAAGTTTAAATGCACATATTCATTTGGACATCAGTAAACATAAAAAAGCACTCCTCTTTTAGAAACTTTCCTTATTTATAAATAGGTATTTGATTCCTGATGATTAAGAACTTTACTATTAATTTTCAAAGACTAAATTCACTCTGCCCACTTCTATGCTCTTTAATGTGATGTCCACAGAGAATCTCTCTCCTACAGTCCCTTCAAAGCTTCACCAGCCTCCTGGAAAACATTTTCTCACTAATTATAGAGTAAGTTAGCACCATATAAATGTATAAACTGTGTCTTAAGTTAGCACTCAAAACCAGCTACAATGAATCCAGGCTTTTTTGTAAAAAAAAAAAAAAAAAGAAAAAAAAACCAACCAAACAAGAAAAACTTACTGCAATTCAGTCCAAAAAGACAAAAGGCAAAGATTTCATTGAAACAAAACCCCCTCTCCACAGACAGTGAAACTTAACTTACTTTATATTTTGCAAGTCTGTTTGGAAAGGCCCAATATCTACAATATCAGGTCACTAAAAGCATGTCTAAGTAACTGATGATTTCTTAAATGCATACTGGGGTACAAATTTAATGGAAAAATAAATCCTACATGNAAGTAACTGATGATTTCTTAAATGCATACTGGGGTACAAATTTAATGGAAAAATAATCCTACATGGATATGCATATCAGCATAAAATTATGATTATTTCTTTTAATACCTAGCTAGTTTTGCTTTGCAGATTTACCTGAAGAATTGGGCCACAAAACTGAAAGTGAGAAGCTTATAGATACCTTGTTTCTAATTTATTCTTTATTAAAACACTGTTTGATTACTTGACTCTCTACTGCTTAATCCTAATCTATTTGATGACAGGAAATCAGTGTAAATTAACTGCTACTTTTCCTAGAAGACGACGACGACAATGTTTCCCTAGGTCAGCTCCTTGCAGTGCCCTACTACTAGGAGCTGTTTCTATTTATTTTTCCTCTAAAAGATCATTTCAGATGTTAAGTTTTGAAGACACGGCCAAGTCTCCCCAAAGACACACCACAGACACCTTCTGGAGCATGACACACTCAGAAAGATCCTCAAGGATCTACTACTTGAAACTGGAGGACAACAAACCTGTTCCAGGAACCAAAAAACAAGACTTGACCCCATTTCCATTTCTATCTCATTAGCTCCATAAAATATATGCTTTACCCCTTCCTCCCCAGCTCTTTTCTAGGATCCCAAGATAATTTTATGGAAAATTCAGAGCATTAAGACTGTACTTCAAGACAATTTTCACTACAAACCATCCAGACACAGGTTTGAAGGAATTTCTGGATCCTCAAAATTTCAAAGTGGCTAAATTTAAAAAGAAACATGCAAAATTAATTTGCAAAAGTATTCATGCAAAATGCTTCAACAAAAATTTCCAACAAATTCCACTAATTCCAGTTAGCATGCAGAACTATAGATATCACCAATCATCACATTATCCAGACTTAAAGACACAGCTACGGCATTTGATTGACTGCCAGAACTTTTGAATTTGGAAACCAAACACAGGCAGCAACAGCTTCATGGCTTTGGAGTTTCAAAAGTAAAGCAAATTCCAGAGGCCAGCAGCCGCCTAAGCAAATTATGTGTGTCCTACGAAAAAAATTCAGCATCGCTACCAAACATAATTGCCAAATGTGCCAAAAGGGGTCGACCGTAGTGGAAAGGCTCCAGGCAGCAATTATTTGTGTGTGTACACGATAAAAAATAAATCTAAAAAGCAACACTAAAATATGCAATGAAGGCGGAGTGGAAAGGCAGTAGATGGAAGAAAGCTAACTATTTGATAACATACGCAATCACAGCCTACCTTTTTAGACCCAACAACAAACTCACAGGGCAGTATGAGAGAAGAGGAAGGAAAAACAAAATAAATAAATAAAGAAGAAAAAAAGAAAGGAACAAAACAAAAAAATTAGAAAGACAGAGTACAGAAAGAAAATTAACAGCCACATACACATACTGAGATATCACAAACTTTGATAATCAGTGAACAAATCCCATCTAGGATACTGTGTGAGAAAGGCACACCTATTTGATAGCATTAAATGGATGCCTTACCAGAATTAGAAAGGAACCCGAGACACAAACTGATGTAAACAACATTAAAATGAGTTTATCCAAGTCCACTTATAATCATACAGGTGTACATTTATTTCTTGAGCTGACAGCAGACAAAATTAAACAAATGGGATTTCTGGTTATGTTTCCTGGTTTCAAGGTTTTTTTGTGGGACCTTTGTACCATCACGAGAATGTGCATTTCCATTCTTTTCAATCAGGCTCCAGACCTCTACAAATAACTGTCAAGTTCAACTGATTTCAGAAACCTTTTCAGTTATCCTCAGCAGTCCTGTGACCACATGAGTATTTTGCCTCATTTACAGATGAAGAAACAAAGAAAAACTAACAGATTTATCACATTACCTATTGGCTGAGTGCTCCAGGAATTAAACCAAGGACAGATTCCCAGTCCTACAACTTCTAGGGATTTAATCCAAATATTTTTCATACATAAAGTTTTCTACCAGCCAAAAAAAAAATTGTTCTGTGTAAATAATATATGGTGTATATTGTCAACTCGGTATAAGTTCTGGAAACGTTGTGTCTTCAACTCATTATACAAGCAACTTGCAAAAAAAACCAAAGATCAGCTTCTCTGCTTATACATGTTATCTTATTTGGAATGAGGCATAATAATCCATCTTCCTAATTTATTAACTCTGCATCTTAAAAGAAGCTAATCGTGTTGCAATTATTGGGCAACTAAATTACTGCTAGTCTTCCTAACTGGGTGACAAAGAGATCAGTTCCATGTACCTAATCCTGATCATAACATCATTATTAACCTAAATAGTTTACAATAAACTGCTTGAAGAAAAGTCTTTAAGCACAAAAAAAGTTCATTTTTTAATTAGTCTTCAAATCACATGATCATAATGACTATGTCCCATGTATCTTCACATATTTTGGCTCAATTTATCAACACAGTTCATTAGCAAATAAGAGAGTAAGTTCATTAGTTCATTAGAGAGTAAGGCAATACTCTTTGCCTCTAACTTTTCAGAAATTTCTGCCTATTCTAGAAAGATCTGATTCATTTGCCTCAATTGCTCAGTAACATCATTTTTATCTCACTCTTTAAACTGACAATCTCAAAACCAACAAAGCAGCAACAGCTATTTATTCTACCAGTTGTTCTCATACGCACCCCATGCATTCGGACCCTCATCCCTCCCTGAAGGCAGCTGGACAACTTGCATCTTGAAGAAACAGAAACTGGACTCCCTTGAAGAAGGTCCATTCCAGCCCTGCCTGTATCTCCCCATTATGATTTAATGCAGCACTCTCCCCTTAAATAAGGGATGTGTCATTGCAATAAGAGAGCACGCTACAACTTTTAGAGTACCCCAAGTAAGAAAATGGAACATGCTACCATCTTGCATCTAAAGAATTAGGCTTCAAAGTGCAGGTTAGCTTAATAAACTGATCTTACTTCAACTACTTTTCACGGTCCTGAATTTCAGCTAAGGACCATTCTATGATTTTATGATTCAGGTTGGAAGGGACCTTCAAGGGGAAGGGAAGGGAAGAAGGAAAGGGAAGGGAGAGTCCAGGCATTTAGAGTATTTTCTTACTTGTTCACACAAAACAGTAAACTGAACATAAAGATCTTTTTTGATCTAAGTTACTTATGCTGTTCATAGCTACTAAGTTTTAAAATAATCAGAAGTCCTAAACTCCACAGCAAAACAAAGCTAAAAAACTTTCTTATTATTAACTGACAGAGGAAAGATTAGAATATTTAACACCTTTTCTTTGAGCAGTTAAGTGCAGCAAACCTCTAACATCCATTGATCTAGACTTACTTAAAAAAATAAAAAGTATTCCAACCACATAGGAAGGTTGTATGCATGTCAGAGTTAATCACTGGCTCGGGACAGATCCATTATGTTTACAGAACCAGAGGCAAACACCTTCCAGCATCACACTAAATCTGTTTCAACTCTTCAGTGCAACAGAATAAACTGTCTTCTTGGATACGTGTGGACAAACATACTGCCTGTTGTTTGAGCTCCCCACCAGTTCAGAACTGCACAGGAAATGCTCAGTCACTTGCTACAACACAGCCACTTATCATAAAATTAAGTAATTTCTGCAAGGAATTGACTTCTAAAAAGCATGCTTCCGAATTATACTTTTTGGCCAAAACTCACAGTTTTCTTAGTAATTGGAACAGGAAATCTTGGTGCTTACGTTCAACCAAAACTCATCCAAACTGAGTAATTAAAGGCAAGATTCTAAAAGGGCTCATCTAGTCTACAAAACTTTACTGCCCATGCATGGTACAAAACCCAGTAACTTCCATCAGCAGTAAAAATCATCTTGTTGAACAGTGCAGGGACGAACCAGAACACTGAAAGCAAAGCTTGGGTAGCATGAGGTAAGCAAGTCAGAGTGAGTCAACTGCTTACCAGCGAAGAGGACCAGAAGCAGGGGAGAAAGGTATTGTTGGTCCTTCAAGCTACCAGATAGAAATCTACAGAGGGCTTTAGACTAGTTAGAAGCTTAGAATACTTTCTTCCAATATATCACATTCTTAACTAGAGATTCTAAGGCTAGGTCTCATTATGTAGACAGAGTTGATTAACATGATCAGAAGGCTTTGCAAACCTGCCTGGACCTCTGTCAGCTTTTACATGCAATAACCACCACTGGTATCCCTAGCAGAACAAGGGAGATGTGAAAGACACTATTCCCATGAATACTGTGCTCTTTGATGGCTCTTCCACACATCTGCATTTTCCAAGACAAGGCAGCTGCTTCTATCCTTTGGATTTGACTGTGAACAGCAGAATCAAACAAACTGTGCACTTGTCTGTAGCTAGCAAACCAGAATAACTCATCCCTAACACAAGAACTATGGAACACTCAAATCTGAAAGTTGAGCATGCAAGATGGGGGGGACACAAAACAACAACAAACACACCACACACCTGTACCATACACAAAACCGAAGAGAACAGTTGTGAGGAGAATGACAGCAAAACAAGCCTAAGTAAATAAAAGTGGAAGATGCTGGACTTGGTCACCAAAACAAATGGTCACTGTTTTGTAGAATGAAAAAGTAGACAAAGTCTTGGGGATTAAATCAATCAATCAATCACAGTCAGTAGGATTACTCAACAGAATATAAATTTTTTTTCATCCATGTTAATTCAGTTTCTTCATTAATACTGTACATCTATAAACTATTTGAGGCTTTCCAGCAAAATGGTTCTTTATGTGGAATCTGTCAAATCTTTCCTAAGACTACTTTCCACTATTTGATTAGCCTCATAAATTAAATGCATATAAACTCAGTAAAAATAAATTCTCTGAAGTTACAGCAGACATACACAGTAACATAGGGGCATGACCTTTGTTGTAACAAAGTACACTTTGCCCTTACTATTAGGCTCATTCTAAAGGCTAGAAACTGACACAAGCTTTTTCAAGACCTGGGAAGTGACAAATGTAGCTCCTTACCTACTATCGGTGTCCAGACCTACAAAATCCTTCTTCTCAAAAGGAACACAAAGGAGTGGGATCTTGTCTCCAGACTTATCAGTGGCTCTATCAAGCCTCTTAGACTCCAACACTATGAAGAGAGATTCGATAAAATCTTCTATTCTCTTCTCCACAGTTTCACATTCATCATAACTGGGATAAAACGCCACATCTGTGCGGGGCTGCTCCGCAATCTCTCCTTGAAGCCCAAAGACAAACAACCGGGAATCATAAAGAGTAGAACCATACATTTCCTTTTGAAGATGGAATTTTTCAAAAGTCTGAGGCCAGTCCTTTGCAGAAGAACAGTCCGTAATAGTTATCAGCCCCACAACCTTCCGGTGTGTCTGAAAATCCCCCCATTCGTTGTTCTCTGGGGGATAGTGGTGCCTGTAGCGGATAAACAACACCCGCTGAGAGTCGCGCACGTTAACTTGACTCACTGCTGAAATTCGCTTGTAGATCCTGAAAAAGCTCTCTTCGGGTACAATGCCAATTGGCTGAACCACAACCAGGAGAGTCTGATGGTCCTCAGCACACTGCATGTAGTCGGGAACACTCATTTTGCATCCACTGCAGGCTAGTAAAATAAAAATGTACGTTATTTTTTAACATTCAGAAGTACACATGGTTGCTGACTCAAGCCAGGACTTTAATGCTAAACACTTCTGCATTCTGTGTATCTGTGCCACAATACTAACACCTGCTTTCCTCCTTTTACTACATCAGCAACCATTCAGCCTGCTGACAAAGTTACACAGTGCACAAGGAGTGTTCTCAATCACCTTATCGATATGGCCAGAAATAAAAAAAAAAAAAACCTGTAAATTTGTTTTTTGCAACCAAATTGGTTTCCCGTTCACTGTTCAGCTACACAAGGCAACCTAACACATGGGGCAGCAGTGTCTCACCCGATCGCAGCCGCAGAGCAGCAGCTTGCTGAACCACCACCTCAGAAGAGACGCCCTTTGAGACTCAGACTCTTCAGTCTGTCTCCACAACACGCCTTGGGGACAGTACGGAGAATTAACTGCGTGAGGTGGGATGTAAACCACCACCAAATAGGAACGGCCAAACTGTGGACAGCTGTCAGTGCTCACACATGGCCAGGCAGAGGGAAAAACAGGTCCAGAACACTCATTTTTGAGAAAAAGTGAAGGCATTCTCTTCTCAAAACTCATACGGGTTCATCAGGAGGACCGGGCAATGATTTCTGCTTTTCTAGTCAGATGGTTAGAATTCCTTCTCCCTCGAGCTATGTACAATTGCCTCCTGCCCTGCCGCCGAGTACACGAAGCCGTGCAGAGCTAACCCCTCACATCATCACCAGACCTCCCGACCCCTTAGTGGGTTTCAGCTCCAAAGCAGCCTCTACAACGTACAGAAAANGGGGCTGACTGCGGCGGTGCCTCCCCCGGCGTTCCGTAGAATCGTACACTTAGGTTGCCCGTTCTAGCAATAAGCCATAACCCTATGTGACACTTGTACAAATCNTTAACGGGCAGAAGGAGGAAGTTTGGAGCCCGGGAGCGCAGGTGGCAGAAAAGCAGCTGCTTGACGAGGAAAGGCTCCTCCTAACTCCTGACACCGCGAAGACCCAGTAAAACAAATCCCCTCTCCTCCACCCCGCTGTTGCCC
>VWZY01012240.1:182894-214389 GCA_013399075.1 Chloroceryle aenea | reverse complement strand
GTGGCAGATGTTGAGCTGGTCTGACACAGTCCTAGGGACGCTTGTGCAGTTTCCCTCCTTAAAGACACTGTACAGTTGTCACAGAGTCACCAAGGCTGGAATAGACCTCCAAGATCATCAGGTCCAGCCTGTGACCCAACACCATGACATCAGCCAGACCGTGGCACTCAGCGCCACATCCAAACTTTCCTGGAACAACTCCAGGGATGGCAACTCCACCACCTCCCTGGGCAGCCCATTCCAGTGTCTGATCCCCCTTTCCGTGTGGAAGGGCTTCCTGAGATCCAACCTGACCCTCCCCTGGCGCAGCTTCAGTCCCTGCCCTCTCCTCCTGGCGCTGGCTGCCTGGGATTGTCATGGCCAAGAAAAGGCTTGGAGTGGTAAGTTGGATCTTTGTGACTTCAATCTAGGAAAGATATCTTCTGTATTAGATCCCAGTGAAACAACTCTAGCAAAAACTTTGTCAACACAGGCACTTTATTTTCAGCCTCATTGCCTCTTTGCTTCATTTCCTCAACATAAACTCCTTACTAACTACAATCGACCAGAAATATCACTGTGCAAGGGAAAGAAGTTTCATCAGAGCAGCAGATGTGAAGTTTAAAACAGTGCAAAGTCCTGGGATCCAGGGCAGTGCTTGGCCCAGCTGGACAGAAGCACCAAGAGAAGGTAGAGATGGAAAATGAAACTCCATGCCTGAAGGTGGAAGATGAAATGGCAGCAGTGGGCTATGCCGCTGTGAACTGATGGGAAGGGAGTGCCAGGTTAAGGATAGAAGACAGCGTCCATTGAGCATATCTGCCAGCAGCCAGCATTACTGGAGTTACTCCTTACATCAGTTGTCATCCTCTGCAGCAGGGCCAGGGCATGCATCTAGATATCTTCTGAACAGACATATAGCTGGATGCAGCCATGGGTTTGAACAATGGCTTTCTTTAGAGCATCCACAGGATTTTGAAATAATAACTCTTCTTCTTTCCCAGAACGTCTCCTGTCCTGCTGGTAACTAACATTTTGCCATGAGGTTTTATGAAGCAAATGCCACTTTGGTCTAACATGATGTATTTGCTCCATTCATTGGTCTACAAATGATGCTAGAGTAATTTCTGTTCATCATTGATGTGCTATAAATAAAAGGAGCTGTACTCAGGGCTCTGGCCCAAGTGACATGGCTCTGCCAGTGTTATTACAGACTTTAATAGCTGGTATTGCACCAACTGGGACAGAGATTCTGGTGCAGTATAAATACAGACCACCTATCTACATCTGAGGGTCACAATTAGGCTTGTTTGGCAGTTTCTCTTTATTGAATGGTTCCTGTGTGCTACCAGTCATATTCAGAGCCACTTGGAAAATCATCACACTCAGAGTTGTTACAAAACAGTAAAGAGAAGAGAAGGTTTTTTCTCTCACCAAAATAACTGATTTATCTCTTTGCAGGAACTAAAAAAAAATGGTTTATTTTGACAAAACCCCTATCCTGGGCTGCATCAAGAGAAGAGTGGCCAGCAGGTCGAGGGAGGTGATTCTCCCCCTCTGCTCCACTCTCGTGAGACCCCACCTGGAGTGCTGCCCCCACTGGAGTTCTGGAACCCCTGTTACAGGAAGGATACTAATGTAATAAAATGCTGGAAGGCAGCTCTGTAGAGAAGGACTTGGGAGTCCTGGTAGACAACAAGTTCACCATGGCACAGCAATGTGCTCTTGTGGCCATGAAGGCCAATGGTATCCTGGGGTGCATTAAGAAGAGCGTGTCCAGCAGATCGAGGGAGGTTCTGCTCCCCCTCTANGTGGGGTAGTGGCAGGGCTGGAGGGGATGGATCAAAACCAGAGGTGGGTCGATGCAGATTGGATGTTAGGAAGAAGTTCCTCACCATGAGACTGGGGAGACACTGGAACAGGTCCAGAGAGGTGGGGGAAGCCCCAGTCTTGGAAGTTTTGAAGGCCAAGCTGGATGGGGCTCTGAGCACCCTGCTCTAGTGGGAGGTGTCCTTGCCATGGCAGGGGGGTTGGAACCAGATGATCTTTAAGGTCCCTTCCAACACTGACAATTCTATGATTCTATGAATGTTTGTATTTGCTGCCACTTCAGCATAGGCAGTGTCACCCTTCACCCCTAAAACTTGCTTCTGTTTTCCTTCAAACAGAATTAAAAGCAACAATCAAGCAAATACGCATTTAAATAAATATATCAGCAGCTAGACCATCGGGAATTAAAATTCTGCTCATGCTGCCTGAACACTCCTACTGTGACCACCATTAATGCACTGCTCAGGTCTGATAAAAGATGCTGAGGTCAGAAGCCAGCGTTGATGTTATGTATGTCATTTTACTGCTGTAAAATTTGCCCATGCTGATGCACAAGTTTGAGCTCTTCTGATGCTGCTCTCTGATGATCTGAAGGTTCAAGGTAGGGAATAATATCCTGCAACTATCAGCTGGCATAACATCATGTGGGGAACAACCTCACACTCCATTACCCCATCTTACATGGGTGCAGTATTGCCAAAGGCTGAAGGATGTGATTATAAGTGCTGGCTGAGCAATCTGCTGCAGCCTGGACAGTCCTGTATTCCTTGTTCAGCACCTGACTAAACTAGTGATATGTTTTAGTTGGGGACTTGACAGTGCTGGGCTAACACTCAGAGTTGATGATTTTAAAAGTCTTTTCCAACCTCAATAGTCCTATGATTCCATCTTCTACTGTTCCACTAAAGTGACCTACAATTATTGAAAAAAAAAAAAGAAATCAAAGTATTTTTAAAAGAGTATGTTTTCTCTGTACCCTTAGCTGCAAACCACACAGTTGAGGGCAGAGTGCTCTGCTAAATGTGCTCCTGTAGCTCCAAATACTGCAGTACTTCTTTCTCAACAACATCAAGGTAAGAAGAACCAAAGAGAAATTTGCTGCTACAAATTCACCAAATAATCCTTGTCAATGGATGCTGTTCCCTGTCTGTCTAACTGAGGATATTAAATTTCCACTCTGACTAGAATTTACACAAGCATTCCACTACAGGATCTGAGTTACAAAGTAAAAAGTAGGGAAAGTATCTCCATTTTTTTCACTGTGAAGTATCTTGTCAAATCCAATGTAATTTCTATGGAATGGAATTTCCCAGAGTGAAAGTTGTACTTTTCAACTTCCTCGTTCTGTTTTCCCTTCTCTCGTGAAATATTCACTTATTCACCAAGTGTGGAGAAGATGGCAAATGCCTTAAGAACTGAAAGATGCTAAGCACATTTTACTTTTCCTTAAAATATGCTGATGTCTTAGAGTCCCAAGTGAATTAATAGAAATTGAAGATGCTCTGAAAATTAAGCCTTCCCTTCATTTCTTCTAGCCTGTCTTTCAGAAACAAAACAAAACAAAACAAAACAAAACAAAACCACAAAAACCAAACAAACAAAAAAGGTGGAAAACCCTATAATTACCAACGGAATGGAAATTTCCCATTTTGACCAATTTTAGTCATGCTTGACCATGCAGGCGATCCACCGACATTCTGTGTGTTCATACATCAAGCTCAGTGATGTTTAAGTCTCAGCCTCAGCGCTTTGCTAGCTGAAGGTTTATCTCAGGAGAGTATTTAGCCTTGTGGTTAAAATAGCTGACTCAGTTCATTCACTGGATCTCATATTCCTAACTCCTCCAAAAGCTCACACCGTCCACTGAAATTTCAGTGGTCATCTGCAGTTCCTTTTTATTTCACAAAGACTTAAATTTTGTGAATTAGACTTTAAGTACAATTGAATAAATCCTCATTTCAGGACACTTTTTTATGGAAAAACAGAATATCAAAGTCAGAGAGTCTGACAAACTTTGAAAGAATATGTAACTTGGTGTGTGATCAAATCAGGATGGTATTCCCTCATTTCTACCCACTGGGCTGTCCCTAAGGGCTGCTTACTAATAGCTAGTGAGACTAGCCAGTAAGCCAAGTGAAGCTTTATCATGCCAAATCAATTAACTTACTAACAAAACTGGAAAATAATAATAAAAATATATATGACAACCTGTAAAGCCACAAAGGAATCTTTTCATCACCAGTGAAAAACATTTTCCCATATACCAAGATCAAATTAATCTCTACTTCACCTCTTTCTTTGTACTTGATAGACAACATCAGTAATTTCTGCAAAGAAAAGACTTATTGTTGCTCATTTTAAAATAAATGGCAATTTCACAGAGGTCTGGCTACAAATAAGATTGCATCTGAAGATCCTCAAAATGGCTTATGCACCAGACTGGAAATTAGAAATAGCTCTGAATTCTTTGTAAGATCAAGTAGGGAACACTGGATCATAAGAAACAGTGGCACTTGAGAAAATGCCAGTGGAATTCTACTCTGCCTTCTCTTCATGCTGTAAGATTTATTTGGTGGCACTGCCCCTTCCATTAGCTCTGCGTCTTTGTAGGCAGCGATTTTGTCAAAGAAGGTCTCCAGAGAATGCTTCAGGCACATTGTTTTAGCACAGAAAAATATGTGCTTCTGGGAGACAACATTTGAAAAGAACTTGTGTCTAATGGAAAGTTATGGGAGGTGCAAGAATATCTTTTCCAGCTTTGAAGGAGATAGTGTTAATACCAAACATCCTAATTCTTCACTAACACAGGGTAGTGGACGAGAATGAAAAACTCTGAGCACCTGAATTCAGAGGTTACTGAGTAGCTTACCTAAAGTGGCACTCCAATAAACTGAACTAGTGGCATCTCAAAAAGAAAAGTCATTAAAGAGGAAAAAAAAACATCTTCAGCTCTAATAAAAGGGTTATTCAGTCCTCCTGTGGTGTCGTCCCAAGCCTATCACACGGTGTCCCAGCTGCTTGCCCTCAGCCTGTGTCCCTGACACACATGCAGTGAGGAAGGCACAGTGCACTGCACCAGCAACGTGATAACCTCACAGGGGCAAAGAGCAGCGGCACCAGTCCAGCAGCTCAGCGTCTTGCGTCAGCGATGGACAATACCAAATAACTAGATAAGAGAATCCAAGCAATCTGCAAGCTTGTCTTTGCACCTTGCCATCTACTAAGATGTTGCAGATCGCTCATTGAAAGCAGGGAACTTCATGTGGAGCTGTGAGATGCTTAATCACCCCTCTTTACCTTAGGAACTGTCTGTATTTGCAATGCACTGACCATTAGCGCTGTCTGAAGGTCACTTTATGACCTTTTGCTGTGATGTACAAAACAGGGCTATTAATGACTGCCCTGGTTTGAGTGAGAACAGAACTGATTCTGCTCAGCGATTTCACTTCCAGCTCCATTCTTACTCCCTGCCCTGTCTGCAGTCAGCAGCTGTTTTCCCAGGCAGGGGCTGCTCCCAGAAGGGAGAACACCCCGTGGGCAGAGTCACTAACAGGGGGTGAGCTGCAGACCAAGGCCACTGCTGGGTCTTGTGCACCACATTGTGGGTGCAGAAAGTTAAAGGCAGCACCTGCAGGGAGGAGGGGACAGGGCAGGTGACCCCAAAATGACCAGCCAGGGATCCCAGCCCATGGACAGCATGTTGGGTATAAAGCAGAGGGATCTGGAGGGTCTACAGCNGGGGGGGTAACAGAGAACAGCTGTTACAGGTCTAAGGGGCCACCTTGACCCCAAACCCTGACAATGACCATTCTTAGTATGTCTGAAATATAACATCAAGGCATCCTGACTCTTTAGTCCCACTGTTGTCTTTTGCTCACAATAATAAAAATGTTGTTAGTCAGTTCTTTTCTCTAGGGAGAAGAGATGCCAACAGAGAGAAGGTGATTTATAGAAGACAAATGAGAAAGGTTGACTAACTCTCATTTAGGGCCTGATTGTACTATTGTTATTCATGAAGAATTTTTGCTTTGTCTCATCAGGACCTACTCTCAAATCAGCCTCAACTTAGTTCTTGGCCTTAGCAAAGGCTGCAAAAAAGGCCTTGAAAAGTCATGGATTTTCAGCAGCATAGGTGTTAAGCAATCCTT
Source organism: Chloroceryle aenea (assembly GCA_013399075.1). Classification (NCBI taxonomy): domain Eukaryota; kingdom Metazoa; phylum Chordata; class Aves; order Coraciiformes; family Cerylidae; genus Chloroceryle; species Chloroceryle aenea. The sequence goes on along the minus strand of VWZY01012240.1, from coordinate 208,432 downwards.
AACACAGCAGCCCATTCTGCAGTGCAGCAGAGAGAGCACTTGGCACAGCAAGCAGCTGCAGGACAACTCTTAGGTGTCAGTCTTACTTCAATTACCTGCATGGCCGGGCACCTCAAGAAGCAATATCACAGCTAAAAAAAGTCAAAAGTCAAATGAGTTGATCAGCCTAACAGTTTTTCTAGTGCAGCCTGAGCCATTATTGCAGTTAGTAAGCCATGTCTTACTGTCCTAGTCAAATGACTGCTACCATCATGTATTACCTTCCAGTCCATCACTATCAGAGGATGAATGCCGGAAATACAGGCTCCCTATTATCCTCAAATGCCTCTACATTAAGTCAAAAGGGAAACTTCTTTTTTTCTCCTATCTCAGCCATGAAACTGGAAAAGTTGATCCAATAGCAAGGGCTGTTGCAGCAGCTCTCATACAACCCAGCTGGATGTTCATTCTGTGGCTTTCCTGAAGGCAATGAGGCTGTGACATAACCAGGGAAACGCAAAGCCCACCTCGCAGAACGAGGCCTCCACATCAACCCCAGTGTTAATAGAGCTCAAGCACTTCTGCAAAGATGGAGAGGAGTCTATAACAAACTAAACACCCAGGGCATGTGGCCACAGAGAATGTCATACCATGGAATATCACTGCTCATCCTCAGTAACACTTTGCTAGTACATACTGGGGTTGCTGTAAGATGTAATAGCTGTGCACAGGCTTGGATTGCTGTGATATTCTGGTGAGGAATTTGGAAGGGGGGTGCCCAGGACATAGAATTTAATTAGCTGTATAAGTCTCATTTAGAAAGTCTTCAGTAATCTTCTGTCTCATCACTGTGTTTCTTGAAACCTTAATCTAATTTTCTTATTGAGATGTCTCTATCTTTAAACTACCTTCCTTGTTATCTAGGACTGCACTGGGTTTTTTTCCCCTTCCCTGTTATTTAGGACTGCACTGGGTTTTTTTCCATTTCTGAGGCTTCCTCCCACCCCTTACAGGTCCACTCAGAGAATTTTTACTTCTCAGAAAAATCCAGTAGCTCACCTCCCTGCTTGCCACAGCACAGAAAAAACTGTTAACTACGAATGAAGCGGGTTAAGACATGAACATACATCTGCCACTGGTAGCCTCTTAGGCATGGTAAATGGAAAAGAGTTTAGCTATCTTGTGATCCTTGAGGACAGCAGAGGACATGATCTGGAATTTGGGCAATTACTTAGAGCTGCTCTGCGGGGATACCTTTGTTTATGCAGAAGAAATCATTGGCGTGTCCATACCCATCGTTCCTCCTGCCATGCTGTGGGTAGCAACGGTGAACCACCTAACACAGTGCTGCAGCACTAAAGCTCAGAACTACTGACTGCAAGCACCAGGCTAATCTACACCGTGAATTTCCCAGCCTGAGTGGTTACTTAACCCTATTTATGAATGTTTATGCCTGTATTTAATTTCTTGTGGTGCTTGAAGTTCTTCCAGGAGACTTGCAAAAGTGGCATCATATATTTCCCAGAGAAACTTTTGTTCAGCATAAATAAAACATTACGCAGCAGCTTCAAATCCCTGATAACTGAACATAAAACCTTTCTAAAATGCTGGACCCAGGGCAGCTACAGGAACAATACACTGTGTTGCTGAGCAGACTTCAGGGTCCAGTTTGTGCACTGAGTTCTCTTAAACGCCTCGATGTTCAGATGTTTCTTAAAGCGGCACAGTTAAGCACAGTGTTAGGAAGACAGGAAGGTATATAAAGGACAAGTCAGGAAGGAAAATAATCAGTTCAGTGGAATTTTGAATGGACAAGGGGAAGCAAGCAATTCAAGTGTTAGAAAGGAGAGACAGGAGGAAGCAACCAAGATGTCAGAAGTGTTTTATCTGCTTGATTAGAGAGAAACAAGTTTATCTCCAAAATGCCTTGGAGAAGGTTTAGGCAGGTAGGGCTCAAAAGGGACAGGAACCAAAGACTGAATCAAGAAGTTGTTTAAAGGGTTTTCAGTTTTTAAAGAGGGCGGTTTTTAATAGTTTGTTTTCTTTGTTTCCTCTCTTGCTGCTGTGCTGTGACTAAAGAAATTTTTAATCTCATCTTCTCAGCCTTCTCTGAGCCACAGCTGTGCCCAATGGCAAAACCAGTCTGTTCTCATGAAAGTGCCTGTGACTGGAATGAGGAATCAGCCCAACCACAGCAGCAGCAAGGAAGGGCTCACAAAGGCTGTGAGAGAAAGCCTTGGTTAATGCACTTGCTAATTCATTGCACTTTCATTTAGTAATTAGCAAGCCTGATGGAAAGAAGAAAAGTCAACAATGCAGGCCGCATTCTTGGCTACTGTAAACACCAATTTATACCATCTCAGACTCTGGCCCCTTGATACTCCAAGGGAACTGACACTTGTTTGCTGTTTGGTTTGATATAACTAGCGATTACTCCGGACTTAGTTTTAGAGTTGTGGACCAAATTATTTGAGCAGGCACTTTCTGAGTTATCCATCATGCCCATTCCCATCTGCAGAGCTGCAAAGTTATCACTAGCTGCATTGAACTGCATCTTTTCATTCTAGTTGCACTGTACCAACTCGATACGCACTTCCCCTCCTGTGAAGCAATTCTGCTTTCCTGTAAGATGGGCTGCTTGAGAAAGTAGTCACCTAAACAGCATCAGCACTGGATAGGCCAAAAAGCAGCACGAATCATTCCCTAAGGTGGAAAAAAAACATGCTAATTTTCAGCTCAAAAAGAGAGCACTGTTCACACTTAATAATCTCCGTATATTATAAGGAAAATTTGCTCCTGTTGGCATTCAAAGCTGAAGTAACTGGCTCCAAATTAACTCATTTCCTTCTGAGCAGAATGTTTGCCATGTTGGACAGAATAAGCAAGATACTAGTGCTTCTTTCCCCCACAACTGTTCAGTGTTCTGTGCAGTAGCTGTGAAACCCACTGTACGACTGAGCCATCTGGACTTGTGTTTCAAAGCCATCACTTCAGAGAAACGTTCATGCAGGTTTTGTTTTTCCAAATCTGTGTAGCTTGTCCAAACAGACAAACTTTGTGCGAGGGAGGAGGCTGGACTGCACATCAGAGCACCCTTGTTTACTGGCAGATCTCACACAAGGACCAGTGCAGGAACATCTCTTTGAAGGATAAAAGCATTAATCTTTCTCAGTACTCCCTGCCAATAAAATAAGGTATAAGTTACTTATTGACACAGTCACTAAGCAGACTGATTGCTTGAAATTCTTTCCTACTCTTAGATGGAAACTGCTTTATAAACTGAAAATATTTCTACTTTGGTGGCAAATATGCTTTCATAATAATTAGTCCAGTAGAAATACCCTTATGCTATCACTCAGAGAATAATTATAAAGACCGGTGGCTTGAACTTTTCTTTGAAATTACTATGTTTAGAAAAGGAGAACATTTAAAGAGAAGTTGCATGTAATGAACCACATAATTCTGACTGTTTTAATCTTAAAGAGAAAAAAAAAATACTGGGCCACATCTTGACATTGATGGAACTATGCTGATGATGCCATGACAGAATGTGATTCACGATTGTATTTTCCTTTCCTTTCATTCCCACTGTGCTTGTTTATTCACATTAAAATGGGGACTAGTTCAGACAAAAATACAGCTGAAATACATAATGGAGGCAGCAGCCATCTTCTTAAATCCACCAGCAAAGCTACTGCTGAATGGGCTCTGTGGGGTTGACAGTCCTGCCTGGCATTCAAGATAGGACACAAGTCATCAGAAAAGCAATTTTGTCCTTTGACTATGGTCATAAATTGAAACACAGGGTATTGTGATTGAATGTAAGGGGGGAAAAAAATATTAGAACAATTAAGCACCGGATCACATTGCCCAGACAGGCTGGGGAGCCTCTGCCCTTGGAGACTGCTCTGTCTTGCCTGAACAAAACCCTGATCTGAAGTCAATATTGACCCGGCTGTGAGCAGGAGGCTGTACCTGAGACCTTGGTGGTCCCTCCCCACCACGGCGATTCTCTAATGCTATCAGGCATAAACAATCATTGCTGATTAGATTTGTGCTTAAAAATAAAACCAGAGAAAATGGTTAACTCCTTCACTGAGAATTTAGAATATCTTAATATAGTTCTTAAAATTTATATTCAACAGTTTTGACTTTTTACCTAGATGAAAGCAAACACAGCAAGGATATCCTATCTTGAACCCATTTAAGGGTTTTTTTCCCCATAGGCTCTTGCCTTGAGGAAGGAAAAAGAACATCTGTTCTTTTGGCACCAGCTAAGGGTTTAAGTCTTCCCAGTCTTGAGGACTGCTTCATAAACAAAGTCTGAGATCACTGGATGTTCCAACAAAAACTGTTTGTGCAATCAGGCTACGGTGGTTGCACAAGCAGCAGCACTGAGGCTGCCATGAGGTAGAAAGGAAACCTGCAGCAGCATACAGTCAATCGTTTCAGAGATTTGTCTTTTAGGTAGCAAGGGGGTCTGAGAACATTCAGGCATATAAACAAGCCCCAGAGTAATTATTTGTTCTAAAAGAGGATTCCAAATTTCAGACACTCACAAATACAGCAGAATTGTCACTCTCCGGTCAGAGGTTAGCTGGGTAACAGGAGGGTAGACAGACAGGTTGGCATTTATATCTCACCCATCTTCTGAGTCTTTCAGTACCATTTTGGTTACTCTGATGTAGATAAGTGATAGCAAAGCTGCATAAAATCCCTTCTCTCCTGCCACGTGACATACAACAGAGTGGATGATTGTACACAGGAGCAAGAGGCCACTGCCCCACCCATCCCCTCCCCATCTCCTGCTTTCTGCCTGGCAGAGATGCTCCAGCCCCTGCCTCCTGTTGATAGGCTGCATCTGCTGACACCTTTTAGTGTGGGCCAGTGGGATTTAAAGTGGTGAAGGCAACTCCAGCAGATTTATGTTTCCTTTCAATACTGGACACAGAAAAGTCTAGAAATGTTTCCTGGATTCTCAGTTCTGAAAATTCTTGAAACAAAATGAAGGTAATACCTGTTGTGCCAGAACAGTTGCATTTTCTCAACTTTTTGGGGTTCCAGCATAGTTTTTCAGTATACTTTTGGAGGACAGTCAGGTAGTGCAAAAGAAACAAATTGTCCCTGGAGTTTTGGAGGCATTGCCTTCATTCAGGAAGCTTCCTGAATCCCTCCCACAAGCAACTCAAGAGAATAATACTCAGAACTCTTCAGCAAAGTTTTTGGGCTTCAGTGATTGATTATTTAATGTCTCCAGATTCCTGACAGGACCACTGTTTTTTCTGTGCAGTCAGACACTTCAGACCTCAGTAAGTCTGGCAAAGACTTTCTGAGGAGTCCAGGGCCAGTAGCTCAGGACCAGCTGCCCCAGGACTGCAGACATCATTTCTGTCTCCAGAGATTTTAGGTATTGTGAGCGTGTCTACAGGAACAAAACCACGTCTCACCACAGAGGCACTACCCACAAACCAGTACCAAATTTCCCTGCTTTATTCTATGACCACAAGGAGTTGCCCCATGACTGTAAAGCCAGCTGGCACACATCTCCCAGGGAGGTTAAATTGCCACCATCCCCTTTTTCCATTTGCAGCTGCCTCAGCCTGTCACACTGTCACTGTCACCAGACACCTCTCTGTCCCAAATATGCCTTTTCTTTCAATACCATTTCTATCACTAATCACTTAACACCAGCATTTGTAATCTGTATTCCAATGGCTAGCTGAAGATTCCTTGGAATCTGAGTTAGGAAGATGGTTAAAGACAGGGTAGACAAGACCCTGCATCTATCTATGCTTTCATTTCCCACTGGCTCCAGTGGGGCCAGGATGCTACTTTTGGTGTCTGAGAATTAAGTACAAGCATGAATCAATCATGAAAACATGAACATGAAAACAATCATGAAAAGCAGCCACGCTTGGCTTTTTCTTCTTCATTAAAAATGACATTTTTCTTCAAGCTGGGTGAATGCCATGATGTCTAATCAATTTGCTGCACAGTCAGTTTAACCAGTTGTTTTGGGATGGCTCATTCTGTGTCTGCACAGATGTTGTAGAGCCATTGCAAGGGCTGTTTTTCTTTCCTCGATTACCAGGCAGAAGCCACTGTCAGGGTTTCCCAAATGACAGTGGCTGGAGACCCCGAATGAAGTTTCTCATAGGGGAAAAGTGGTGTTTTTCTCATCAAGGATCTCTCTGGTGTGCAACATGAATGTCAGGGAGGTGCAGCCCTGATCAGTTATCAGGAGACAGGATTGAGACTGGAAATTACAAAGCTGTGTTTTGTTGCTTCATAGCTGGTGGGAACAAAAGCTTAAAGGATGAAGAGGGTAATCAATCCTGGGAATGTGCTGTGTAGACTTTGGAGAAGAGAGAGTAATTATCCTCTCTAATCTCTCCCTCTAGCCCTCAGCAGCGCGTGGCCAAATATTAAATGAGTAATTCAGGAAGGGAGAATATAAAGTAATGCACAAATACTAGGTTTAATGAGTTTTCTTCCATTAAAGTTCCTTATTTCTTAGCATATGGAGCTGCTACATTCCTTCAAAGCAACATCACCTAAGGCCTTGTTTTGCCTTACACTGAAGTCCCCAAAAGGGATTTTAGAATCATAGGTTGTATTGGGTTGGAAGGGACCTCTAAAGGTCGTCTAGTCCAACCCCACTGCAATAAGCAGGGACATTTCTAACTAGGTCAAGCTGCTCGGACCCCCATCAAGTCTGGCCTTGAATGTCTCCAGGGATGGGGCCTCCACCACCTCTCTGGGCAACCTGTTCCAGTGATCTATCACCCTCCGATTAAAGAACTTTCTCCTAATGTCTAACCTAAATTTCCCCCTTTCTAGCTTAAAGCCATTACCCCTTTTCCAGCTTTTAGCTTCAAAGCCTGCCTGTGAGGCTCACAACTGCAGGTGCCACTGCTGCTGGCTAGCGGAGCTTGTGGACTCTCATTTGGATCTGTTGGGATGGACTGTGATGGGTGAAGCTGGGGCTCCTGAGTACCAGCACTGCTGGCATGGGAGCCTCTGTGTTTGCACTGGTTCCCAGCTGGGAAAGGCCAGGCTGTGAGCACCCCAGACTGAGCACCCCACACAGCATCTGAGAAATGTACTTCTAATCCAGATGGAGAGCCCAAGTGTGACTTTCACAGACTGACTTGCTTTGCCAGCAGTGCTCACCTCAGTGTTTGCATTTTTGAACAAAACTACAAATCTCTTTTGTTGTCTCCTGAGAGGCAGAAAAAAATCATCTGTGATTATTGCACACATATTTTAAAAGACAATCACTACCATTCACGCAGACCAGGAGCTTTCCCATGCATGATGCTACAAGCATTGTCCCCCCCAGTCCCCACATGTTTTCAGACAGCAGAGAAGGAATAATCCTGGTTTTCCTTTAGCACATCTCACAATTCCTCTATTGTGTCTTCCTGCTCCTCCAGAAAGAGAATACTCTTTCCTTGTCAGGTAGCTTAGCCTTCCGGAGTCAAAAAGTCTCTCTAGCCCTGATCCTCCCACATTTCCATTTACTGCTCTGGAGAGTAACCTGTGTTTGAAACACAAGAGAAACATTCAGGGTGTTCTATGACATGCTTTATGAAAAAGTGAAAAAGGCCAGCAGGTATCTCATTATGAGCTGGCAGCTGGGAAAGGAGTTGATAATGACATGCCTCAGTAGATCAAGAATAATTTTACTCTTTGTCAATTCCAACATTTTTGTCGAAGATACTGATACTACAGGTCAAGTCCCACCTGTTACAGAGTCACAGAATGACAGAATGGTAGGGGTTGGAAGGGACCTTTGGAGATCATCGAGTCCAACCCCCCTGATAAAGCAGGTTCACTTAGAGCAGGCTCCACAGGAACATGTCCAGGCAGGTTTTGAAAGTCTCTAGAGAAGGAGAAGCCACAGCTTCTTTGGGCAGCCTGTTCCAGTGTTCCATAATCCTCAAAATAAAGAAGTTTTTCCTCATGTTTTTGTCCCCGGGGATGAGCATGAGAGGGAGTCATCACCTTCTGCTGCCTTTCAGGTGGTTGGTGATCTACAGACTGAAGGTGGAGGAAGTTCTTGCTCCTGTTTTTGCTCCTTTATCACACAGTTTCCACCTCTCTGACAAAGGAAGGACAGACTTAGTCATTGTTGCTTTGAGTCAGAGCTCCAAAGAGTGATCTTCCCCTTTCCAAAAGAGTTGTTGGTTGCTTGGCTGCAATGGAATTGAGAAAGTCCCTCTTGGTAATGATTATGAGCAACCATGAGCCATGTCCCTTACTTCCCCTGAGTGAGCCAGCAAGCGCTCCACCCTGAGATGAGCTTGGTCTGTAGGCTGTAGAACAGCGTTACTCTGATACACTCCCAAAGACAGCATTAAATTCCTTGGAGACAAAATCAAAGTGAGTTCACAGCTTTGGTGCCAAGGGGAGAAAATCCATGTTTCAGTTAAAGAAAAAAGAGCGGGGAGTACATTCAGTGCAACATTATTAACCTCTATTTTTTACTTTTTTTTTAACCAGACATGTTTGAAATGGAGTTAATGATTCTCCTGCTGTTCTAATTTTAAAAATGTCCTTTACATCCCTGCAAAGAATTCAAAACTTGCATTTAATAAATCCAGTATGTGAAAGGTCCTTTGGGCTGGTAATAAGTCTTTTGAAACTGCAGAAATCATTCTGTGAAAAGACATTCACTGGATCCATTAATGTGGAGTATATCTTCAAAAGGGAAGGCTTACTGGAAAGTAATTCCTTCTCTTGCTTGGATGAGACTTTGATCATTTTTAATCCAATCATGAACCTTACAAAGCCATTCACGATAATTGCAATCAGTGAGTACTACACAGACCTTTCATATTTTAAAGACACAGCCCCAAAATAACTTCATTTTTAGAAGCAGACTTAGAATTTGCAGTGCTGTGGCACTACCAGTGTTTTGTCACTTCTTAGTTCAACAAGGTTTTCCATGTGAAGGTGGATTCACTGAGTGTGATGAGAGAAGAGCTGTTCAGCTTTCCTCTCCATATCTATGTCTGTGAACTACATAATTTTCTTCTCTATCAGCCTATCAAAACTACCCATTGTTTCCCATCTTCAAAGATACCCTACACTTGCAGTTTGGGATAAGCATTAAGTGAAGGCTTTTAGAGCAGCTATTTTAGGAGAAAAGCAATGCATGGAAAAAAGAAAACCAAACACAAAAACAAATCTCAAAGGCCTTAGATCCTTATTTTCTAATTTGGGAAGTTATTAGATAAGTCCTTGCTATTGTTAGTAGTGGTAGAAGCTTGCTTGTTCAAAGAGCTCTGAGATGAGGTCCAGGGATATCAGGAGGGATTCCGCTCTAGTGCTGCCAGTTTCGCTTCACGGAAGTCTCATTTTCCAGCAAAAGTCTGGTGATGGTGGAGTGAGCTCCTCCAACGCTCCTTCTCCTACAGTTTATTTTCCACATAGCCCAGCTCAGTGGTAAAGACCGAGGCGGTGTCAGCTAATGTGGCTGCTATTCTCATTAATTTTATGTTTTCCACCATACCTTGCAATATCTTATTCCAAGTGAACATCCCTACCTTTGAATCATCTTCCTCTCTCCATTCTAGGAACTGAAACCACTCCCACCAAATTTCCAAGCCTCACTGCTACACCAATTGTTGAGATGAAAGTTGACAATGGGCTAGTACGGTAAAATAAGACTTTATCTGAAGCTCAGATTAATTTCACTCTCTGGAATCTGGCTTAGTTTTCGGAAACGGAAAAAAATACAATTTCCAAAACCCAGAACACTTGTAAAATTGTGTCGACTTCAACATTAATTAACAACCCGCAAGCTGTGCTGGTCCTCTTTGAACAGGCAGCATCAGTAAATAAGGTTTCAAGTATTTTCTCTGTAGGGTTTCAGAAAGGCTGTGAAAAATGTTACTTGTAAATACTTAACAGTAATGGAAATGAACAAGTAATAAAATCAGTGCAGAACAATAATGTACATTTCTGGAAGGATCCACAGAGCCGGTTTTTTTGTAGCAGCAAGCATTTAAATAGCTGATGAAATTAAGTAGTTAAGTAGAGGGAAAATAAGGCGATAGGGTTTCATATCTCATGTAACCCTGAGTTTGCTAATGCAAAGCCAAGAGAATTTTTGGCAAAAGCCTGTATATTTGTTTAGAAAAAGCTTTCAGAAAGAAGGTTTATATCAAATTCTCAAGGACATTTTTGCCTAGAGCTGATAATAGTTTCATTTATAGCTATTACCATCAAGAAAGCTGCTTTCAAATCAAAATCATTTGAACATGAGGAGAAGGAGCTGAACTGAGTCCAGATGAAAGAAAGGCTGTTTTCAGCAAGAAGGTACAGTTGATATCTGTGCTGGGAGACTGAAAGCCTGACACGGTGGGAAGTCTACACGGACCTAATAGAGACAAATGAATATTGAATGGAGATTTGCTTCTCTCGGGTGCTTCCAAAAGGAAGAGTTTCACATCACTTGCCACATATTGTATGTGTTAGAGCTATTACTGACCTCTAGTTGTAGTTAGTCAGGAAAGGCTGAATACCTTATGCTGCAGCTGGATCTCTGCCCTTCCACGCAGCCTGTCTCTTCTCACCCATTTCCCAGGAAACCTATTAAATGTCCTTGACTTGCTTTTTCTTTTCCTCATTATAGGACTCTCTGATGAGGGATAGACAGTCCCGTTAGATATTTGACATTAATACAACTAGGAGAAAAAACAGTCCTGTATTTCCAAAAGCAATAAAAGGAGACATAGGGGGATGAGAGTGTGGTGAGAAAGAGGGGACATTTAAACCACCAGGGCACCTCCAGACTCAGGGAACTACTTAACCCGGGCCCCTGATGGACTTTGCACCAGGCTTCTCCACCACCCTGGCCACTTGCAGGATGAGCAGAAGGAACAGCTCCATGATTTGTTGTTGCACCCCTGAAGCAGAGGTCCAGCCTAGAAGGGACTGTGGCAGGATGCGTGCTCTGCAGGTTGCATCCCTGCCTGCCAGCCACCTGGCCCAGACCTGGGCTGCCACCCCTCTGTCTGAGGACCCCAGCCATAAATAACACTGCTGCTTATGGAAAGGATTTAACAAGACAGACACAGGCCACTCTGATCTAAAAGACACCTGAGTGAGACCTTGTGATCAGGCAAAGGAGATGAGGATGAGAAAAAATAGCACAAGTAAAGTCCCACTGTCCATTTTTCTCCTGCATCAGAAACAGGGAATGACTTCAGTAAGCCACTTAAAGTACCTTCCAGTGACTTAGGTGGTTTGAACAACCTTCCTGAAAAAAAGAGAGATGTAAAGGCTTTATGGTCCAAAAACCTCTGGTATTGTTCAGAAGATTCCTTTCGCTTTGTCTCTTTGGATGCCCTGCAGCTTTGTAGCAATGCCCATGTCATCAAGAAAAGATGCCAACACATCTGGAACAGTCTCTTTTTCTCCAGACTAACTAGATTTACTTGCTGTCTCATGTTATGGGATTAACCCATTTTTCCTGTAAGAAATGATCTGCCTGCCTTCGGGTTAGTTTATGTGCAGACTCTGTTGCCAAGAGTCAAGCAAGGCACAGTTGAGTAATGCCTCTATAGAAGCAGTAATTATCATTTTCACTGCTAAGTATTTGTTATGACTGTGTCCAAGTCTCACCTAAGAGTTCAGTCATCAATCACAGCCAGAACATCCCCTGTGTTTGCAAAGAAACATCCCTTGTCCACAGTGGAAACAATGTCTGTTGAATTAACTGGCACTGACGGTGTGGAATAAAGACTGACCTGACTGGTCAGTGTGGAAAGCCAAAATTTCATTTCCTCTCTTCATCTTCACCAGGCTTTTTTCTTTCCCTTTCTATGAACCAAATAAAAATCAACAATTTAGTGACATTTTATAGCCCCCTGCTTTCATTCTACCTCAAGTGTTAGACAACTCTGAAGACTGTGATTTTAGTGTAAGAATAGTCATTCTTAAAGCAAACAAATCTGTGAATTGAAAGAACATTCAGACAAAAAGTTGCCTTGGAAAAAAACCTAAACTGATTCTATGCAAAATTAAAACAGCCATCCTCCATGACTACAGCAAGAAGAAAATGCCATGCATGAAGAATAACTTACAGAAAGATGGAAAAACATCTCACCATGTGGCTGACAGCAAAACATATTCTCCCTAAACAGTGATAATTCAGATGGAGACAGCAGCTTGTATGAGTCAGAAAAGTTTTATCTGAATACATGTAAAATAGGAAAAAAAACCCAACTATTAAATACAACTAACAGAGATCTTAAGAGGTGGAGCAAAATCACCTGCTCATATCCAAACTTTGGGCATATTTAAACCAGTTACAAAGCTCTGGGCCGAGTCCAGCTTCACAGTTAAATCATAAGTCTTCACAGGACCAGAGGAGAAGAAAATTAAGACATTCTGAAATTTTGGGACAAAATATAAAGCAAGAAATGTAACTGATTTGAGGCAAAGTTCAAAAGTCAAATCTTAAACTGGGAGCCAGACCAGAAAATTGTTTTGGGTTAGTGATCAGGGTTGCAGAAATGCTACTTTCTAACAGATGCCCATCACGATCCTCTACCCTTACATCAGAAGACTGGGACAAAAATTATAATCAAACTATAATCCTGTAATGCCAAAACCACTGCAGACAAAAAATGTTTGCAGTTTACACACTTCAAGCGTAAGATCAGCTTCAGTTTGAACAACCTCACTAAAGGTTCTCACACAAGGCTTGTACAAAGAGAGCATCAAGCATCCCAGTGACGCTTCCTACCATATGTGATAGAGGAACAACACAGACCTCAGAGGAAAACCAAAATACTTCCTTTTGGAATGTTTTCATAACAAATTGTTGCATTCTGACAAGAAAAAGAAAAGAGACTTTGGGTTTGTTTTGTTTTGTTTTGTTTCTGAAGTTGCAGACCCAGATTTGTACAGAGCGCGCTGTCAGTAGGTGTTTCAGTTTAGGTTTGAGTGGCTGTGTGCAATGCATGAAGCGATGCATGGCAGTGGCCATCAGCTCCATTTGACAGTCCTGTCCCTCAGTGCACACCAGTGTAAGCAGCCAGACACAAGAGAGTGACAACCCCAGCACAGAGCAAGTCAGTGTCACACTTCAAGGCTGTGATTTAATCTGGTTGAGTTTCCTATATGCAGGTTCTCAGGTTTTACTTAAGAGTTAGTTTTACATGTTGATTCATCACTACCACCAGCTCAGGCTTCTGCAAAACACTCTTGTGTGACAGTGCAGCCAGGCAAAGTAGGGAATAGTGGATTGGCAGAAGATATTTCATTATTACTTTTAGTCAGCTGCAGTCATCCTACATATCAGTAAAAAAGCCGTGATAAAAATTAGGTAGGATGCATCAAATATGCTGCAGAAATATTTCTGCCAAATACTGATGAGTTTATTGTTGGGGTTTGTCTGATATGCAAAGATTTAGTGAAATGTGACAGTAGCTTCCTAATGAGGGATCAGCAAACTCAGAGTATTTATCTAAATGGCAGTGATACTTTCTCAAAGTAAAACTGAAATTTCTATTCTCAATCCTATTTTCAAAAGGTTGCTTTCATCATAAGTTTACCAAGACTAATTTAGGCTATATCAGAAATCACAAAGGAGAATGAGCCTCCAAGAGATTTATGGCCTCATGTGGACTGAGGCTGGCCCTATGGCCTCCTCCAGAGAGCTGGTAGTGAGAGAGAAGGGCATCAGGCCATCAGCTGCTTCATTCTCTATTCCCACTACTAGAGAAATAACAACACTGATAGTGAGTTGTGGCCAGTGAGTTGTGTCCACAACCCTCCAGTTTAGCTGCCAGAGAGGGAAACAGTTGTCTTAAAAGTTTTACATGTAGCTCTGAATGAGAGACCTCAGTTGCTGTTTGCTTTGGCATTATTCACACACTTGAGTTTGTAAATGCTGCTGCAAGAGGAAGTAAGGAATTTCCCCTTTCCCGATGTCAGAACAGGTTTTAGACAGTGATACCCAGTAAATGCAGAAGACTGGAACTACTCAGGATAATAACAAAAGCACCGACTGAAGCCATTTGGCCTTGAGAATTTGCTCCTTAAAACTTATCCCAGAATACCTTCCTGGGTTTTGTCACTTACATCTCTCTCATCTTTTTTTTTTCTTTTTTCTTTTTTCTTTTTTTTGTGGGTTTCTGTCTGCTTCATTCATGCTTCTTCATTCAGTGATACTGCTGGAAACTTTAATCTTTCCCATGAGCTGGCTCCCTGAAGTTCCCCCCAGAAGCAGAAATGCTCAACCAGCCTTTGCTTATTTATGAGGTTCTGCAGTTGCTACCCCCCTTCCTGGGGTCTGTCTGTGCATGTCTGTAAAAGGCACCTAGCCCAAAAGGCATGGAACTGATTTTGTAAAGGACACTTTTGTTTTCCCTATATGGTGGATTCTTTATTTTATTAGGTTGGGGTTTTTTGGTTTTTTTTTTTGTCCCCTGAAGTAATTGATTCATATAAACACAACCTGTCACATACAGAGGTATCTTGTGAACATCTTGGCCATGAATGCAATGACACTTTTTAGACAGTGAGTGTTGCTGAATAAATTTGTTGAACTATTTTACAAGTACTGAATTCTCTGATTTCTTATCATCCTTGATACGACACACAGATTGCTACCAGGAATTTTACACATTGAAACTTAGAAAAGAAAATCAAATTAAATATAGAAGCTGTGATTTGCCTCTCCCTATGCAAGCTCTCAACAAGAACATCCTAAAGTGGCTGATGACAAACCAAGTGTGAGTCACACAGCATGACCACAATTCTAGCTATGCAGCTCTTGAAAGATGTCATGGTGATTCTCCAGAGTGAGCAGAGGCTTTGGTTCCTCTGGCTTGGGTAAGATATGAAAACCCATGAATGACGTGGCAGCTGTCCCAAACTGGGTGTATTTATAACCTGGCTAACCACCTTGCTCCTAGTCCTAACCAAAAGTCCTAGGAGGAAAACAACCCCGTGACCTTTGGGAATCCAATCCATTCAGAACTCTGGGCTGTTTCAGACCAAGAAATAACAATCTCCGTCCTGCGACTCATTAGTTACTGTCTTCTTTCATGCTATATCAGTTCACGATGGCTGCTAGTAGAAGAAGAAACATTTGTCTAGGGTGTCCACCCAGACTATAAATGTTGGTCCACTTTTACAAAATAACCCCAGCCTTTTCCTCGGGGAGGCTGGCAGAGCCTGGTGAGAAATGGCAACCTCAGCTCAGCAGAGTTTCCATTCAAAACATGGGAGCTAACGCTCCCATCAGAGACTGATCTTCTCTTTTCTCCCCAGAGACCATTCTGTACAGGAGAACTAAGTGCAGTCGTGCTGAAGCAGTGTGGGGAGCTGAGAAGAGCCCATGGCTCTGTCTTCATCCTTATTCTTCCATTTACCTGCTTTCCCTACTGAGATCATGCTGCTAATTCTCACAAACAGACAGGTTTTATTTTATCCTTTTTTCTACTGTGTTTATCACAAGTAATATCAATTTAAAATGTATAGATCTGTGTGGGCATATGCTTATAAAACGCATGCATTGGCCCATGTCCCCTCCTTGGCTATCATAAGGCGGCTACACAAAACATATTTTGTTCAGAAGGGGTGAAGTTTTGCTCCCTGGGTGAGCTGCTCAAAGTTAGCATCACTGTAGGGCCAGGCAGCCTTAGGTCATAGTACAGGAGCAGAAAAATTGCATAGGCCAGTTAGGAAGTTATTGAATAATTTTAATTTGCTTTAAGCTATTTGTATGAGTGAAAGCATCTGCAGGAGAATCAGACTCACAAACCACAAACATATGAGCAGAGAATTGTAGTCAGTCCCACACTTCCAACAAGCTCTTTTTGGTGAAAATTATAACAGATCTTTACAGCCTAATAAATATGAACCATTTAGCTCCAAGCATTTAGGATTAGTGACACTTAAGGCATGAGAGTGAAGCTGCCTATAAACTGATCTCTTCCAGGACAATGGATCTGTGTTAAAGCAGCCAGTTATCCTCATCTGACTTTCATTTCAACTTCTTTTACTTGCTCTCACTACCCTCTCATCTTTTTTTTAGCTCAAAGTGTTCAGCAGCTGGTTCTTACGACCACGGGGTGGTGACATCACATCCCATCTTTGACACAGAGCAGCTCAATCCAAATGGCCAGGGTCTCTGCTTGGCCATGGGTCCATTGGGCATGGATATAACTCTGCTAGGTTTCCAGCTAAAGTATGTTGGGTATCAGGCTGGAGGTGGAGAAAGCAATTAGAAGACAAGAACTTAGGACAGACTTTAAGAAGGAACCAAGGTCTCAGTGAAATGGCTAATTCATTTACATTTTAAATATTTACTCAACAGGACCCATTTTCTAATGCTACTCTCCTCAGGAAAATTAGTATTCCCCCCCTGTCCACCTATGGCACTGACCAACCACAGTCAGTTGCTGCAATTATACATGTTCCAAACAGAATACAGACATCACTTCTTCACCAAATGGGGTGGCTTGTTAGTATAAGCTGTAAGATGAGGGCTTATATTCACATTGTTTTACCAAAAGAAGTCTGCTCCTTCTGTGAGCTGCACTGAACTTCCCTGACTCATGCAAACATTAGCCGAAAGAAAAAAAAAACACAACAGAAAACCACACACAAAACCCAAAAACAACAACAAAGAAACCACAAGCCATACACAGAAAAAACAGCCACCAAACACGAAAACAAAAAAACCACACACAAATTACAAAGCAAACAACAACCAAACAACCAGAAAGCACACACACACAAAAAAAAAAAATAGAAAACACAAACACAAAACAAACAAACAAACAAAACCAACAAAAATAACAGAAGAAAGAAACAAGAGTGTCAGATGTTGGGAGATAAAGAAGAATTGAGCATCGGATCCAGGTGTCTTCTGTGGCACCTGAAGCCAAGACCTGAGTGAGGTAAAGGAAGAAAACCATGAAATACTTTTTTATATGCAATAGCAGCCAGACCTAGAAAAGATGGCTGAGGAAATGGAGCACCAGCAGAACTTGATAAATACCACCCTGATTCAGAAGTGACTAAGCAACAACTGAGAAATGAGTCAGATGGACTTCTTTCCCCCATTTCTGCTCTGCCTTTTCTTGTTGTAGGAGATTTTTATCAGGTAACATTATGAAATCTTTACAGCCCTGCCACTGAAGAAGGTGAGTTTGTTTTCAGTTCATACACATGGGTATGAAAATACCACGGAGAACGTTTGAAAAATTGCCCAGTGCAATGTCTGTCCTTCAAGGACAGGGCCAACTGACTGGATTGTTACAGCTTTTAATTACTAAATAATTCACAGAATTTCCAGATAATTTGTTCCTCTCAGGTGTGGTTCCAGATCCTTTAAAACAAACAATTATTACCACCCTGAAACAACCCAGTAAGAGTTAGTCGTTACAATGTGAGCCTTAATCTATAATTACAGACATAATTTCTGGTTGTGAAAGTCTCCCCCTCTGATGTCAGTAAACAGCTTTTATTTGTTCCATTTGTTCCATTTGTAACGAGAACACAATAGCAATTCCCTACATCAGAAGGGTGCTCTAAGTACCTGAATATTCAATATTTGAGCTATACTGTAAGCATATTCAAGTGAATACCAGCCACGTTATATTCCCTTCACTTACAAATATTGCAATTGCTATAAATTATAAACTTATGAATTATCTCTGCAGAAAGAATTAGGCAATGTTAGGTCAATATGTAGAGATAATTTAGTGTTTTCCGCTCTTCTAATGTCTCTTTTTCTAGCAGACCACACTGAAATGAAAAGAAAGATATTTGACTGTAAGACCTTGCCATGTTTTGAGACCATATGACAGCTGAAAATAGAGCAATTTCCTAAAAGTGGTAGAAAAATTTTTCATTTTCACTTTCTAAAACAAGAACACATTAAGCATTATCTGTTGCTGTATAAAAATCTCCTCGTGTACTTTCAGTGAAAATGACTATTTTCTCTCAAGGGAACAGCATACAAGAAACCCCGGATAATCTAAGATTTCCTACAAGTGCGGCGCAGGCTGTATGTCAGCACATTTACTCAACTCTCAGATTAAATTATCTGTCCTAGAAATAAGTTGAGAGAGAGTGCTTTAGCAATGTAAGGGATAATACAGAGAGAGTGAAACCTCAGACACAACAGCTCTTTTTTCATCCTGTAAAAGCAGGCTGAAAGTCACAGCTTTCTGCAGTCAAGTTGCAGTCAAGTTTCCAAGATGCTGGTGATGCTCAGCAGAGGCCAAAGGCAGTTCCTTACCTCAAGCCACAGCTCTGCCTAAAAATTTCCTTTTAAATAAGGTGTCTGCAGGAGTCTCCTCTGTGGTCAGCCAGAGAGCAAGATGATCACAGGCAGACGATCACAGGCAGTCACAGAATCACAGACTGGTTTGGGTGGGAAGGGACCCTTCAAGGTCATCCAGTGCAAGCCCCTGCAGGGAGCAGGGACATCCTCAACTAAAGCAGGGTGCTCGGAGCCCCGGCCAACCTCCCCTGCAATGGTGCCAGGGATGGGGCAGTGGCCACCTCTCTGGGCAGCCTGGGCCAGGCTCTCACCACCCTCACTGTAAAAATGTCTTCCTTCTAAAAAATCTCCCTCTTTTTGTTTAAAATCATCACCCCTTGTCTTACCACAACAGGCCCTGCTGAAAAGCCTGTCCCCATCTTTCTGACAGGCCCCTGAAGTACAGACAGGCCACAATAAGGTATCCTTGACCATGTCACTCAGCACCAGATCCAACCTTTCCTTAAACACCTCCAGGGATGGCAACTCCCTGGGCAGTCCATTCCAGTGTCGTAAATGCCACCGCTTATTTTTATAATCATCTGGTTATGAACAAGCTAAAGGAGTATATGGTAGGTACAAACAAATCTTTTGGAAGCCCACTTTGGCCAGGATAGAAAATGGGATGTCTAACTCAGTTTTCACCACTCCCAGCTTTCCTGTTGCTTTGCTTTTTAATGCCATACCCACACTTAGCCGCTCGCCCTACCAACTGGGGACTCCAGCCTGCACCATGCTGGACCACCGGCAGTTCTCTCAAATCAGGATGGTCCCTGTCTACATGGGAGGTACCCAAGGGCATCTTCATATATTTAGCAGTTCCATACATATCTCAGTAACTGCTACCTCCACCTTACTATTTTAACTCTTTGTTGCCTCTTAAAAACAGGGGTCTGACAATGAATCCTAGACCCAAGGCCAGTGAGGTCAAGAGAGACAAAAGCAGTTAGCCCAAACCAATGCCCCCTTACAAGGCCACAACACTGCCATGCACTAGTAGCTCAGGTATCTCATGGTTAGTAGAGATGGTTCCTTACTGAGATGAAACAAAAGCGCAAGATCAGTGAGATGTCATGCATGAAGATTTCACAATCAAAAATAACGATACTAGGGTCAGGAAAACATTCATCCCTGTGAAGTGAGCAGTCGGGTAGGGGAAATGCAGGGCTGCACCTGTTAGGATAGTTCAGTAACCTTTAAAACAACTTGTACTACAATCTGTGCAACCTCTACACTTGAGCAGAGAAAATAAATCTTCCTGACAATGGCGTCTTCTGTATTTACCTGCTGGAAAAGAAAAGAGTAAAATACCCTTTATGTAAATTTTGTCAAGCTTTTAGTTTCTATCGTATCATTTGCAGGAAAAGAAGAAACAATGTTAAACAGCCTCATGGAGAGATTCTGCTGTAATTGGGTGTTTTAGTACAAGCTGTTCCATTCCAGTTGAGAATACTTTCTAAAAGAAAACAGACTACAAAATTGTATTTGTTTCCCAGTTCTGCTTAGCAAAACAAATGTTGCAGTAGATTTTATTTTTTTTTTTTTATCAAAGGTTTAAGCAGAAAAGAGTATTTTAGAAAAAGCAACTTAAATGTCAACATGACAAATTTTGTTCTCTGTGCATCGCTGTGTGGAAACGAGACAGGGCACTGAGCTGTGAAATCCCACTAGGAACCACAGAATGGCCTGGAAATTACAGGTTTATTCAACTCGGTTCAGCATCTGTTCATCAGAGACACAGAGGTTTGTGCCCAAAATCTGGATGTGAATGTAGGCCGGTTGAAGGAAGACAGCAAACTGAAATTGGAATATTTGGTTTTCTCATTATAAAAGACTACAATTTTCTAGTTTTCTGTTGAAGTGCATCAATAAGGATTTGCAGCTTGAGTGCCAGAGGAAGGGTCATGCCCCACGGGCAGGAGAGGACAAGCTGTGGTGCACTTGCAGCTGTCCCGCCGGGGTACAGAGCACCCTCATGGGACAAAGTCACTCTGATGTAGTAAGAAATTGTGTATGCATGTGTTAAAGGATGTCACCAAACAGTGGGTCACTCACTCTAGGTTTGCTTTATTCAACACCTTAGAGTTGGGCCATCACCTCAGGGAGTGGCAAAGGACTTACAAAATTCAGCTCCTATATGGACTTTTAACACAACTTTGGGTAATCAGTATTCTTAAAAGTCCTTGTGGAGAGTCGTCCACAAACTCTCAGTTCCTGGTCCGTTATTAATCTTCAGCCATTCTTCACCATCCTGCTTCAGTTCCTCTACAGGTGTCCCAGGCCAGCCATCTGGTCACCACAGTCTCTCCTCTCCAGGCGCTCCCCTTCCAGCTCCTCAGAACGACCCTGTCCCTTCCTCTGTCCCTTCTCTGGTGCCTCATCTGGGCTGGGTTTTACAGCAGCCGTGGCCAGGGCCGTCCAGGGGACAAGGAGAAGCATTCCCCTGGCCTTAGGATATTGTTCTGCAGCACCGGCACTCTGTGAGTCACCCATTATTCTGTAATGGCCTCCTCTTCTCCAGCTTCCATCCCAGCCAATCATCCCAAGGGCCTCTTTTCCTGCACCGTATGGCCTCGAGTCCACCACAGACATGTGACACCAAATGTTGAAGCGCTGACATGAATAACAGACTTCTTAAGTCTTCCTTAGGCCACCCTTGCATCTGATAAACCGCTAAGAATCCGTCCTAGATGGTACTGAGCTATAATTCTCTCAGCACCTTTGTGCCCTTTGTGAGGCAGGATGCTGCAGAATGAACTAATTCTACAATCAAGAGATGTTCAGTATAAACATAAAAAAGCATATCAAACTTTCATAGCTGTTTTGGACCACAATGAAAATAGACTAAAAATATTTTCAAAATGTTCTTAAAATATACTTATTTGCTTTAGTTCTAACTCAGTAAAAAAGTGTCAACAAACAAAAATGAAATACAGGTTAACGAAACAAGTTAGAGACAATATAGACAGAAATAGCTACTTATTCTAGCCAGAAGAAATGGCCTTATTTTAGTTTGATTGATTGTTATTTTTTCCCTGATCACTATTAAAGTATAGAATATGTTAAATTGGAATTAAAATATATTAGCTTGAAATATCCATCAGTTCAGTTGTTAGTGAATGAGATTGTCAGCCAGTTATTCAGACTGATGGCCTTGCAGCAGTCCCTACCGCAGGAAGGATAGAAAGAAGGAAAATAAAAAAGAAATTTAAGGAGAAAATATTTCTTCTAAGTAGTCCAGAATACAATATAGAAATAACTTAAATCGTTCCAGACTGTGGAATTTATATTTCCCTGTAGCATTATTCAGGCAAAAAAAAATGTGAAGAAGTGCAAAATTGATTTTAAATTTTAAAGTTTCCCCTTGAGGACGTGGTCTTCATAAAGCATGCACTCAAGGTCTCATTTTACAGCAGTGTTCAGACAGTCAGACATTGCCATGAGCCTTCTATGACTGACAACCCTGAGAGAAACATTTCTTCAAAATGGATTTTCTTGAGCCAAGTTTTCTTCCAGTGTCCCTCAGATTTTTTTTTCATGTTTCTGTTTATCATCCCAATGGATGCCCACAAAAGACTAATAAATTAAAAATACAAATTAAAGAGTCTAAGCCTTCAGCAGGGTTTGAAGCAGGCATTGGCTCCATGGAGGAATCTGTCTTCCTCTTTTGCCTTTGACATTTCTTCATCATTTTCTCCTATTTCAAACCTTTTGCAAATTCCCACATTTCTTGAATTTTCATCTCTTCTGTTTTTTTGTTCACTGCTGTGGCAAAGCAAAAAAACAAGTCACCATTTATTTGCATAAAATAAAAAGAAAGCAGAGAAAATTCAGTAATTATGTGAATTTTAACTGGGGGTATGGGGACTGGAAATTTCCATCCAGCTGGCTGCATTCAAGCCACCTTTCTCTTCATGCTTTTGGCTTTTATCTCTGAAACTATTGGTACTACCTGTAGTTAGAGCATTTACTATTATTTTACTCTGTGTACCTTATATACAATACCAACTCAGCTTTATTTACACTAGAGAAAAAAAAAAAAAGGAAGAGCAGTTGGAAGAAAAGGATAAGACTCATTTCTAAGCCTCGTTTTGTTCTCATGTGGAATTTGGACACACGTTGCTGTCCTACCACTCTAAGAGACTTTAGGCACAAGGCAGAAATCTTTGTGGGAGTTCAGGGGATAAGCAGGTTGTCTTTGTACGAGTCAGTTACATTTATTTCCTTTCCTCTATCCACTCTGTATGTCTATATCTATATAACTTTCCTCTATTTGTCTATATACTCCCTCAGGCTCACAAGTTGGCATTTAAAACATTCTTTCACTGCACAGAATATCCAAGTTTTTGCAGGAATCATCTTCCAAAAGTAAACCAGCTTCTTTCCTCATTAACTTCCAGGCTTTCAAAAGAAAAGCAGAATGAAAGGAGGAAGGAGGGGTAAGCAGGACAAAGAAAAGAACTGCAATGAAATTACTGATTCACATAAATGCAAAGCTATTGGACCGATATCAATGTAAGGGGGGTTGCGAGTATTGATCGGTGCTCCTGCTCAGAGTAGCCTTTTGTGCCGGTGACCTCCCTCTCCCTCAGTCCAGGCTTTGGTCTTCCCTGCACTACTCCAGTTAACCCAGAGCAGTCTCTTTCTCTGTGTTCAGTCCTGAGGAAGAGTGCTTCTGGCTTTCTTCTTCTCTGATCATACACTGGAATTTTATTCTACAGTGTTCAAGAACATCTGTTCTTTTAGGTCTTCAGTTAGGTTTAGAAACTGATGCTTTGTTTTTAAACCTTCGATTGTTTCCTTTTCCAAACTTCCGCTATTTTAATTCTTTCTTGGAATGGTTTCACTAACAAACCTATAAAAGTCTGATTTTTTTTCTCTCCATCTCATAAAACTCTCTTCAAAGTGTAACACTGTTCAACTAACATTTCCTAGTACTCCTTCCAGCACTGCTGAACAGTGGTGCTGTGGATGCAGTTCCATTTTCTTTTGCTTCCTGAATGAAAGTAATTACATTCCCTGCCTTGTTTCTTCCTTTTCTCCTTCCCACACGTGGTACTAATTGGGCAACCACATGTCCCTCAGTCAGGGAGCAAAGGGGAGCAAGCAGATCGCAAGCACCACAGGCTGCTGCTCTCTCAGCACTACAGAACATGAGAAAGATCATCCTATTGTACTCCACAGACTTTATCCAGCATCACCCCGAAGGCTAACATTACACAGGGTGCAAATAAGATCAGATGAATGCAAGCTGTCCTTCTGCTGCCCTCAGGTTTGCTACAACTGGGAAATTCACTGAGATAATTTGATCAAGATTGAAAAGTCAGTTTCTTGGAAGTGAACTTGGACAGTATTCAAGCAGCATGTACTTAGACTTACCAGAGCACACCAATCAGTCTGCGTCTGAGAAGATAGCAGCATGCCTCAGAATTGAAGACAATGAGAAATATTTCTACTTCAAGAAGAGAAAAAACCTCCAGTAGCTGATCACTCTCTCAAACTGCTGCCCTCTCCTGTTCCAAATCTACTATTCTCAGACTGAAAGTGTCAGCAGTCAAACTCTTGTTCTTTCAGGAAGACAGAACTCTCCAGGTACTTTTTATTTATTTTTTTTTTCCTTTATGCAGTGTACAGCCAAATAAAAAACCCACCCCAGACAGGTTTGCAAGTTGTCTTCATTAAAAATGGTGCTGATGTGTGAGAAATTGCATCCTGTAGTTTTATCCCACATTTTGGCAGCATCTTTCTCCCACCAATATTCTCTGCCGTCAGGGCAAGGCACAGACATCTGCCTTTGTGTGGGGGGGGTGATATTCACAGTATGAAAGCAGCGATGAGAGACAGAGTACAGGCATGTTAAGCCAGCACATACAGCCATTAATTCAACAACATCCATTTAAAGGGCAAATATGCTTTCCTAGAAATAGTCTTGTGAATACTAAATAGGATTTATATTATAAATTCCCTTTTATTTCCACATCCCTCCCAGTAGAGCTGAGTGAAGCACTGGGTGAGTGAAAGATCAGGGTAGAGGAGGTTTGAATGTGCCTTAGCTTTAGTAGCTGGAAAGCAGCAGATTGAAACCAAATGAAGGCAAAGGGTCATCTGTGAAGATGCTGAACTTTTCTGAGATCATTTCATGAAAATTATGCCCACCTAGGAAATCCCATGACACCAAACATTACTGGACTCCTTATACTCATAGTTTAGGCCTTTGAACTTCCAAGATAATGATTTTCAAATCAGCAGTATGCTTTCCATGTCAACTTCATCTAGAGACCTCCAAGCACTCTCTAAACAGCCAGGGTAGACTAAGCAGTGCCTGACCCCTGGGAAGACAACACTCCAACTCCACTTCAAGGTGTTGATTCAGTATGGGTCCATTTTCTATTTTCAATAAAAGCAAAGCTTCTGTAGCTTCTGGGAAAGAATAGCATGTTTGGTTTAGTTTTTCATGTTGAAAGATGACCAGATAAGTGGTGGCTAGAGGTGAGAGAACTCAGCCTTCACATCACTTCTCAGTATTAATCTCTGTATGTAACAGAGAGGGGTTTATAGCCCAGCCAAATATTTGATGAATAAGCTGTCTGAATGCAGTGCTAATGTGTGACCTGGCTCTGGTTTTGTGTCCTCCTTTGTGAAAGGCCACACACAACTATCACTGCTTGTAAAATGCCACAGAAAGCTTTCAGCTGTAGGAGCAAGGAGTTTGTTTTAGCTAGTCATATTACTCAGGTCACCAGATTATGTCATGTTTCAAAAGTACAATGTCCAAGCTACGTATCTTCTGGGAAACGTTAAAAGCTCTAATTTTCACTCTCTCACTCTGAGTGAGTGTTTCACTGCTGAGAATTTGTGTGCATTTTGTTACTGTTGCAGTTTTACCATACTTGGGGGTTGTTTGTTTTGCCTTTTTTTTTTTTTTTCCCTTCATGTCTCAAAAAGAAAAATTCCCCTTCCAGGAATAATTCTCTCTAGCAGACTGAAAGGGGAAGATGGCAGACATTGTCTAGTGTGTGCCTCTCCTGTTTCTTTCTCTGCTCCCTGAAGAAGCTGTCCCACAGGCTTTTGATACATTTGTTCTAAGACATATTTTAGGCAATAAAAAAGTCCCAGTCAGGGCATGCTGTTGAGGCACATTAATTTCATACATTACTCCATCCCAGTTCTTTAAAATCATAGAATGTTCTAAGCTGGAAGTGATCTCTAGAGATCATCTGGTCCAACCTCCCTACACAAGCAGGGACATCTCTACCTAAGG
>VWZY01012240.1:166601-182867 GCA_013399075.1 Chloroceryle aenea | reverse complement strand
TCAGGTACTGCAAGGTGAACAGAAGGTCCCCCCAGACCCTGCTCTTCTCCAGGCTGAACCGTTCCAACTCCCTCAGCCTGTCTTCATATGAGAAATAGAACTTCTGCCTTCATGAGAAGGACCCCACGAGACCCGTGTGCATGTGTGGACTGTGAGGAGTGGCTTCAGGTGGACTAGGACCATGTTCATTCTGGCTCCTCTTGTAACTATGAGCTCACCAACCTTCAACAGCTTGCTTCATGGAAGAGGATCTTAGGTAAGTCCTAGCAGGCAGCTGAAAGAGGCATAAAAATGCCTCTCTGAAAACCAACAACAGCTTGGATGTGCAGGCATTTCCTTCTAATTATGTTATGTCCTTCTGATATGTATTCTACAGTTTATTTTATTATATATAGCATATTTCTCTTATTAATGCAGTTTATTTATTTATTTAACTGTACTTTGCAGAGTTCTCAAAAAATGTAGGCTTCTGTGAGTTTTAATTACTTCTCCTACAGAAATATGTTCTGTTTTCTCCCCCCAGTTGGTGCGGAACTCAGATAAAGGTGGGAAGAGGGATGGCCTGCAATTAAATGCCTGGGAAGCTGCTTGAGATTTTATTTCTCTCCCCATAGCAACTGCAAGATAGAAGCTGTCAGATGAATTCACATCTAGTTCCTGCCATGGCCATACTAGTAACGAAATCTTACATATTATGAGAGTTGAACTGAGAACTGTGGAAGGATTTTCTCCAGTCATAAAAAAACTTAAGAGTTTGCAAGAATGGTTTGACAGACTTTTCAAAGGCAGTCACAACAGTGTCTCCACCTTTATAACTTATTTTAATTTCATTTTCAAGTTTCCCATGGAGTAACCTGAAGAAGTGGAAAAGGAGGAGTGAGCTGAGCTATATGGAAATAAATTGTTTAGACTGATCTTGAAAGTTTTTGCTTAGAATGTGATGTTAAAGTTGCTACAGTTGTTGAATGTCTGGCTAGGTTGGACAGCTATCATAGTTAAGTCAGAATCACCATTTTCCATTTTAATAGTATTATTATTATTAATAAATTCAAAAGTTCTCCTTTCAAAAACCAGAAACCTCAAACATGTAGCAAAGTAAATGTACCATTGATTGAAAGAATATGTTGTAGGAACTTTTTGTACTTCAGAACAACAGCCCTAATCTATTACCAGTCACACACATAAAAGCTGCAGTGAGGCTTGTAGGAGAGGATGGAGCAGGAGACTCCAACCAACAGACTGTGCTGACAACACCAACCTCAAAGTTGCCCAAGAATGACAAAAAGCATCAGCTAGCCTGCCTTTGAGTGTTTGCTTCTCTGAGAAATCAATGAGAAAAGCTTTTATGGAAATTAGTGAAGGAATGACACCAGCAACCGTCCCTCCAGCCTGCACTACCTACAAGGACAAGCAGACAATGCATCAGGATGTAACTTCTGGACTCTACATAATAAGGTTTAAAATGAATAAATAAAGAGGTAGAATGGTCTGGAGCCACAAGTGTAAGTTGTGCTTCTGCCCAACTCACGATGGCCAATAGTTCTTCTGTCAGTGCTTTGTTCAAGCAGAGTGGTGGAGCAAAAGGAGAAAGCAGCATATTATGCTGATCAAGCTCCCTTAGGTCCTCAACAACTTCCCTGCCTCTTTCAACCTGCAGGAAGAGGAGACACAGTTCTTTCTACCGTAGCAGCAACTGTAAGGACCTAATGCTGGGAAATGAAAAAGAGAATACTCTCTGTTCACAGACCAATGGAGGGACTGCGCCAGCCTCGCAAGTGCTAAGAAGCTATAATCTAAGACGTTGCCCTGGAAACTGCTTATAAAATAGGATTCTTGGCTCATGCAAACTTTTTGTGAGTTTACTTGGCACAGTCCACCCAAGGAGCTGTTACAATATTGAGTATGAGTTTATTCAACTCTTTGGTTGCTAGAAAACCCTTCAGGAACTGTCAGGAAAGAACAGTATGCGGAGTAGACCTGAGCCTACTCCTGGGAGAGTTAATCTGAGTATTTCTGACTTAGTGATGCGGGTTATGCTAAAGCAATTCAAAGCCAGTTCTGCTGCCCAATTGCTCTTCCAATTGCCAAACAGAATTTAGTTCAGCAGAAGAAGAAATAAAAAATCTGCTTGGCTGGTCCAACAGTTTTCCTTGCAGCACACACTTGCTAAGCAGAGAAAAATCACAGCTTCTGACTACAGACATCAGTCTGCTGGACAGTGAAGAGCTAATTCGCTTTAGTCTGTCAGCAGTATCTGTCCTCAGAACAAATCAAACCAATTGTATCAGAGATTATAATGCATTACAGCTTAATTAAGTTGAAGATCCTAATTAGGCACATTTAGACACCTTTCTGGCAACAATGCCTACTGTCTTTCTCTCTTTGAAAACTAATGCTGTAGAGTGAAGTGCTTGTTCAATTCCATGAGCCCTCGGTGCTCCACTCCTGTCATACCTTTACAGCTTATTGTTCATGTCCTGGTCACCCACTGTGTACAGTGTGTGGTTCACAAACAGCACAGTAAGGACACCACTGCCAGGCCAGTCTTTGTTCAACTGAAGGGAAATGTCAGATATTACAGCATGATTTTTTCAACAGTGTTTTAAGCTAATGCTTAGAAAATCCCAATTGCTGGCTTTACCACGCTGAACTTTATCTAGTTATTCTTATTTGCCTAATTGCCTCTGTCAGTTTTCATGAAGTGAAGTGCCTTTTGAGTTTGGATCTTGCAGTTGGGACACTGGAGCTTTGTGAGAAGGTGGGCTTTACAGGTGGGCTAAAACCTCAAAGTTGAGTAGGTTGCTTGTCACTGGCCAAATGACATTTTCCTGCTTCTTGTGAAAAATGGCACAGAAAGAACATTCACTACTTTGAAAGAAGTAGTAGACAGGTGAGCACAGTCAATCACATGCTAGATTTTCCCTCGCTTTTGCAGCTACTCAGAAAAGGTGTATGCAGTTCTTCTCTTCAAAGGACTAAAAACTAGTATTTTATAATGCCTACATATTCTGGCCCAATCTAAGCCTAGCTCTTGCACAGGGCACTACGTACAGCAAGGATCTGCACTTACATTCATCCTTTAGTGACCTGACAAAGATGCCATCACAATTCACTTATGTATTCACACATTATAAAGCCAAAAACAGCATTGCAGAGCCTCAGTAAAAATCCAAGAGACACACATGAGTGAGTTTTTCTTTCTCTGAGTATTTCTTTAGAAAACTATATCCATGTTGATTTGATAATTGCTAAGAATATAAAATCTGCTACAACCATGAATAAATGTTTTGCTCATTTTACAAACATGTTTGTTACTTCCAGCTGGTATTTTCAAGCTTCAACTTCTAGGTAACAGATCATGGAATACCTCTGTCTTCATACAAAAAGGAAATTTCAAAGCTGTATTTGTCCGTGATTGTTTTTTCTTAAAATTGTGTTTTGTAGCCTATGATCAAGTCACACTTTGACACACTCATTAGTATAGAAGGCTGGGTTTTATTTCCTCTTTTAGGAAGGTTAAGGAATATATTTTCAGGCCCTTTAATTTTTTGCATAGATTTTCTTGCACCTTCTGACTTTGCCGATTTTTCCTGCTCCTGGGTAAGGCTGTTTCACAATTCACCTTGGAACATGTGTTTAGGAACTTGTCTGCCACATAAACAATTTCTCGTGCCTCGAGTCAAATGTCTATGCCAATGCGTAGTCCTTAAGGTGATTTACCACATGGCAGGAAGAAGAAATGTTAAAGAGTTTTGGAATTAATTAAGGGCTGTCCACTGGCTTACATCGCTTACGTTTACACAAATGAGAGTACAGTTTGAATTAGCAAGAGCTCAGATGCCCTTTGCCTGCACTTCTCATGTCAGTGAAAGATGAACGCAGTCAGGAACTCAAGCATTGGGAATTTGTTGACTTGTTCAGTACAGGGATTTCATAAAATATGTCTTAAGGCAGAAGACCTTTAACTTTAATGCCAGGTCTTTTAAATTTAACATCAGTTTTCTGTAATAACTTCCTACAGCTAGCTTCTTTTTTTTATTGTGTGTTTAAAGAAAATACAGTTTCTCTAACAGGAAAGAGATGAGAATAACACAGCAAGAAAACGTTCCTTGTCACTTCCCATTAGATTAAGAGTAAGACCACATCTGCCTTGACATTAATCACTGTTGTATCATGAGCTGTAATGGGTTTATTGCAGATCCAGGATCCTCTGTTTTGGGCCAGTGCAGCTCTCATGGCTGGCAGTATAAAGAGTGAGCTTGGTGAGAGGCATTCACCGTTGGCATTAACCTCAGCTGATCACACCACTGGGAAACCTGAATCCATTCACATCCCATCACTGGGGTTCATTGCTATCAATTTTAAGCATGTCCTATTTTGATTATAGAGCTAGTCTGAGGGTCCTTGCTGCCAGCCCCAGCAAATGGCTCCTGCTCGGGACTCACTCTCAGCAGCTGCCGGGGTCTCCATCCAGCCTTTCCTGGGACAGCCTCCTCCACCTCAGGCATTTGCTGTTCTCTGAAGCTGATCTCTGGGGTGGAGTCCCTGGGAATGCAGCACCTCCTGGGGTGGGATGCACCAGTTCACAGTGACCCACCGCTGCATGTCTCTGGGGAAGAGCGGGGTGAACCCCATCAGGGAAGGGCCCCTCTTTGTGTTCGGCCACAGCTCCTGGAGGTGATGGGCGGTGGAGCTGGAATCCCTTTGCCTTGGAAAATCCCCACTCTGGTGCGAATGAAACAGCAGGAGTTGGTGACGAAGATCTCCATGTGCTGTTGCCCTCTTGTCTGTGCTTAAAGGCCGAGAGCCCCCCATGTAGGAGAGCTGTGGAGACCCTTCCTCTAGACTGGGGAGTCCCTGCAGCTACTGCAGAACAGCAGCATTGCTCCCCATGGCCAATACTCAAAAAAAAGGTGTTTTTTCAGATTTCTATACCCACTGTGGCAAGAATGGATATTGTCCCCTCCGCACACGAGCACCATTCTGCTGTGCTTCCTCAGAGAGGTGCAAGCCAAAAGACAAAGAAAAAAAGGAATTGGATCAGTAAAACTCTGTAATTTTTACTGGACCAAGCACACAAAAACACAGAGAGTTTTTCCTCCTCTTTTCTGGAAAGTCTATTACATACCTCTGGTAGTATAAGCACCGCAGCACTGCCCTGTGGGGCACCAGCCTGCCCATGCTTCCTGCAGACTAGAGAAGTGTTTGCCGAGGTAACACACGTTACCTCATTTTGGCTGCACAGGTGATCTCTTGGGCCATCTTGTGTCCCTCTGTCACTTGTCCTCTCTGGTGGCAAGGTGTGGAGTGGTGCAGCCGGGTTTTTGGTGGGAGTGAGAAGGGAATGCTGCTGGGAATTCCCTACAAGAAGGACGTGGAGAGGCTGGAGCATGGCCAGAGAAGGGCAACGGAGCAGGGGAAGGGTCTGGAGCACAAGGGTGGTGAGGAGCAGCTGAGTGCCCTGGGCTTTTTCAACCTGGAGCAAAGGAGGGTCAGGGGAGACCTTCTGGCTCTCAACAGCTCCCCAACAGGAGGTTTAAGCCAGGGGGGAGTCAGGCTCTGCTCCCAAGGAACAAACAACAGGACAAGAGGAAATGTCTTAGGAGAAGATCCAGGTAGAAGAGCTTCTGGTTCCCTGCTCACTGCAGGGGGGCTGGACTAGGTGACCTGTAAAGGTCTCTTCCAACCCAAACCATTCTGTGATTTATACTACATCAACTGAAATTAAGAGTTCCCCTGACAGCCTGTTGATAGCAGCTCTTTCACCCAAATACTGTGTCCTTTCTACTGTGCAGGATTCAGGACTCTCATCTTCTCTGTCTTCAAAGAAGATTATCCATTTGTAACATTCTTGTGTTCTCTCACCATCCTTAAAATCTCCTTACTAAAGCCTCCATTTAATGTTACTACTACTTCTCATTCACAGCATTTGTAACTTAGAAGGATCAGTTATGTCTTATCTGTGCTAAAACAGTGACCAAAGCCTTTTGCAACCACTGTCATTGTTGTACTTGCCCCCAAACCCATCTGGATATGGGAAGCAGAAGCAATTACACTACTTGGTGGATAGCCCTGGAAAAGGTAAAGCTGCATCTTGCTGTTGACATTAACAGTGGGTGACAGAAGTGGTCATTTCTGTTTATCCCTCCCGCAACATCTGAGAGATCTATCACACAATCTGTCGGAGTCAGTATTCTGTATGTGTTCTTCTAGGTCCTGCTTTAACTTCAACCCAGATGCCTTCAAATGAGACTTTTCAGAACCTGTGTTATTGCAGTGCACTGGGGTTGAGGGAAGAGCAGCCTTCTAGGGGAGCAGGTGACATCTCCACGTGGGTTTTTTTCTGATTTACTACCCCTTTTTTATGTTTCTGTGGAGCTTCAAGAGTGTTCCTTAGAAAAAAATTCAGGCAACTCTCTAATTTAATAGAGAACTAAATCTACTGTGTAGCTTGTTCAGTTTTCTTTTAATCATTCTGGAGAATTCTGAAGCATTTTTCTCTGTCAGGTAAGACTCTTCTAGAAAGGGTTACTAATAACATGCCACACTTTTGCCACATAACTGCTCTCTTTGGGGATTGAGAGAAGTAATTGTGGATTTTTTTTTTTTAAAGTCTCATGTTGCTTTGGGCTACTGGTGGAAAACATATTTTCCTTGCTTTCTAATACAACTTATGACCTTAACATGTTGTTGGAAAGGGTATACTTGACATCCTGCTGATTTGATCCTAGACCAGAATATGGTATCTGATGAAGTTTTACAAGTTACAACAAATGCTGGCTCAGGACAAGTTTTGTTTATTGGAATGGGAAAAGTCAACATTATAACTCTAAAATAAGGAATGACTATCAGCAATGACACTCAAGCTTCATACAGGTCTCAATGAAAGCCCACTGGAGTTGGTGGGATACTCATCACTAGTTTGTACTGAGTGGATAGATCAGGGAGGAGAATAAATTCCTGCCAGTTCTGCCAAATCGCTCAAGCAGCTTCTCAGTGAACCTGAATGCCTATGACTACCAACAGAAACCTGAACATTTGGAAACCTATGGCTTAGTGCAAAACCTACTGTCATCTGGTCAGAGTTCGTTCATATCACACTGGGATTCTCCTCAGCCATAACCACCAAAGAAACAAACGATAGTCAGAGACTGACTCAGAAAAACATGGACTGAGCTTCAGCACCACATGGCTAAGCAGTTTGTAGTATAATGTGATACAAAGTCCTCTCTCCAGCATCACAAAAGGACATCCAAGAGTTTTCATAGAAGGAGGCAACATGGGGTGCATTAAGAAGAGTGTGGCCAGCAGGTCAAGGGAGATTTTCCTCCCCCTCTACCTTGCACTAGTGAGGCCACATCTGGAGTACTGTGTTCACTTCTGGGCTCCCCAGTTTGAGAGAGAAACAGGGAACTACTGCAAAGAATGGAATGTAGGGCTACAAAGACAATGAGGGGATTGGAGTGTCTGTCTGATGAGGAAAGGCTGACAGCCCTGGGGCTGTTTAGTCTGGAGAAGACCAGACTGAGAGGGGATCTCATCACTGCTTACAAATATCTAAAGGGTGGGTATCAAGAGGATGGGACCAGTCTCTTTTCAGCAGTTCAGAGAATGTTATGGATGCTCTCTGGCAAAAATAACATGCTTGGACTACCTGATGCCACTGAGATTGCAAAACTACTTGCCCAAAATTGCACCTGCCTTTGTCATATCTTGTATGGCTTTTGCAGTCCTGATGTATGTGATCCCAACTATTTACTGCATTTTAGCCCAGAAAACAAGCAGCGGCATTGCCATGGAACAGCTGCTGGCATACAAGCGTGGATTTAACCTCTGCAAAATTTGAGCACTGCAAAGTAGCATGAAGGGGGATGGATGACTACAGGATCCATCTCTCTCTCTTCACCCCAACACACAGACTGACTTTTGGATTCAGTTCTGATAGATACCACATGTGGAACTGGACCCGCTGACCACAGCTAATTAGAGGGTGGAAACACTACCAGGTACACAACACTGTGTGGGAAGTTATACAGAACTGCTCCAGCCTGAGTTTATCTAATTCAAAACAGAGCCTCGATGAGTCAGAATCTGGAGTTAAAAAGAAAACGTCCATTCCAGCCAAAGGACAAACTGCAGTATCACTTCTACTGTGAACTACAATGCAGAGACCCAAGACCTTTTTGCAGTGGAGAAGCGATACTACTGCTAGTGCCCTATAAAAATTACAGTACCCTTCATGTCCCCACTGTCCCACCCAATCCTAGTCACTGTCATCACTACAAATATTGAACAAATTAGCATTTCCAAATCTAATTTTCCAGGTTCATAACCAACTTCAGCATAGTGTTGCTTGTTGGGTTTTGTGTTTTTTTTTTCACAAATGACAGATGTTTTGCCTTAGATTTTGGTAGTGGGAGGGATGAATCTGGAAAAATGTTTTGAAAACACTGATGTAGCTAAAGGCCAAAATATTTGTCTCTGTCTATTGGACCAAAGAATGAAACTGAAATTATTTATTTTAAAAAACCCAATTGATAAATAGGCTCCTACTACCAAAAATGTAAGTAAAACCTTTTGTAAATGTAGGCTGGCAAATCTATGCTCACATGTCTAAGTACGGATTTAAAAGCCCATTTCAGATTTGTGTCAATGAAAAAGCAGGCAGAACCCTTCTACATAGAACGATCAGCTTTGCTTATAGGCAGACACCCTATCAGAGGCTTGTACATCCAGTTATTCCCCCTTAGGAACCTGCTCACCCGTATGCTAATGACAGGTTGGCAGAAGGGAGAAAAGTATCCTTAGCCAAACAGTTATCATCTGGTTTGCTTATTGACTTAGCAATTGTTAATGTTATACAGTAACACAGCTCCTAGGAGATTTACAATGCTTTGAT
Source organism: Chloroceryle aenea (assembly GCA_013399075.1). Taxonomy (NCBI): domain Eukaryota; kingdom Metazoa; phylum Chordata; class Aves; order Coraciiformes; family Cerylidae; genus Chloroceryle; species Chloroceryle aenea. The sequence goes on along the minus strand of VWZY01012240.1, from coordinate 173,968 downwards.
TCTTAATAGTCTTTTATTTTCCAAATAAACACTGGTTTAGTGGATTAAAGCTTAATAAGTAAGATCTTCTAAATGTGACTATTAATTAGTATGAGTTACTTGGGACTTCTGGTTGAGCAACATTTGCTGAAGTGAAAAGACATCCAAAATCATCAAAATCTAGTGCTGTCTGTGCTGATCTCCGCTACAGGACCTGTGTTACAAGAGGCTCTTCTGGCAGAACCATCATGACAGAATGCAGTTTCAATGGCAGTAAGGCTGCAAAGTTCTCCCTTGCAAAGTCCTCCCTTGCAAAGTCCAGGATTTTTCTCATTCCTTCTCTGCAGAGAGATTCAGCATCGGGCTCGGTGAGCTGAGTTTATAATTTCTATTCAAACTGTGATCACTTCTCGATAGCTTTCCTGCTTTCTACCACACCTGGGACATGGTCACGGAAAAGAAAGCTGCTCCTATGCATGAATTGTAATTCCCATATGTGGGAACAAACTTATGGCACATGGTCCTTGCAGGCCAGCTAACTTGTGAAGACACTCTGGAGACAGTACTGCTCATGCTGTGGCTGGAGAAGGCTACAACTGGATCACATTGGACCATTTTTCTTACTCTAGAGGTGCTGGCAGCACGTGAGACATCTCTTTCACTCTGTCATGAGTCAAGAGTGTCTCCAAATCTGAGTCAGTGCTGACCCACAGCTTGACTAACTCTACCAGACCTTTCTGTCTTCATCCCTTCTTGGCTACCTCACAATTTTCTCATGATGCTGCTGATAACCACTGTCAGTATTTTGGGCAGACAAAATTCTATGAGGGCATGCAGGCTGTCCTAAAAATAACCAAAAAGGAATTCAGAAAAGTCTACGTTTAAAGGCACGAGCTCTGAAAGATGAGCATCACACAACTTTTAAGAGGTTTGAGGTGGACACAGGTATTACAGAAAAGCCACTTTGATAGGTGAAGCACATGACTTAGTTCACATGTCAAGCTTTAGCAGTATATGGCTGCCCATCTATCAGCATAGACAGCTGCTAAATATTAGAATTCCACAATAATTTCGGAAACAACAACAAAAAAGGCAAGTTAGTTTTGTAAATTACTGCTTTCTTCTTACGACCAAAAATGAAAGGAACTGATTAAAGTTATTGAACATAATATATCACATAAATGCACTAAGTTCTGCCAAGGGCAGAATGATTAATGTATTACATGTTGTCTCAGCCTTATGATTTCTTTTACCAGATAAATGTCCATGACTTAAAGAATTTACTCTCTGCTCACAGGCATCAGAGTAGTTATACATTTTCTATTGCTTGTAGATGTTTTGCTACTATACAGCTAAGCATATCCACTGAATATACAAGTTACTTTGAACAACTTGGAACAAAGTCATTACAAATGTAATTTTCATGAAGTCTTATCTACTCAATGCATAGAATCACACAGAATCACAGAATCACAGAATCCTAGGGGTTGGAAGGGACCTCGAAAGATCATCTAGTCCAACCCCCCCTGCCAGAGCAGGGCCACCTAGAGTACATCACATAGGAACATGTCCAGGCGGGTTTTGAATGTATCCAGTGAAGGAGACTCCACGACCCCCCTGGGCAGCCTGTTCCAGGGCTCTGTCACCCTTACAGTAAAAAAATTTTTTCGAATATTCAACCTGAACCTCCTATGCTCCAGTTTACACCCATTCCCCCTTGTCCTATCACTGGTCACTACTGAGAAAAGCAGATAGAAATCAGAGCTGGAAAGAACTTTCAAGCCAATGAGCTTCTTTCCTTTACGTCAATTACTCTAGACTCTTGCCCTTGCAAGTTTTTTTCTACATTATATTTATGACCATTTTTTTTTATCCAAAATGAGATAAACACATCATAAATTACAAAGTTCTAGCACTTAGTCTGGTGGGTAATTTCTGAAGGCTCCTATTGTCAGGAAGTTTTCCACAGATACTTTGCCAAAATATCTATGGTATTAATTGTTAATCAGAATAGCAAACACTCAAAATAGAAAACCATACCAAATGAGTGTTTTTTTTTTCCTTCTTTTACTTTTTCTGTTGATATTTCAAACGAATTGAGATAAAACTATTTTATAGACACTGATTCTTCCATAATGACTCAGGGGCTGTTACGGATCAGAACGCTCCTAGTCAATAGCTCTAAGAGAAAAAAGCTGTCTCTCCTAAGGAAGGGCTTACAAAGTCCCAGGACAGCTGCCTTTTCATGTTGCCAGCACCTTTTATGCTTTGCTCATTATCATCTTCATGTTATGGATACACCTACAGAGTATGTACAGCATTGGCACCCTAACATGCAGGATGGAGCATGGCGATGTGATGGACAAGCACCAGCTTTTGAGATGCAATGGTGCACATTAGTACGGAAGATGAATAAGGGCAGTGCTTACACCACCGTATTGACTGGGGTGAAGGATTCTGTGGACCAGTTATAGCGTCCTGGAGGGGGGCATATGGCAAATAAGAGGTATCAGTCAGAAAACTGACTGCCATGCTCAGAGCATGCAACCAAACAAGTCTGCACACGTACACAATAAGTTGGACTTTGGGTTACTTCAGTGAGGGCTACAGGCACCCTTCAAAGCAAGGCATCATAGAATCGTAGAAGTTTTGTGCAACATTAGACAGGAATAGCAAAATACAGGCAAATGTGTAATGCACAGAGCTGACCTTTAGCCTGCTTACTTTTCTCTCTCTTGGAGAATAATGTCTTTACATAAACACTGTGTGATGGATGCCCTGACAGCTGCAAATCATGAGCCTCTTGTAGTAGGGAGACGTTGGACTTAGAGGTTTATGGTGGAATTCATCTCCTTTAACTTGAGATTTCTGTCATAGAATCATAGAATCATCAGGGTTGGAAGGGACCTTAAAGATCATCTGGTTCCAACTCCCCTGCCATGGCAAGGACACCTCCCACTAGAGCAGGGTGCTCAGAGCCCCATCCAGCTTGGCCTTCAAAGCTTCCAGGGCTGGGGCTTCCCCCACATCTCTGGACAACCTGTTCCAGTGTCTCCCCAGCCTCATGGTGAGGAACTTCTTCCTAACGTCCAATCTGAATCGACCCATCTCTGGTTCTGATCCATTTCAGTTACTACCATTCCCTCTAGTCCTGACACCAGGTAACATCGTAGCTTGGAAGAAAATAGAGAAAGAACATTTTAGACTGAACAGCTTCAGTGGGGTTGTGGCTACCAGCCCTCATGGGATCAGGGTATCACCTGCCCAGGACTCCAGCCTTCTCACCCCCTGAATTCAATTCACTGGAACATGCTGCTGTTTCATCCCTTTTACCTTTGAATTTATCCCACTCCCTTCAGTTGCTTCTCTTACTCAGGCCTTCACTTCACTTGTGCACACATGGCTGTGCTCAATAGACTCTCCTAAGCGATTCCGACTGGGAAACCCAAGAAAGGCAAAAAATTGAGTTTATCCTCTCTATGCACCCTACCCCTGTAACCGCAGAAGGAGGACACAACAAACATAAAAAATCTTCTCTAGCAGCTGAGAAAGCTGATCCATATGTGAACACTAGCAAATTACCGGAGTGAAAAATTCCCATATGGAAATCTTTTAAAAGGTAGAACAGCCCTTGACACTTATTAACCTTGGACTTAGTTGTTTCATTCTGGGCTGTGTAGCTGTAGATCCCTTGGCTTTCACTGCATGTGTTTAGTCTTTTCTTGTTGATAAGTTCTCAGTCTAATAATCAGCCTTCCCACTTGCCGCTAGCTTTTTCCTATCCACATCAGCAGTAAATATATTAGATTTCTTATTGCACACTGAAAACAAACAAGTTTGGGATTTTAAAAGACCCTGGCTTTCTGTTTATGATCCCAGCAAACACTTTACTGAAAATCTCAGTGTACAAGAAATCCTTACTGATCCCACCTAAAATAAAGGGGGAAAAACAACTACGGGAGAAACAAAACAACCCTAAACTGCAACTGCTTGAAGACATTCCTGTCAGATCCTCAGCAGACTAGTGGCCTAAGGGGTAAGAAAGCGAATCTTTCTCAGAGGACCTACAGTCACTTCAGATGGCAGCATTAAACCTGAACTATACAGCTCTCCCCTATATATCCACTGGGTCAAAACAACATTAATGCCAACCCCTCTTGAACAGAGCAGGCTCCCTGTCACACATGCATCCAAACTTTACACATTTGGCCTAACTTGTACTCTTTGCTACGTTGCTAAAGCCTCAAGTTTGATCTCTTTCTCCTGAAGTAGCAAAAAAGGGCTATCAGACAGGGGGCAGGGACCAACAGAAAGCTGGGGCTTGAAAGGGGACCTTCTGACAAATATTGTCTAAAGCTTTCAGAGCCATTCAGTTTCATCTCACTGAAGCAAGAAACAACCTCTGAGACAGGGATCACCTCACTGCTGGCCTAGCAACAGAGTGACAGAACCAGAACACTGAAGAGAGGTCCATGGAAATGTCACTCTAATGGAAAAGGCTCATCATAAAGTGGAATTACACCACTCTGGAAAAAAAGCAAAATTTTATGTTTGAGTGAAAAGCGAAACCAATAATCACAGGTTCGTTCAGCTCGTAGCTCTCCACCCACATTGTGCTACTGAATAACAATGATGTTTTGCTGCAATAGTTCCAGGCTCTGAAATAGTTTGGAAACATCAGTTCTTCTTTTAATAGTATTTTTCTGAGGATTAATATATATTGCAGGTTTTCCTCAATGTGAAACTAATTATACTTATGCTCTGGACTAAGGTTTAAATACAGGGTCTTCCCAAGTGCTAAAACTTGGAACATACTGGAAAAAATGGGACAAAAATTCTAAGTAGCACTTTTTATCTTTTGTACTGCAATTAGTCACTCTTAGTTCTCATAAACCCAGGATTATTTCAAAGATAGGAAATTTAAACTATTCCTCTAGTTAGTAAAAACTCATTTCTTTGCTGATTTTTTTCAAAACAGATTAATATATTTTCTTTTTATCAATGAAAAATCAAAGTTTAAAATCTGATCAGTCATAACCTTGACTATTAAAGCACAGGTAACAGTGATTGGCAGCAAGTGTCTGATGAACTGCTGCACAGTCAAGTCGGTCAAATCCTGGATTCAGTCCAGAGAGCACCTTTTGAAATTACCACTTTGTATGATGTATATTTATTTCTGTAGTCCTCCAAGCATAAAAAGATCTACAAAACCCAATATTTATCTTCGTACCATTCCTTTTGTGTCTTTTTTACATTTTTAATACCACACCAAATAAAAATTGACATCAATTAACTGCAGTAAACAGTTTAAACTAGTTAAAAGTTGTTGCATGGTATCTTGGTTTAGTATAAAATTGAATCTGTTGAAGCAGAGGCATCCTATATATATAAAAGGAATAACGTAAACAAGATGCCTGAGTAATATCCTTGTTCAAAAGCATGCAAATCTGGTCTCATTTTTTTTAACATTTCTGTCAGGAACATAGACTTCCTGGGGTTTCTCAGTTTTTATATATTTGACCTTGGAGCTCGGGATGAGAACTCCTGGCTTAGTGGTTCCACAATAGTTCATCTATCTTTTTCACTGCACCACTTTAGGAAATGAATGGATTCAGTGCATGAGCAATTTTACCTAGAAATTGTCCAGAATAAATCTTGCTTTGATTGCAAGGCAAGAAGCTTTTATAGTTCATACAGCTGTTCTTAGCAATCGCATAGCAATTGCCATCCGCAGATCACCAGAGAGATTAACAACCGATCTGTATCAATTTTCTCCCATCCAAGTCTCTTCATGAGTCACTGCTCCATGAAGAAGCTGCTTCAATATTCACTGCTATCTAAGATACCTGCTTCAGAGGCTTCCCTTAGAGTGTGCTTCCCAGTGCTGAGCCCCTGAGATCAGCATTCCCAGCACATCCCTCATCAGGTCCTCAGTGCTCTGAACCAAGGCTTCACACTGGGCAGCTCAGTCGCCCAGTACTGTCTGTGTTGCCTGCCTGACTGCCCCAAGTTTTATGAATGTGAATCTTTTTTACTTTCCCTGCATTATTTTTACATGAACGCACTGCACATGAAATAAAAAGGGCTCGTCCAGGTGCCTGTGTTCTCATAATTCACAATGTGAATAGTATTAGCTCTACTTTTTTGATTCATACATATAAGAAGCAGCTCCCTGGCAATGAAAAGATCAGAACAACCAATAAAAGAGGCTGAATTGGATTATTTTTGTTGCATCAACACAGCGTTTTGGATTGAGTGACCCAGCTTCCTTTACAAAAACACAGTTTATTGTCACACTACCAGCAATTTTCTTGCCATACTTGCCAGGCATCTCCAGACAGGGAGTATTACCCCAGTCTGCCTCCATAGTCCTTTCAAACTCATGCTTTAAAGCTTTAAAGTTGTAATGCTACAGTAAATGCATTACAAAATGTCACTGGTTGCAGAGCTAACTTAAGTGTGTCTCTTTCACGATAGTCGATTTCCAGCTGCTGAAGAAAAGGAGCATCTATTTAGGAGAGAAAAGAAAGAGTGAAAATACATTTATTGTATTACCCAGGGCCATTTTCATTCATCTTTTCATGTGCTTTCATGAGATCCTAGTGAATCAGGAACCAACACAGCGCAGAACACAGTGGGTCTGCAAAAAACATGAAAGAGGAAAGTGAGAGTCAGTATTCCTTGCAGAACTTTGGTATTCAACCTGGTTGCTTTTCTTGCTTTCAGGTTTATTGATGGCTATGAATGCCATCTGCCACAGAACTCCTAGTGCCCATCATGGAGTGAAGGACCCCAAGCCCTCTCCATGGACTCGGAGACTGAACATGCTCCCCTACGTGGTGGCCGCCCTGAACCAGCCCCCTACTCGCTGCCTGACCACGATTCTCCAGACATTGTTCTCCAGCTGTTCTAACACTTCTCAGAAAACAGTGGTGTTCGTCACTGACTTATTTTACTGGAAACATGACTGCAGATATGCCATCCTGTAGGGAAGCAGATGTATTTGGTGACAACCTTGGAGCTGTGAAGGGGAGTCATGTAACAGAACATTTCCTCAATTGTTGTTTCAATTCTTGCTTCCAGATATNCGAAGCTGGTAAGGGGTCTGGAAAACATATCTTAGGAGGAGAGGCTGAAGGAACTGGGATTGTTTAGCCTGGAGAAGAGGAGACTGAGAGGAGACCTTATTGCTCTCTACAACTGCCTGAAAGGAGACTGTAGCAAGGCTGGTGTTGTCTCTTCTTCCAAATTACTAATGATAAAATGAGAGGAAATGGCCTCAGGTTGCATCAGGGGAGGTTTAGAGTGGATATTGGGAAGAAATTTTTCCATGAGAGAGTGGTTGGGCACTGGACAGGCTGCCTGGGGAGGGGGTGGAGTCACCGTCC
>VWZY01012240.1:129210-166572 GCA_013399075.1 Chloroceryle aenea | reverse complement strand
CCCTACTCGCTGCCTGACCACGATTCTCCAGACATTGTGCTCCAGCTGTTCTAACACTTCTGAGTTGTCTAATTTCAGCTACAAGAGCCACAGTTACTGTTGAAAAAGGAAAGAGTAGGAAAGTTATACGAATACAAATGAACCAGTAATTCTGTTAAGAGCAATTTGAACATTCAGCATCAGCAAGCTGGCTGGGAGTACAACCCTGTTTCTCTGCTCAGAAAACAGTGGTGTTCGTCACTGACTTATTTCATAGGAAACATGACTGCAGATATGCCATCCTGTAGGGAAGCAGATGTATTTGGTGACAACCTTGGAGCTGTGAAGGGGAGTCATGTAACAGAACATTTCCTCAATTGTTGTTTCAATTCTTGCTTCCAGATATTGCAAACTGCTGGTTTACACCTGGATGAGGGGGTCACCCTCAGTAAATTTGCAGATGACATGAAATTAAGTGGGAGTGTCGATCTGCTGGAGGGTGGGAGGCTCTGCAGAGGGGTTTGGACAGGCTGGAGAGATGGGCTGAGGTCAATGGGATGAGCTTTAACAAGGCCAAGTGCCAGGTCATGCACTTCAGTCACAACAACCCCAGGCAGTGCTCCAGGCTTGGGGAGGAGTGGCTGGAGAGCTACCCGGCAGAAAGGGACCTGTGGGTGCTGGTGGACAGGTGGCTTCATATGAGTCAGCAGGGTGCCCAGGAGGCCAAGAAGGCCAAGGTCATCCTGGCCTGGATCAGAAACATGGTGATCAGCAGGAGTAGGGAGGTGATCGTGCCCCTGGGCACTTGTGAGACCTCACCTTGAGTATTGTGACCAGTTTGGGGCACCACAGCACAAGAAGGACACTGAGGTGCTGGAGCGGGTCCAGAGAAGGGCAACGAAGCTGGTAAGGGGTCTGGAAAACATATCTTAGGAGGAGAGGCTGAAGGAACTGGGATTGTTTAGCCTGGAGAAGAGGAGACTGAGAGGAGACCTTATTGCTCTCTACAACTGCCTGAAAGGAGACTGTAGCAAGGCTGGTGTTGTCTCTTCTTCCAAATTACTAATGATAAAATGAGAGGAAATGGCCTCAGGTTGCATCAGGGGAGGTTTAGAGTGGATATTGGGAAGAAATTTTTCCATGAGTGGTTGGGCACTGGAACAGGCTGCCCAGGAAGGGGGTGGAGTCACCGTCCCTGGAGGGGTTTAAAAAACGAGTGGATGCAACACTTGAGGCTCTGGTCTAATGGACAGAGAGATGTTGGGGTGAAGGTTGGACATGATGATACCAGAGGTCCTTTCCAACCCTAATGATTCTATAATACACCTGGAAAATAACCAACGCTGGAAGACATCTCTGTTCCCATATTACCTTTCCTCAACCCCTTCAATTTTAGAATAGAATTAAGGATTTAGATCAATCACAGTGGAAACCAGATCCTTGTGTGTCCCCCAAAAGCTACATGTGCAGCAACAGAGTACTCATGGGCACATAAGCACCCTGTCTGAATAGAATGCTTTACTCCAGTCTGTGAACTCAGGCTAATGAAAACTCCTTTAAGATCCTTGAGTGCTGCTCTGCTGATATTCCCAGAAGAGGTACTAACTGTGTTCATTTTTCATGGACCAAATCACACAGCTCAAATCACCTCTCCTTTTTCTGTCATCTACAGAAAAACCCTTGAAGTCACCTATCTCTAATCACACTGATTATAACTCGGTTGCAAATTAGTGGGTAAAAAAACAATATAAAGGCTGGAACTGGACAGAATGCTGGCCCAGAAAACTACAAATCTATGAAAAATGGCACTGTTCAACAGCTGTCTAGAATTAATTTTAGGATTAACAGTAGAATACATCATCTCTTGTTCTGCCTATCATTGATTTAATACTTGCAGTACTTATTTAAATCATTTAAGTTGCAGAACTTTTAGGTCCATCATCTGTTCCCACAGCTCAGTCAATACCATGGCTCAGCTCACAGAAGAAATTGATCTGAAGGCCTCTCTTTACAAGACAGATTAATTTTTGTCGATTGATTGATTGGCCTCTGTCTCCTACACATACTAATTTTCGGCCATTTAAAGCTCATAAGGCTTTATATTGAGATTCATTGATTTCACAGAGTAATAAAATGACAAATGGGTGTTGAGCCAAGAGCAGACAACTGATGCAATCTTGAGGAGAGAGGCCAAAATAATTCCCACAGAGTGGAAAGTGCAGAGCTGCAATGGCTCCTCTGTTTCTGTTCAGATGTTCCTCAGGTCACTCATCCAACCCATGCAGATCAAAGCAATGCTGAGGACAACTTGGAGCACTTTTACCAGGTCTGTGCCTCAGGGAGTTTTCTACCACCTCCCAGCCTTCTTGTTCCGGTAAAGAAGTGGAAAGTTCCTGGTTTGAACAGCTGGAGGAGCCAGCCTGTCCGTGTATCCATCACAGATGCTGACAATGGACACCATTTTTTAACTCCTTGCTTCTGCCTCTCTTAGCTCTTAGCAGGGCATATTGAGGGTTCTGATCGCTCTTCATTAATGCTCTAAAATCACACATCCTTCCTGGAGATCAACTTAAGTATTATCATTATTAGCCTATAATTTCATATACAAATGCAATACACGTGCTCAAAGGTAACCAAAGTAACATATTTTCCTAATCGTAGAATGTTTTAGGCTGGAAGGGATCTCTAGAGATCATCTGGTCTACAGATCTGCTACACAAGCAGGGACATCTCTACCTAGGCCAGGCTGCTCAGAGCCCCATCAGGCCTGACCTTGACTGACTCCAGGGATGGGGCCTCCACCACCTCCCTGGGCAGCCCATTCCAGTGTCTGTCACCCTCCGATTAAAGAACTGTTTTCTGATTTCCAGTCTAAACCTCTCCTTTCCCAGCTTAAAACCATTGCTCCCTGTCCTGCCATTACAAACCCTTTGGAACAGACCTTCCCCTGCCTTCATGGAGCCCCTTCAGGTACTGGAAGGTCAACGGAAGGTCCCCCCAGAACTTTCTCTTTTCCAGGCTGAACCATTCCAACTCCCTCAGCCCGTCTTCACATGAGAGATGCTCCATTCCCCTGATCATTTTGGTGGCCCTCCTCTGGACACGCTCCAAGATGTCTACATCCTTCCTGTGCTGGGGACTGGACACAGTACTCCAGGTGAGGTCTCACCAGAGCAGAGCAGAGCAGCAGAATCCCCTCTCTTGATAATAATATACCATGTCTTTAAAAGCATTTTTGCTGCAAAGACATTGAAATTTGCTGGTGTTTCAGAAGCTTTTGTATTCATTCAGTTTCCTCCTAAATTTCCCCCTCGACTTAAGTACTGATCCCACCAACCATTTTTGTGTAGCCAGCCGCATCATGACACGACTGGGAAACACAAAGCTCAGCTTTTTTCCATGCTTTTTCCAGGTAGTTTTTAAGATGGTAACAAAATCTCTCATATATACAGTGCTGCTGAGCAGCTAGTCACTGCACGATACCAGCTGAGACCACCTTCCTCCCGCAACTGCAGTTAGTTTTCCAGTATGGATGGAGGATTGTTTTCTACACGGGGAGCCTCATTTGGCATCTGATGTCCTTCAGCTCACAGTGTAAGATACGTGAACTGTTTCTTCATTTTGGTCTCTGTGGCCTGGCAGTACTGTGTACTGAAATCTGTGATAACAATGGTTCTTCAGCATTCCACAGTATTTTATATAACAAAATCTGGATGCCTAGACAATAAGGGCCATCCCAATTAAATAATAAACATTTGAATGTGGAACATAAACCAGCACTCGCATACATGCAGAGGAAAAACTATCCAGCTCAGTCTCAGTTGGAATCTGCATAATTATTTTGGCTCAAGGAACCTGAACTGCAGCCTCTTCCTTTCTGCAGGTTAGAGTGTCAGGATGTATTTTCAGACTGTCTGTTAAGTCTTTTGCTCTCCACAGAAATCTCCTTGGAAGGAGGTTTCTCTGTGTATATAGTTCTTCTAAGCAAGACTGATTCACACAGGTCTCCACAACATGCTACTTCAGTTTTTTATCTTGATGCCATACCATATATATGGGGTTTTTTAACTACTACTTCAACCCACTCCAGATTCCATCGAATGGCTTCGAAGGAGATGATAAATGGACAAGGAGGAAAGCACTTCGGGGCAACGCCTGTTCTGAGCTACCCTTTGTAAATGAGCAGTAACTCTTGATTTCATTGCAATTCCTCCGATTTCTATACCAGCATAACTACCTGGTGCTTCATTTTCCCCTTCCGTCAGGGAGATTTGTATACATCCTGTATTTAGGGGGTTTGTCACTTGGAAAAATAAATCTTCCACACGACTTCCTGCTGGTTGGAATTAATTTAAAATGGAACTTGAAAGTTGGCATATCATTGGAATTTCCATTCAGACAATTTTTACAAATCCAGCTAAACTGTTAATTGAATTTACTGCCCTCAAATGACCAGATTTTTGCAGATACAAATAAAAAGGAAAAATATAGAAGATCCAGAAATAATAAAAAATAGCAGCAGGTTTTCATCTTCAGGCTGATGTTTGTATCCTTTCAGTACAAGTGTACTATAGTGGCTGAGTACCCCAAGAACATGCACACTTATTTATTTTATTAATGATTATATGCCCTTTGAGTGCTCTGAAATTAAGATACTTTCTCAAACAAAGGCTGTACCACCAAGTATTAACAGGATTCCAGGGCCTGCCTCAGAATCTTGAGCTATATTTTCTTAAAGTGTCCCCAAAAGGAATGTTTCTCAACCTCTTGCTATTAAAAAAAAAACCTCTCAGAAGAAAAAGGGAGGAAAAAACCCTGTCTTTTTCCAAATCAGCATCATGGTACTCAATTTATAAGCAAGCAATAAATTTTCTGTTCTACTTTATCAGGTTTGGATTAATTCAAGTTGTTCATTTGCTGGTTGCATGGATAGGACTTGTGTGTATGCAGCTGTAGTTGTACATTTGCAAATATTTCAGAGGCTGTTTTTTACATGTCTTACAGAAACACAACCACAGCCAAGAGGAGCTGGGTAAGGCTGGGACTCTGCAGGATGACCCCAGCAGGTTGACCTCCCTGCTCTCACCACCGCTCACTCTGGAGGAATTCTTGCCCTGGCTGTCAGGCTGGCATTCCTGCCCCACACTGGCTGCAACGTACGCAGGTGCCCATTCTGCCTCTAGTCTGCTTGGCTATCTGGTGCTGAGCAGGAAGAGTTTTGCTGGGATGCTATAATCATGCATTTACTCAGGCCTTTCCTGCTCTCTTCCAGAATCTGACAGCCTCAGAGGTTATGAGCTGTATTCAAACCTCTTATGACTCACACCTAACTTAGGTGCCAATCCATGATCTAAAATCATGAGAACAGTAAGACCTGTACAGTCCAAGAGGAGTGGGATCTAAGCCATGCATTTCCAGCAGGTAATCTGCTTCTCACCAGGATGCTTGTCAAATTCTTGAGAGAGAGAGACTGGTATACTCATAACCTTAAGCACCAGCCTGGCTCAAGGTCCCACTGCAAGACACAAACCAAATGGTGAAGATCTGCTCTGCAAAGCCTGCACTCTGCCTCCCCTGTCAGACAGTAGCAGTGACCCCCAGCAGGGAGATCTCCCAGTGCAGGGTGCTGGCCAAAGGAGGAATTCTGGGTGCCCACTGCAAAGCATGAGGGAGCAGAGAATGCTGCAGACACCATTCCCTTTTCCACATGGGAAAAATGGCACCAGCCCTGTTAGAAACCTTGATGTACAAGAGTGACAGGAGATACCCATCTAACTCTTCCTCTTTGTAAAACACAGCAAGACAAAAGAGCAGGGGACCACTGCAGAGCAGTTGGACTGGATAACTTTTAAAGGTCCCTTCCAGCCCAAAACACTTTATGATTCCATGATTTAGGGAAACCAAAGGAGGAGGTGGGCAGTGGATGGGGGTCATAAAAGAAGGTCCAAGATGGCGAAGGCTTCTTTCTTTAATTGCATAAATGTGCTTTTAAATTAAGTTTATAGAATGCATTAAACTTAAATTAGCTTACAGACTGTAGCTGTGCATCAGGATGTGTACAAACTTTTAAATGTCCTGCTGGGAAACCATCTGAAGAGACTAGAGCAAAGGCAATATTGTGGTTCCCACCACGAGGCTCAGAGAAAGCTATACTTTCCCATCTTGGCTTTGCCTCTTGGCCTCTCCAATCCTGTGAATATAGTTCCCTACTTTAAAAGGAGAATATTTAATTATAGATGGACATTTTAAGTTTAGGAGAGAGGAAGGAGGGGAGAAGTAAACAGTTTTAAAGATAAAACAATGCCCTTTTGTTTATTTTTTTCTTTGAGATGGAAATTCCACTGACTTGCCCTTATTTAATTTAAAGTGACATCTGTATTGAAAACAAACAAGCAAAAAAGAATCCATATGCACTACCAAACACAGAGAAAACAGAAAAAATGCTGACTAGTAAAACATTCTCAAAATACTGTCACAGATAGCTTGGGACACAGAGACTCTGTGCTTTGCATCCACTCCTGCCACTGGTATGCATGGAAGCTGAGGTAGCACCACTGGCCTAATCATGAATCGCTTGGTGACCAGTAGATGAAAAGCAAGTATATAATTAAACAAACTCTGAATCCCTAGTTAGAGTAAATCACCATCTGGAAGCTCTGTGATAAAACCACGTCCCCTAACACAAGATTTACCCTCGAGACATGAATGTTTCTGGTGGAAGATCTGCTGCGCGCAGCCCATTCCTTCACAGGCTGGGTTGCCTTCAGAGCACTTCAGGCATTAATTACTAGCATATAGTTTGTAGAGAGCATCCTGGGACACCCTGCAGGCTTCCTCATGCCATGGGAAATAATGTATTGAAACAAGCCGTATCATCTGCGGTGTGCTACGGGTTAGGTGCTGGTCATCACATGTGTAGGATGTGTGGGGTGGGAAGGACAAAATAAATGTTTTCCATGGGAAGGTCTCCTATTGGGTGTCAAAGTGAAGAGCACACGAGTCTGTGCTGCTCCACTGCACCAATCCTTCACAGAAAAACCTGCAGCGGGGCTGGGCATTTCATTTCAGTAGGGACTGAAGTTCATATTCAACGTTTTCGCTCTGAAATCTTGGAATATTAATGTATATGTATGTACCATAGTATGGCCAACGAGTGGAAATTATGTGGAAAACCTCATTGCTTTTTTTGTGAGGGGTTTTGGGGTTTTTTCCAATGAAATTATTGTGAGCAGTTGGCTGTATGAAGCCTGCCTTAATCATTTCAATAGCACCCCACAACAGAAGTTACTCCACTGAAATCCCCAAACCTGTGGAGTTGGGTACTGCTTAATAAATAGAGTGACCTGAAGTTAGAAATAAAATATGTCTAGCTTATCGCTTAACCTCTACATTTTCAATGTGGCAAAAATGTTTTTCTTGTTCACAAACCTGTAGCATTGGGTGGTTACAGGCTGAGAACATAACAGGGACTATCTCTCAAGTCTCATTATAAAGTTGCTATTGCAGAATCACAAACCCCCATATTAAAAATGTATCTGAATGGCTTTATTCTACTTTCACCTCTCCTATAAATCCATCATAAGCAGATACAATAAACAAGGAGAAATATTTATCGCCTTCATTCCTTTAACAAGAACAGGACATCAGTATTTTCTAATAAAATTACAATACAAATGTGACTGAGTCCCCAGATATAAAATGATGGAAACAGGGTAGAAATTCAAAGCTGTGTCATTAATGAGTAATATTTGCACGGTGCTAGAGCAGATAAGATGGGGACAACTTAAGGTCTCAGAACTTAAATCTGCATTTTATCCAGAATTAATTTCCTCTAATCACACTCTCAGCAACAGCATTGCTATTTCTCTACGGTTGAGAGGCTTTGTTAGCCAATCTACATGTGTCTCTTGTACTGAAAGAGTGAAAATGGGCAGCTTTCCATACTAATGACATTGACAAAAAAATGAAAAAGCTGTATAACAGGCTTTATATTGTCCAAGGTGTATCAGGCTAACATCAAAAGTTGGGCTGAATGCAAAATTATAAAGAAACAAGAGAAACAAAATTCACTGTCATTTATTAAGAAGTACATCACTAATGTAATTTTCAAGAAATTTTATAGGATTGGGGGTTGGTGACTAGATTTTGAAGACACACTGTTAAATAGAAGCGGTAATAGAAGAGTTAATTTTCTAATTGATTTTATTTTTCATTCTGTATTTCAGGGGGTTTCAGGTAAAAAGAAGTATAGAGTGTGACTCATCATAACTAATGTACTTCTCACTGAAATAAAGCCTGTCTAACATCGCTTCACTTCTAAAGATGAGAAGTAACAGAGACTAAATATATTGAACATTCTGGGAAGATATCACAAAAGCACATGCTGCAAAATATTTTTAAAACGCTCAGGTAATGAACAGTTCATGTCCACATGTGAAAGTGCTTTTTTTTTTCATATCAGATTTTAAATATAGAGCTTACAGAGCTAAACCAGACCTCTAGATTTAAAGGAAGGTTAAGTTCTTGTGTGTCTTTTGTTCTGCCAGTAACAGCTGATGTATCTCCACAATGAAAGCCTATATTTAGAAGCTAACAAGCAGAAGTCAACATCTGAGTTATCTAGACTCCCTTCAGCATCAGAGGGGAGAAACTGGCCTTCCTAAAGGGCAATTGATTCAATATTTTCGGTTTTTATTTCAGAAGGAGAGGAATCATCACATAAAGGTGCTGCTTTGCCACTGAGGATAACCTGGACAGAGAGTTCAGAGCTGACGTCTATGTGCTAGGTAGTGGCAGGGCTGGAGGGGATGGATCAAAACCAGAGGTGGGTCGATTCAGATTGGACATTAGGAAGAAGTTCCTCACCATGAGGCTGGGGAGACACTGGAACAGGTTGCCCAGAGAGGTGGGGGAAGCCCTGGAAGCTTTGAAGGCCAAGCTGGATGGTGCTCTGAGCACCCTGCTCTAGTGGGAGGTGTCCTTGCCATGGCAGGGGGGTTGGAACCAGATGATCTTTAAGGTCCCTTCCAACCCTGATGATTCTATGATTCTATGACAGAAATCTCAAGTTAAAGGAGATGAATTCCACCATAAACCTCTAAGTCCAACATCTCCCTACTACAGGAAGCTCATGACTTGCAGCTGTCAGGGCATCCATCACACAGTGTTTATGTAAAGACATTATTCTCCAAGAGAGAGAAAAGTAAGCAGGCTAAAGGTCAGCTCTGTGCATTACACATTTGCCTGCATTTTGCTATTTCTATCTAATGTTGCACAAAACTTCTTTCAAGGTCTTCTGGGACAACGGTCTTCATTTTGGGCTGAAGTCACTGTTCTTTATTGAACAGTGACTTCAGGAGCCATCTGCTATTCCGAGCAAATATATGTTTTGGCTCAGAGACACCAGAGTTCTGGGATGCTGAAAAGCAGCAGCATGGCATTGCCTTCTGAATCTGGCAGGTGCCACTCATGAAGGAAGCTAACAGAAATGCTGAGAGCCTGCTGGCTCTGACAGACAGAGGTTCACAGGTGCAGTACAGCTGCCTCCTGGTTCATCTTATAGAAGGTGACAGACAGTGAAGTGTAGAAGAGAAAGTCCTCCTTTGGGAAAAGCTGCTTGAGAGCTTTCATCAACACAGAGCGCAGCTCTTCTCTGTGTTTCAATCCCACTGCTTATTATTCTATGGAACTTTCTTGCCAAAAATAATCACAAAAAGGTCAGAAGCTAAGCCAAAGGTCCTTCTAAGCATGGCTAACATTTACTTGTTCACAAAGTTTTCGAAAACATGGACATTACCATCCGGGCTCTGACAGCAGAACTTCAGTGTATGGACAAGAGAATCCACTTTTTCAAACTAAAAATAAACACGAGATGTTCCACTGCTTAATTTAACTGCCAGCATTTGAGAGTCTTTCTTTTGCATTCTGTAAACCCCTATCTTAAATTTAGCTTAAGGGTGACAGACAAATCAGACTGGAGAAAAGGGAGGTCCCACATCTCAGCCTCCACTTTGCCTCACATCATTTCAGCAAACTGGAATCAGCCAGCACTTCCGCTGTGTGCAAACACAGCACACGGGCAGCACTGCACTGAATATAAAGTGTCCCTGCAGTTGTGTGGCCAGTCTCCTGCTCTGGGAGAACTTGCACTGCTCTAGAAAGTTCTAATAAAATAATGAACAATCCCTTAGCTTCTCCCCAGTAAAGGCCTGCTTAGCAAACACAGCTGAAGAACTGGGATCTTCATAAACCTCACCTAAAGTATAAGGGATGAGTGTGGAACAAGCTCTCTTTTACAGTCTGTATCTCGGCAACACGCTTTTCCAGCAGAAAAACAGCAATAGAAAGGCAGTAGAAGATACTAAAGTAAAAAAATAGTAAAGAAGAAACAAAAACAAAAAAAAAGGAAAATTAAAAAAGTAGGAAATACTAAAGCTGTTGATTTTGAAACAATCTTTATGGGAAAAGACACTTTTCTGATGTGTTGCAGTCTGTTTATTTTACAGATGGATGCACTTACTGTGCCGGACCACCCAGGAATGTGTGCTAGCTGACAGAAGAGAAGCCAAAAGCCATGACTCTCGTCTATCTGCGCTGACCACAATGTACACAAAATAGAGGTAGCACATTGGTGAGCAAGGAGAGGCTTCCCCCCACAAGCACACAGCTTTTCCTTCCAGAGGCTGCGCAGCTTGTGCTCCAAAGTGCTGTGCGAATGGGGATCTGAACGCTAGGACCGAGAAGATGGGATATTCCACTTTGTTGTACAACAGAGGATGTGCTCTCTTTACATTTTCTTTCATTTCATTGCTTGGAAGATGAAAGTTTTCTGACAGTGAATCTTTGCATGGTGACGTTTTTAACCTCGTGAAGTCTGGAGGCAGCACTGCCCATCATGAAATTACAGGATAGGAAAAGTTTGAGATGTACAATTCAATTCAGAGCATTAGTCAGATTTCAGCAGTAAAAATAAAATGGACCAAAAAAAAAAAAAGGAAAAGAAAAGAAAAGTGATACTTTCTGCAACATTGTATGTATTTATAACATTTATCTCATTGTGACGGGACTGTGGCCAAAGCATTTTTCATAGCAACTTCTGTTGCCTCAGAAACAGTAACGTCAGAAAAGTAGAGTTAGATCCGTATAATATTAATGCAATTATTTTATTTCTTAGTCTCTCAAAACAATCTCTATCTACTTAACCAGTAAATGTCTCTGAAAATAGCTGGAAAAAAACCTCACATTTGCATACATTGGTAATGTAATTATGTTTATATTTAAAAGTCATCATTAATAATGCTTCTGATTAAGTACCATGTTAAACGACGAAACTAAACTATTGTAGAATATTTCAGTTTTAACAACATAAATTAAGAAAAATGCAAGACCTCTCAGTAGCAGTTCTGGAAAGAATTTTGGCAATTAAAAAAAAAATAAAAGGAGCTTCCTTGATTATCACAGATCGCCTTCCTCAACTTTAGAGTAGGATGCTTTTGTCACAGCAGATTATTTCATGCACACATATATACACCACTATTGCCAGCATAAAAAATATTCTTAGCCTTTCCCCATCTGCAGATTAATATATAATTTACACAGAAACATTTGAGGCATCTAAAGAATAGCAGGATATACTTTACTTTTATCCACAACATTTTATAACTGTCATTTGCAAATGCTCAAGGCCATTCTGTAAGTGGGAGGGGTAAATTCTTTCACTGGCTGTAATGGTGGCAGAAAAATATGTGCTTCAGGGAAAAGGAAATCATTCTAAAATGAACTGAGGCATCTGAGGACAAGGGCAGGGGAGAGCAGGGGGCTGTTTGTTGTTTGAACATTTCCTAGAAGACAGCATCTGTAAACAGGCTATGTCAACTAGTAACTAAAACCAGAGAAAGTTGGACAGAGTGAGGAAAGCTCTTCAGCAGAGTTTCTCCGATATTTGGCAAACACAGTCGACTGTGAATTTTGTGCCAGCGGTATTTTCTTCTAAAATGTAGCATGTGGGATGATTTGCAGTGAATTCAGGCTCCTCAAAACCTATAAAAAGCCTTTCTTCTAGAATACAGATCGGGTTTTTCAAAGAGAGATGAGACTACCCAGAAGAAAATAACATTGTTTAAATCAACAAGAGTTTATATGATAGAATTGAAATCCCTGTGCCCGGAATAAATACAGAAGTGCCACTGATGGAGAATCACGGCATTCTTTTGGTTGGAAAGAAGGTCTGGATGTCTCTGGTCCAACCCCCTAACCCAAAGCAGGAAGGGTCTTAACGTTAGATCTGGCTTCAAGGTCACAACACCATGAGCTGTGCATGTCAGTGAGGGTGCAGATTCTCCTTCCCCTCGGGGCAACCAGGTCTAATTTACACATCAGTTACACAGAGTTGCATGTACACGCCTGTCTCAGTGAAAGAGAAATTGCAATGCTTCTGGAAGAGCCGGGCAGTGCTGTAGTTATAGCTATCAACAGGGAGCAGCTCAGGAGCTGGGATGTCTTGGCAGGCAAGTGCAGGAAGCTGAATTGCCAGCTGTGGCTCACCTGGGCAATGAAAGTCTCTGGCTTTATTCAGTCTTCTACGTTGCTCAAGACCGCTGCGTGGTCCAGATAGATCTGTGTTAGGAGACCTGGAAAAAAAGACATCCATTGGATAAGAAGACTTAGCATTTAATGAGGGGTTGGGTAGGAAGAAACCTTCTTTTAATTCATGTTATATTAATATGCAAATTAGCAGACTGCCTAACAGAAGAACATCCAGGTACTACAGACTAGCTGTTACATGCTGAAAGCCAGCAAGGTTAACCTGAAAGGAAATTCAAAAGATTTAAAAAGACAAGCTAAATAAAAAAACTCATCAGAAAAGCAGATAGAGAATGACCACCAAAATCATTTTGAGTTCTATTTTTTACTTCATTGGACAATAGGTAAGGGGAGTAAACTTTGTGTAAATTAAGTACGCTTATTTTAGACAATTAATTACAAGATCAATTTCAAATGGGGCTACAGGTATGTGGAGGCTTCTCTGGTTGGGACAGTGGAGACAAAAGCTCTGGAATCATTCAGCAATTCCATTAGATTAAATTAAATTAAGACTGTGAACAAATATGCCAAGAATTTAGAGATTTTTGGCTTCAGGCCCAGTTATTTTCTTGGGGGCTTTCTTCTATGGCAGTATTTGTGTATCACTTCTGTTGACTAAACTGCTTCAAAGTCAAGTTTTCTAGTGGCCCTATGCCCAGATTTTTCCTACAAAAGAGAGAATAAGTTTATGCGCAACTAATAAAAATTATAAAGCTGCAGCATTTATTTTTGTGCTTGACTTTAGAAGTTAACAGATAATACTTAACCTTGAGACAGATGGTGGAAGGATGGAGGGTGAGATTTCTTTCTCCTTTAGAGCAAAACATGATTTATGTTGACTCTTTCTTCCAGTGCCAATTATCTTTTATTACGCTCTTTGGTGCTCGACTCTCACTGATTGTGAAACACTTCCAGTGGTAATCTTGTTAATATGTAAACCTCCTTTGGGTACATATTGCCTCAGAAATTTATAAAATAGGAAATATCATTCAGATCATACGCTGAGACTCCAGCCCAGTCAAGTTCATTGTATTTTATCCAGTAATTCCTGCCCAGACTGGAGCTGAATTTAAGACTACAGAAAGACATCAATTTGTAATTAATAGCCTTTTAAGATGAAGAAACTACCAGATCTCTCAGAAAATGTTGCAGGATCTTGTTACTCTCACTGATAATACTATTTGCATTTCTTCACCTCTTGATCCTTTATTTATTACACAACTGAGGAGGGGAAAAACAACATTTTATTTGAGCCAAACGTTACACAAGTTGTTGTGGAATCACTGGGGAAGTGATATCTCAACTTTCTGTCACACTTGTAGAGCGTGATTCATGGACTGTAAGCCTTCAGTTAGCTTTTACTTTCAAGACAATACTTGCTATCTGACAGAGCAATCCAAGAAGTGGTGAGGAAGAAAGCTAAGTTCTAAAAATATTGTTCTAATATGTGAGCTGACAAAATTCTCATGTTATCATACAGAAAGGTGCAAGAAAGCTTAAAATGGACAATTTTCACCTTCCCAAGATGTAATTTATACCGTGAAGCATGTGGGTTAACTGCTTTTTCCAATTCATACTCATCTGGTTTAGTAGGATGATTATCATTATTAATATTAACATGTCAAACCTCTGGATGTCATATCTGACAGTGCTAAAATTTGGAGACAGCTGTATGGGCTGTGGGGAATAAAACAACCCATCAGCTCCAAACCTTTTCCATTGGATAACCAGAATAATATGTGCACAATACGCTTCCTTTATCAAAAACGATGAGATGATGATCTTGTTTTTAATTCTGTGTTGACCCAGATGTGAGGGCACAATAAAGCTAATATGGGAAACTCTTTATGTTCCCTTTTTTGAGCTCAGCTTTGTATCTAATTGAGTGATGTCATCCCAGGGGTATTAAAGTACCGACATCATCAGATGTGAAATGCCCAGAATGCAGTTGTTTACTGGATAGCAGTTTGTTTGGGGTTTGATAGCTTGCAAAAAATCAGTACCCCCCAGCAGGCTGTTCTAATTAAGACTCATTGAGTTTCGATTTAAATGAAGAGTTGGCATTCCCTGGTTCTTACATTTATCCTGAAGGAGATCTTCGAATGAGCAACCTGTAGTGGTTCTAAGATGTGTCAGAAACATGCTGTGCTCTTCAGCAGAGAGGTATACGCGTGTCTCTTAACCCGTGCCTTGTACGTTTTCTGTGTGACAATAAAAAATGCAGTTCCATGACCCAAAAGAGCTCCTCAGTCCCAAGAGTGGAAGTGACATAGAAGAGCTGGAGCTTCTCCTTGAAATTTTTTTATTCTAAATGGCCAGAATGAGGTGACAGAAGTTTCCATGACACTTGCTGTTACTACTTATAAATTGCTTAGGTACCAAGAACCACAAGAAATATTTCATAATGCTTAATTTACAAAGGCATTTTCATGGAAAGTGGTAATATTTGAGTATCTTCCCCGGCAGTTTTGTAAACAGTTCAAGGTACAATCAGATTAACTTGATAGGATGCGTGCAATTCAGTTTGTGCTCGCGCAGCAACATTTTTTTTGCCTTCAAAACGGGTGTTCTTTCTCTCCCATTGATTGGTTTAGGGCAGCCGTCTGGAATATTCACAGGGGTTTGGGTTTTTTTCAGCAGGAAGAACAAGTCTTTACTAAAACCTGATTTATTTTTTCACCTTTGATCTACTTCCATAGATCATTTTTCTGTTTGCTCTGTGCTCCTAAAAATAAAATTACTTGCTTGTATCTAGTCTGTAGCAGAACGATGAAGCTAGGCCAGTACAGACCCTGAACACTGGCAAACATGCTGAGAAAAGAGGCATTTTCAAAGGGTGCTTTTGTCAATAACGCCTTCTATGGGTGGCTGGGAAATAAAGGAAGTGAAAATTGAAAGAATTAGACTAGTTTTTAATCTCTGTCAGCATCCAATATTTAAATACAGAGTGCTTCTAGTAGAACAGACACCTGAGCTCAAGTGAGGCTGGTATTTCAATATTATCTATGACTCTTGTCTGGTGCCTGCATGGGGCCAAACAGAAACAGGTTTGTGACTGCAGGTGGGATGGAAGGACACAGCTTCAAAAACTGAAGGTGCAGGAATTCATCCTACTGCCCCTTCACTCTGCCAGTGAACAGAAGGTGTAGCTCAGCGCATCATGCATCCCATTCAAGGTCCTGGGATCACCTGTGCTACAGCTGCCATTCGAAATGGCTTAAAATATGGTAAAATATGGGCTAGAGGTCACCACTTTCATTAAGTGGGAATGTTCACAGAGTGCTTTGAACACAGAACTGGGCAAACTATGTCAGTATCCTTCTAAAGAGACATTAAATAACCAAGTCCTAACCTGCACACAGAGGTGTATTTAGCAGAAGCAGTCCCCATCAAATTATGGATCATATTTCTGTCTCCGTATAACGTTTGGCTTCACAGTAGAAATTGATGCATGGATAGATACAGTCAGAATCTTCACAATACTTGTTTTCTGTTGTTGCACTTGTGAGGCCTCATCTTGAATACTGCATTCAGTTCTGGGCCCCTCATTGTAGGAAAGACACTGAGATGCTGGAAGGTGTCCAGAGGAGAGCTATCGAGCTCCTGAGGGGTTTAGAGAACATGTCCTGTGAGGAGAGGCTGAGGGAGCTGGGCATGTTTAGTTTGGAGAAGAGGACTCTGAGGGGGGACCTCACTGCCCTCTACAACTGCCCTCTACAACTGCCCGAAAGGAGGTTGTGGAGAGGTGGGGGTTGGCCTCTGCTCCTTACTAACTACTGACAGAACCAGGGGAAATGGTCTGAAGTTGTGGCAGGGGAGGCTTAGATTGGATATTAGGGAGAAATTCTTTCCAGAAAGAGTGGTGAGGCACCAGAGCAGCCTTCCCAGGGAGGGGGTTGAGTCCCATCCCTGGAGGGGTTTAAGAAATGGGTATACCTGGTGCTTCAGGACATGCTCCAGTGGCAGCCATCTAGGGGGTTATTTTGTGGGTTTGAAGTTGTGTTTGATCAGGGTATTTAGGTGTTTTTTTGTTATGGTTATGGTTGGACTCGGTGATCTAGGAGGTCCTTCCCAACCCTGAATATTCTGTGATTCCATGGTTCTGTGATTTGAAGTCCACTCATACTGTGGCAAGTTCAGCTTACCATAAGTGCCACCAAAATGGGTACATCTCATTTTCCTTAGAAAACATAGTGTAGCGTGCAATGTGCACAGTTTATGGATTTCTGTGACTACAGCAGAAGATGCATTCAAGGAAGCAATGTTAGGGCTTGTTTTTTATGGTGTAAAATCCCTTCCCTGTCACCAACAGGTGACATAGCTCCAAATACTTAAAAAATTCTTCATAAGAAAGAAAAATGCAGGGTGCTTTCTCAAGAGCAGCTGTCGAGTATTTGCTGTTCACAACATTAAATACTTATGATTTTTGAAAGATTTGCTGGAAAATGAGAGTTGTTGGCCTGAGCGCGTTTCCATGTCACCTGCTCGTACCACTGAGATGTTTCCTGTTTTCTATCTTGGCCACCCACTGGACTTTACATTGAGGATGGTTTCATAAATCACCGATTTTTGCTTGAAGCATGCCGGTAAGTCATGGAACAAGATGATTTGCCAGGCAGCCTGTGTTCTCTAGAGAGACACGGCTGACTGAAGAGGTGTTGAAAGAAGCCTATTAGGAAAGAGAAAAGTAATGTTTGGGCCTGCATCTTCACGAGGTGCCAGTGAACTGCTGTATAAGCCAAAGAAGGGCTTACCCAAGGTGGAGGACAGCATGTGCTCCCTGCTGTTCTGCAGTACACAGGCTCTCAAGTCCCTAGTCTTATTGCTCCAGCACAGAGTTGACTGCAAACAGCAGTGGAAAAAAAAAAACATGATCCAAAAATACTTAACCCTCTTTTGCCTTAGCATTTAATTGCAAATGACCTTGTCTTAAAAGCACTGAGTCATCGGTGGTTTTGTGCTGGGATTGTGTCAGGATGAAAATAAAGTATTGAAATAACTATTTGAAAAATACTCTATTAATACACAATCAGTTTAACTACATAATCAATTTAACTACTACACTGGAATCAGAGTAGAAAAAGCACTCAAGTCTAAAAAAAATAGGACTTGAAAGAGCTGTTAATTTTCCATGAAATCAAGAAATGTAATGTTTAGCACTGGTGGTACTTATTTTTTAAGCTTTGTCATTAGCATCCTTTTTGAATTTAGTTCATTTGTATTAGTGTAGTCAGTCTTGAGGCTGGAAACATTTTTCAGCTAAACTTTATTACGAATTATTAGAGAAAGACACATAACATTTCCAAAGCCACCTCAATAACTAGTGACAATAATTTTAATGGAAAAAACTCAAAACCAAACAACAAACCCACTCAGCCTTACAACATACAGCTTGACTTTTCAAAAGTGGATTGTGTATTTGGAGATAATTTTAAATTATTCTGTAGCTTTATGGAAATATTTATAAGTTGCAGCAATACTTTTATCCTTAATAGTTTTCGCTAACAGTAGCAGTGCATAGCTGTAGCTAAAGCTCAATTGGCACTAGATTCTGGAATCCTTGGGGTGTTTAACTTTATGAAATCATGTCATTTGGTTTGACTTTTTTTTTCCCTTGTAAATTTTCCACTAAAATTGATTTTTTTTTTTAATCATTTTGCATACTGTGCATTTTAACAGAGCTCCATTTTCTGATGGACTATGTCACTTTTGCCAGTTATTTCTCAACTAGAAAAATAAAACCAGAACAATTTCCCTGAACCGGGGCAGCTTTCAGCTGAAGGTTTGGTGAGTGTATGTATTGAAGTATCACCTGTAAATATTTTTGCATAGAAACTCAAACCCCAGCCCTTGGCTGGGATTTTGCTATGAACTAAATCTCCTCGAGCAATACCCCTCTTGCCCCTTTGGCAAGACAGCTGCTGCTGCAGGTTACAGATCTTCTGTAGAAGGAACATTTACACAGACTAGGAGCTGGGAAAGATCAAGGAATGTGCTACAAGGAGGTGGTCACCATGAGCAGCATGAACGGAGCAAAGCAGCAATGACTACACTCTGGATCTTCCAAAACAGGAATAAGGGAGCATGTAGCCAATCTAGATGATAGAAGATTCTTAATAAATTTACTTCTTCCTATCACAAGCTTGAATTCCTTGCCATGGGATGCAGCAGATGTCAGAAGTTTGCATAGATTGAAATGCAATTGAAAAACTCCTTGGAGAAAATGCACTAAAATGTTCACCTCAGCTGTGAATATATCTGTTACTTTTCTCATGAATTATCTCTTAGCAAAATCGGATATAGACTTCACTCTCCCTTTCTTTTACCTTAGTTGTGCATATGCAGCTTTCACATCATTGCACAGGAGAGCACTTTACAGGCTTGTCCAGTGAAAGGGCTTCAAACTAAACCCAGTGGAAGGGACAAAGCTGCTGCAGAAGTGCACAGGGAATGGGATTCATCCTTTCTCTTGAGAAAATTTAGGATCAAGGAAATCAAGTTACTTCCAAGAATCCAAACTATCCCTCCTCTGGACAAAATCCTACCCCTTGTTTGCTCAGACAGGCAGAGTAGAGAGGACCACCACAAGAACCCTTGAGAAGAAATGCTGGCTACAGAGAAATGGCTTTGAAGTGCTGAACTGCTCCCCCGGAGAAAGATTTGGCAGGCACAGGAGATATGTTCAAACCAAGTCAAAAATCAGCAATTGTAAGTGGGGATGGAATTAAAACCCACCTAGCAGGAAAGCAGGGGTTATATGTGTGAGTATATATGTTTCTCATATACATTATCAGGAAATGGTATTTCATTGCCATAATAGGAACCCCATGTAGCAAATCACAGCTATGGATTTACTTGACAGCCTTCATAAACCTAAGAAAATGTTTTTCATTACCAAATATCTTTCGAAGATGAACCTTAATTTAATTTCTTTCATATCCCATGGAGCCCTTGATTTCATTTCTAATAGCTGCTGACCTCGATAACCTAACTGATGCCTTTCTGAGGCAAGAAAGTTCCTTTTCATGCCTGAGCCTGTAGCTTACATAGTACCATCAAGTCCAGACAGAAGGGTCAAGGCACTCATCAACATGTGCACTTGTAAAAGGAAATGCTGCCAAGGTTTAAAAACTGTCATCATCACCCTCATCAGGGGGACTGTCTGAAGTACTGTGAAATGTATATGGAACAGAATCTGTGGTGGGCAGGCAAGGTAGAAAGCTGACTAGAAAATATCTTCACTTAAAAACTGCACAAGCATGGTTGACTACAGCCTGACCGGGGTGTGACCCAGAAACATCCGTGTGGAATTTCTGCTCCACATCCTGCCCTGCACTCTACCTCTGCCGTTGCATTTCGTATTAGGGGTAGTCATGCAGAGATAAAACCAGTAGCAAGCAAGGAAGCTTCCCCATATTTGAAATAACATCCGGGGCACTTCTGAAAGGACACATTTCTTTCCTGAGTCACTGAACTGAAGTTGAGGCCAGTGCGTGCTCCTCAGCACAGCCAGCCTGGCAGACAGAAGGGATCGAGCGGGACACAAGTGCTGTGCAATGCCTACTAAACTGTGACAGTAAGGTACCACTTCCAACCAGTGTCTTGGGGCTCCCTAAGAAGTAAAGATTGAAACTGGAGGTTTTCTGACATTATTTCTTTATGTTGACCAATATCATGGGCCACAAACCATCTCCCATTCAATGCTGCAACTTTTTCCCTTTCATCACATAGAAAAACTTTTTCACTGTGAGGGTGACAGAGCCTGGAACAGGCTGCCCAGAGAGGTTGTGGGGTCTCCTTCTCGAGAGTCATTTAAAATCTGCCTGGATGTGTTCCTGCATGACCTGCTCTAGGTCGTCTGGCTCTGGCAGGGGGGTTGGACTTGATGACCTTTCGAGGTCCCTTCCAACCCCCACCATTCTGCGATTCTGTGAAGAAGGTACTGCTTCTCATCACAGAATCACAGAATCTGTTTCAATCTGACAGAGTCTGTTTCAGGCTCTGTCACCCTTACAGTGAAGAAGTTCTTCCCCATGTCAAGGTGGAACTTCCTGTGCTCCAGTTTGAATCTGCTGTCACTCATCCTGTCGCAAGGCAGACATGAAAGAAGTCCCTGTCTTCTTGACCCCCAGCCCTTATGTATTTAGAGACATTAATTAGATCTCCTCTCAGTCTTCTCCTCTCCAGACTAAGAAGCCCCAGGTCTCTCAGCCTTTCCTCATAAGGCAGCTGTTCCAGCCCCTTCAGCATCCTTATAGCCTCTGTTGGACTCCCTCAAGTACATTCCTGTCCCTCTTGAACTGGGGAGCCCAGAACTGGACACAACACTCCAGGTGAGGTCTCGCTGGGGCAGAGTAGAGGGGGACAAGAACCTCCCTTGATCTGCTGGCCACACTCTTCTCAATGCACCCCAGGGATGCCATTGGCCTTCCACTGTTTTTCCAAAACACTGCCTAAGAAGGCCAAAATGGTTTTGTGCCACTTGAATTGAAAAAAAAATCCCCACCAGCATCCAGCTGCTGTCCATACTGTCTTGTACATGGCTATTAACTCAGCTTGTACATTTCAGTGGCTCAGTATAGAAAGGAATCAACCTTAAAGAAGAACTTGTGCCCTTGGGACGGGGTTTTTAGCCAGCAGACAGGAAAGGCGAAAAAAGAAGACACTGTCCTTTTTTAAGATGTGAGGTGGTGGAGGCTCCTTCTCTGGAGACTGGTGATCCAGGTGGAGACAGATCCCCACCTGGATCTGTTCCTGTGTGCCCTGCGCTGGGTGACCCTGCTCTAGCAGGGTGTTGGACTCAGCGATCTCCAGAAGTCCCTTCCAACCCCACCATTCTGTGATTCTAGGATTCTATGATGACAGGACTGCATATTAATATTGATGCTACAACTGCATTTTCCGGATTCCCTGCTATCAACCACTTGGTTGATCATTTATGTGCTCAAAATAAGCTGCTACGCTGTAGTGCCCCGAAGTCACTAATTCTTCTCTGGAAAAGGCCAATGTACTTTAAATTCTGCTCTTGAAAAATGCCTGGTGCTCTCTGAGAACTCTCCCAAGCATGTGGAACAAACATACAACATCAAACCTCCTAGCAGAGTCCTGAGTGACATGTAAATTGAGCAGAACCTGAGTATGCAACAGCATGCAATTAATGTAGGATTTTCTATTTTAATTAGGTCAACAAATAATTTAATTAATAAATATATTTCATATATTTCCCCACCATTATGTTTGCAGGGTTTTGAAATTCCAGTTTGTAAAATTTAATTTTCTGCAGTGAGTTAGTTTGATCAGTGTCCTCATTCTCAACATCCCATTGTGAATGTGCACAAACCTCTTTGTGTAACCTTCATTTGTAAATGAAACAGAATATAACTGCTTTATACTTTCAAAACACATCGTCTCTCCGTCACAGCTGAGACAAACTCACTTAGTGAAAGGAATATTTTCCAAAATAACGGTGAAGGGCTACTGAAAGGTCATTTTGAATATGCAGCTCTGTGTATTGACACTGGTTCAAGGGAGGTGATTCTCCCCCTCTGCTCTACTCTCGTGAGACCCCACCTGGAGTGCTGCCTCCAGTTCTGGAGCCCCTGTTACAGGAAGGACAGGGATGTGCTGGAATGTGTCCAGAGAGGGGCCACGGGGGTGAGCAGAGGTGATGAGATGCTGTGAGGACAGACTGAGAGAGTGGGGGTTGTTCAGTCTGGGGAAGAGAAGAATCCAGGGAGACCTTCTTGTGGCCTTCCACTATCTGAAGGGGGCTACAGGAAAGCTGGGGAGGGACTTGTTAGGCTGTGGGGTAGTGGCAGGGCTGGAGGGGATGGATCAAAACCAGAGGTGGGTCGATTCAGATTGGACGTTAGGAAGAAGTTCCTCACCATGAGACTGGGGAGACACTGGAACAGGTTGTCCAGAGATGTGGGGGAAGCCCCAGCCCTGGAAGTTTTGAAGGCCAAGCTGGATGGGGCTCTGAGCACCCTGCTCTAGTGGGAGGTGTCCCTGCCATGGCAGGGGGGTTGGAACCAGATGATCTTTAATGTCCCTCCAAACCTGACTATTCTATGATTCTATTCTAAGATTCCAAAAGCCCCTTCAGCCTTGTGAGGGGCTGGCCCCTTGCTCCTGAGCTATATGTAGCACGGCTGAGGACAAGCAAGCTGGCAACAAACCACCAGCACGCTCCTCAAAGCATATCCAAAAGGACAGGAAATTAAAAAAGAAATCAGCCTCACCTGTCTAATTAAGATAAATGTCCAAGTGAGTTGTGGTCAGCAGGAAAAGTGACTGTGAACAGAATCAAATTGTTTTCATTTGGGATTTTTGGTATATATATGCAACTTAATTTATTCATGGAACAGAATGGTTAATTTAATTATAGCTTTAGTTTTTTAAGTTTTTTCCTCTAAAGCAATGGGACTGTGCTGCTCTTGGACAAAATGTGCTGCTGGTGGGGAGCTTGTTATAACTGCATTTTATCGACTCTACAATTTATGCTTTAAGGTGCTTTCTTTTTAGTTCTGTTAAAATCGTGTGTACATGTACACAGCACAACACAAATTGTTACAGACAATAGTAACTTGTTTATCCATGACCCAATACTAGCAAAGCTAACTGGATCATTATACAGTTAGGAAAATTTCAACAGTTATATTTCCTGATAAACTTCTGCTCTCTTGGATGACTTTATCTCACTCTTGCTCAGTCTGAAATTTTAATGTCATGTCTGTTTACACACTATCATCTGATGGAAAATGTGCATTTTCTCTTAGGTTTGGGAAGGACTTGCTTTCTCCTGAAAGGATGCAAAAGACAGAAAATCCTCTACCAGTTTGCAGCCTCAAATTCAAGTATTCCTGAACTTTTATATTTTCCAGGTCTTTCTGAAGTGCCTTGTAGTTCAGGTGTCTCTTTGGTCTACTGGCCCTTGAATCTGCAATCAAAATGTTTTGGTAGGTTTCTATTCCTGCTGCTGGACAGGTTTACAGTACTAGAAGAAAATGTTTTTCCTCCCAGTTTATGTTCTGAGAAGCACAAAAACACATTAAGGGAAGAAGTCAACCCGTACTTGAAAAAATTGTGCTTACTTATCAACAATTATCGTACCTACAGTCTCACTCACACAAACCTGCCATAAGTTTAAGGAATGGAAATGTAATTCTGGATTGGCTGTCACACAAGACTGGTTTAACTGGGAGGGAATGTGCTACCATTTGATCACATTTGATAGTACTGACTTCACATACAACCATTTTTCACACCGTCTCTGAGCCAGCAATGGGCCCTCATGGCCAGGAAGGCCAGTGGTATCCTGGGGTGCATTAGAAAGGCTGTGGTCAGTAGGTGGAGAGAGGTTCTCCTCCCACTCTGCTCTGCCCTGGTGAGGCCCTTCCAACCCCTACCGTCCTGTGATTCTGTGATCTCTAGGCCAAACTAACATTCAAAGCACCGATCCAAGTACTTCATTGGTTACTGGTCATCGTCCTCACATCCATATTCACATTCCCTGCAGGCTCCTCCTCTGCCATGTCCTGGCACCCCACAGGCTATGCTCAGGTCCTGTCTACGCCCAGTTAACTAATGGTGTGCACTGGGCTGCCTCCTAGCTTGGCAGCAGGCCATCCCTTACAAAGCTGGTTTTGCAGCTCTCTTGTCTCCTTCTCCCACCTCCTTTCAGCTCTCGCCCCGTGATGTTTTAAAGGCACCTAAAAATAATACAGCTGGTCTCTGGATGTTATTGGCACAACCAGTTCTCAGCTTCCTTGGATTAATGATCTGCCTTGACATGGTGCCAACTCCAGTTATCTTCTTGAAAGCTGCACAGTACCTCCTTAAGGCCCCCATTGTGTAATTACGCGGGAAAGACAGCAGCAGTTGAAAATAAAATTTCTAGGCTACATGTTTGTGGCAAAAGGTTTGAAAACACCAAAGCCTTATGCTCTCAGGCTCCAAAAAAAGGCAAAGCCAAAATGATCCTATGTTGCTTTTCTTTTTTCTTTGGGATTTAGAAGTTCATTTTGTGTATTTTCTGGGCTCTGAACTCACTTTTCAACGCATGGGTTTGGCATTGCTCATGTAAATACTCAGTAATTAGCACAAAGTGTCCCTTTATTTTGGGATCCAGTAAGTCACTTAGTTATTAGAAGTATTTCCCAATGTAAAAGAGTCTTCATGAGTTATTGCACTAGATGCTGTATCAGTATTGCAGGCTCCCAGATATCCAGATCAATCCTACAGATTTTCAGTGCAAGGCACTATGTTGTAATAGCAAAGTCAAGCCAGATAATGCTTAATGACCCAACGTGGCTAAGCACTTCTTTCCAGTTCACAGAAACTAGTTTCAAACACTAACATTGTTAGTTTCCATATTTATTCATTATTTTGCATGAATAAGGGGACAAATTGCAATTCACATCACCATATAATTGTAATTCTAAGATATGAAGTGCTTTTTATTGAAGCCTGTGCTGAAATAACTTAACCAATTCCACTTGGGATGGTCTTTTGCAAGCTGAAAAAGTTTTTCTAGCTTATCTCCTCTGTATGGCAGGACAAATACTTCTGCAGTTAGGTAGCAAAACACAGGTTTTCATCATTCTCTCCCTTCTGCCTCGTAGCTGTATCATACAAGTGAAGGCTTCAGAGACATCTCTCCTCTCCACATTACCTTACATCTACTAATTCCTTTCTGGAATTATCCTGAGAAATGCATAATAATTCACATCAAAATTTCAAGGCTGGCTTTTGATGCGGGGTATATAATTTTGTATATGCGTTTGAGCAAAACATTCAACGCTGTGTGCATATTTGTGTCTAGAAGTTTCCCTCTGGTTGATGTGATGGGCACTGTACTGACTGGGAATCTAGCAGTTTCCCAAACTGAGGCTGTTCTGCTGCATTTGAGTGTATCGGTTCCTTTGTACGTCACCCCCGTTCCTGCACCACTGAACTTTGTGCTTAAGCATCGTTAGAGATCAAAATACACTGAGCAGTGTCAGAACATGAAGCCTTTCCCACCAGGGACTCTGAACCATAACCCATAGTGGCAAGCGAGATCCCACCAACATGCATCTGCATGACATGAAAAATTAATGCGTTGGGGATTTTAAATGAGAAGTATAAATCCCAACCATTTCATCCAGTGTGCTGGGAGGACCATCTTTTATTCTATCATTACAAGAAGCTATTGTGATTAATATGTGAAATTATGGAAAAAAAACATTCTTGTATGAATAGTGGGGCTTCAGTTCTTGACCTGCATCTCTGGCAGCTTCTTGCCTGGCTCCCTAGAATTTACAGAAAGGAAGATGTGCTTTTGCACATTTAGATGGATGCACGTTACTTGCTACCCTCGCTTCCTAATGAAATTGTGATTCTGACAGTCATCCAAAAGCAAAATGTGACCCTCCTCATATTAACAGCATTTACAAGGCACTAAGTAATTCCAAGAAAAATGTGTTTGCTGAAATGTAAACTGATAAGCAGTCAGGAAGGGTTGCTGAAGGTGTTCTGCACAGTGTGGCGTTACCAGCTACTCAACAGTTTCAAAGCAAATTGCATCACTTAAAGAAGGCAGTTTATGTTGTAAATAGGTTTTTCCTGCATTCCAGGAGGTGGTACACACAAGCAGGCAGGCTCGAGACAGTTTCTCTGAAGTTATTTCATTTGCATCATCTCTCTGCTGCATGCAAATGACAGTAAAATATTCCACTCATTTCTGAGAGTCCTCCTCTCCCAAGCACCCTCCCTTCTTCCCTATGGCCAGCTGTCACTCATTTCAACGGACATTGTTGTTTTTATAGTTGTCAAGATTTTAGAAGGACAACACCAAAAAAGGTATTTGGTTTGGAAAATAACGTTAAGTGTTCTTGGAACTCCATCTAACTGGTGACCTCATGACTTTCTATTTGAACTCTGAAACCTAAGAATTCATCTGAAGAAATAGTCGAGATTTCACAGACATTTTGTTAAATGCGACTTGAGATTTCTTGTTTTGTTCCTTTTTTCTTAGAATTTGCTTCTCGGTAGTTGACAACACTGGCCAGTGTTGAAGGTGGTGGGCAAGCACCCACACGCTTCCCTGCAACGGCTCTGACCCAGATGCCTACACTGTCCAGCCCAACCTCAGAGCAGCTCTGCCAATGTGCTTCAATCTCTACCTGCAGCTCCTAACTCCATCCCTCTCTGCTTCCACATGTCCTTTTTAGGCCTTCCCATTCACTCTGCTACTGGGATGCTGTCCAAGACCACAAAATAGATCTGTAACAGGGACACGGGTAACTACTCCAGAAGAACTGCCACAGTATGTGAGACCAAAGGTCCATTACATTCACCGTCTCCCAACAGGAGCCCATAGCAGATGCTTAGTAAAGGAACAGAGATTCAGTGATGCAGATGTGACCAGTGGTGCAGATGTGAACGGTGGTGCAGAGTCCAGCTGGCGACCTGTAAGTAGTGCTGTTCCCCAGGGGTCCCTGCTGGGTCCAGTCTTACTCAACACCTTCATCAATGGCCTGGATGAAGGGATGCAGTGGACCCTCAGTAAGTTTGCTGATGATACTGAAATGGGAGGAGTGGCTGCNCAGCCCCCCCTGGCTCTGTTCCTGTGTGGGCTGCCCTGGGTGACCCTGCTCTGGCAGGAGGGTTGGACTCCATGATCGCCAGAGGTCCCTTCCACCCCCACCATTCTGTGATTCTATGACTATTAGTAGCAGGATGGGCAGAGGAAGACTCTTCCCAATCCCAGCAGCACTATCAGCATGTCTTTACCTCACGTGCTGCTACATATGTCCTTATTTCCATACATACTTTGGATCAGAGAAATTGTGACATGGGGGCTTTCTATTAGTTCATGAACACTGTGGTGTAGTAAAAACTGCTTTGTAAAGCTACAGTTCCCAAAGCACCGTTTACTTATGTATTGCCCAGAGCAAATCTCAGGATGTTTTCAGAGAGACAACCCAGAGGCAGTTTCCAATGACTGAAGCCTTTATGTGTCTTTTGGAAGATTATGAGCCAGGACAAGTCTGTCAGTCCTCTTCTGCTCAAGCCCCTTGGAAGGAGAGCTGCTGTTGCTGTCCCTGTGGGGACCCCAGAACGGAGAGGATCCATGCACATGCTCACTGAAGGAAAAGGAGCAAGAGAGTGGGCACTTAACAAGGCCTCCTCTTGCAGAGGCTTCCCCAGCAGCCTGCAGTCTGGTCAAACAAAAGCACCTTCCTTATCTGCAACCACATGGACAGCACTGCAGGGAATGGCAGAGAGTAGTGTAGAAGCTCCATCTACCCCCAGCTGGATTGCATCTCATGCCTGACTGTAGCCCCAGCGAAGACTGCTACTCGATGATCTCTGAGGTCCCTTCCAACCCAGCCTATTCTATGATTCTATGATTCTATGATTCTATACTCGTATCACCACACCCGTACAGGAGGAGGGACAGCTTTCACCATACCCTTTATCTGAATTGAGCTGGGGAGGTTTTCTTGTCTCACCAACACCAGATGGAATAAATACCTCTTGTCACTGCAGCCACATGTACCACACCATCCATTCACTACACACCACCATCCATACACTACACACCATCCATATACTGTGCACTGTACATATACTACCCTCCATACATATACTACACCCCATCCATACACTACACCCCAGGACAAAGCTTTTTCTGGTCCTTCTAGTAGTCACTGTGCGGTTTGAGCTTTCAGAAGTTAAGAGCCTGTTGTCTTCCCTATCTGGACTGTTATCTCTTCTTTCACTCTGCAAGGCTGCAGCTGTTCAGTACGCGTAACATAGTCCCTTAGTAAAACTGGCTGCTTGCAGACGATGTGTACACAGGGACATACTTTTGGTTTTTTCCCTGCTCCTTAATTGCTTTGTCTCATTGGTTCCTGGACTGTGGGGTTTGTCTTTTTTAACTTGTAAGTTCATTTCCTGTTTCTTATTTATGTTGTTTAGTACACAGTTGCTGAATTACTTTGCCTTCTGATGAACATTCCCTCTGGTAAAAACAGCCAGTACAACAGGCCAAAGAGCCACTGTCAGTCAGCTCAACTGATTCCTGCGGCTGGAAGCAGAATCACTCTTTCTAAAGTAATTAAAACTTGTACTTTAAAAGAGTGTGCACTCTTACTGATCCACAGTACGCAGCTGGTGATTAAATTCCCCCAAAAAATTCATTTCACTTAAGACATTTTGTTCTACTCCAGTTCTCCTGGGATGATCACATGGTCATTCAAATATTGTTGACATGCACTATTCTGTCATTAAAAAGGAGCTGAGAAAGCTCCTAATAAAGAAACACAGATTATTTCTTTTGAATCAGACTACCACAGACATTCTAAAAATAGCTGAGGAGAAAACAACTGCATCTTAAAGGCCAAAAAAGTAAAGTAAACACTAGATAAACCTAGCTGAAAAGCCAAAATAAAATTAATTCAAATATCCCCCCCAAACAATAAAAAATCCCAAGCAAACACTGGAGACAGTCACAAGGGATGGTAAAGTCAGAAGTGAACACCACCACAAACAGAACAGTATCTTCAGCTGTCTGCAGAAGGGCAATCTGTCTAGGGAAAGCATGTATGTATGCCTGTCCATCATAGGTACCGTGTGAAGCCAGCTCCCTCTGAGGATTTTCTGTACCTTGTGGGCACTGGATGTGTGCTGGATGTCGAGATATTTCTTTTTCAGCTATCAGATAGGTGGGATTTTCCCTGGCGTTCCTGGAGGTACCACTACTATCCACTGAACTCTACTGCCTACACATTTCTTCAACAAAAGAAATAATCACTAGTCTGAAGAAGAAGACAGAGATCATTGAAAGGCACTTCTGTGTAATTACTGATTGCTAGAAGGGGCTCTAAGTATCTGATTGCTCAATAAAATTTGGAGAAGGGTAAGCCTTTGGATGTCTGTTGAGGCTGGAGGCTAAGTCTGTTGTCTCTGCTTTAGCATAAACCAAGGAATTATTCTCCAAAAGCTTCTCCTCTATATGAAAAACTGCCTGAAAAGCAAATCATTTTCTCCTGAGCGCTGATTTTGTTGAACAAAAATCAGTAATTTTTGTTTGGGTTCCTCAGTGGCATCACAGCAAAGCTTAAGTTGCTTGTTATCCACCCCTCCTTCTCACATATGCAGGCTTTCCTCCTGGACATCCTGGGAGCAGCAAATCCCACCACAGGCTGCCTCCTCTCACCCAGGGACCCAGCTTGGGCAGCAGGGTGCCCCGGGGAGGTATTCAGGCTGCATCTCTCCAAGGTAATTCAGATAGCACTTGTGGCTTCTGCTCTACCTTGCTGCTTGCAGGTCAGATAAGCATTCAAACGTAAATAGTTTTGTGACACAAAAGGCACATGAAAGACTAGGATCTTTCTTTTGAACCACGTATGTGCGTGTTGTACAAATTCTTTGCCACTTGCTCATCTTGTCCTTTCAGCTCATTCCTCTTGTATATTTTTTCCAGAAAGTTTCTACTGTGCTTGAGGATGCTGCCTCAGTCCCCTACATCTTGTTTTATTAGTCTTTTGCTCCAGGCATTTTTTGAAGGTTCCCTTCAGGTCTTCTACAACAAGTATTTGTTTTGTCTCCTTGCCTCTTAGATGAGTTTTTAGCACAGGGAGTGATTAATATTTTATTCCTGTTACGGAACACTCTTACTGCGCTTCATTATTGTAGATTTCTATGCACATATGGTATACACAGACTTATGGCACACAGATACCTGGATAACTGGAAATCTTCAGTACAACTCATGGTATATTCCCTGTTCCATAATAACATTACGTTATCAGTCAAACAATATCTGTCTTGCTGAAATGAAATAATACATGTTTGTGGAAACTCTCACCTATAGCCAAATGTCAGTCACTGTGGAACGCTTGCTTGGAAGGGGGAAAGGCCAGAGAAGCCAACAGAAATATTCTACCTATTGGCAAAAGGCAAAATAAAAGATTCAGTTGCCTTAAAACTGAAATGAGCAAATAAATTCTTTGCTACCCCAAACCCTGCATAAACTTCAAAAAATGTTAACATCTTACACATGTCAAGAGGGTTATTTATGAAACTATTTTCTCGTTAGCCAGCGCAGTACATTCTGTCCCCCTGTTAAGATACTGTAAATTCATGAATGATGAGCAAAAGTCTTACTTTGGCAGGAATATTTATATTTATCTGAAAAAGGAAATGATCAGCTTGCTTCACCACTGAAATAGTCCTTCAGTGACTAGAGGTGTGCAATTACAACACACTCTCTCCCTGTGCTAGGACCAGACAGTGTGATCAGTAAAGGATTTCACTTTGACTGAAGCAGATTTTCTTCCTTAACAGCTTCACATTTTCCTTCTAGCATTTCCAGGCTCCGTGTGCATACTTTTTGTTGCTTAACTTGTGAACAACGGTTAATACCATCCTGCAGGGAGAGCTGGGTGCTAAAAGCCTGGCAAGTGCCAGGCTGTGCTGCAGCTCCTACGAGCCCCGCAGGGAGAGCAGTGCTCTCTGCTCGCTTGTCTCACTGCAGCCCCACTCAAAGCTGAAACTTCTTCCTGATAGCTTTTCATGTAACAGCCAAACACACCCTCACCAGCTGAGATAAAAGAAAGCTTCCCATCCAAAGTGGATTTTCAGTGGACCAGGACAATTTATGCCAAATGTACATCTCTCCATAGGATCCAGGCGGCTGGCGTCTGGAAGGAGACAGAAAGTGTGAATGGGCTTCATAAACCAGTCTCACCAATAAACCAGTCACGCAGATGCTTTCTCTAAAGCAAAGCATGCTTTGTTTCCTTCTCCGAGCTGTAAAACAAGCATTTTATTGTTATGGGGACTGATGATCCGAAACCAGATTAATTTCTGCGGCCAGTGTTAGGCAGGAGGTTGGGCTCAATGATCTAATTGTCCATCTGCCCATTAAAACCATGATTCTATAAAACACCAGATGTTTTTCAAAGATAGAGAGCTAAACAGCCGCTGTTTGAAACTGGCTGTACGGGGCTCTCCTCCCATCACTCTGAAGAGATCAAACAAACACAAAGGACAAGGGACCACCTTTTATACAGCATGCCAAACACCTCCCTAGGTGAAAAGGAGACCACAAACTGACTTGTCTGAAGCTAATTTCCTCTGCATTTCAGAGATACCAGACCTGGACCCTAATATTCTCTGGTTTTGTTTTAAACAAGAGCATAAGAAGAGTGTTGCTGTTAAAAATAAATAAATAAAAATACTGCAACAAGCTTCAGCACTTCACTGCAGTAATTCATCTTATGTGCTGGATGCTCCCAGGTTAGCACGGGCTCAGAAGTGTTAAAAAATGAGCCTTCCTCAGGCAAGTCCAATACTCCCTGTCCCAGAAAGTGAGGTCAAACCAGGAACGGTGGTCTCCACCCTGATAACTATTGTGAGCAAACTGGCAGACTCTTTGAGACTGGAATGGGGAAAGCTTGGTATGATTGAGTTTCCATTAATGGAATGTTCACTTCCTTGCTCATCAGAAAGAATGTGGATTGTGACTTTATAAATGCATGTCTGTAGTTATGGTCATAATGCTTTATAAGAAGTATTTTCTGGCTGGAAATTATCTGTAAATTTCCACACAAACCTGAAATCTATATTAAGCAGAATGCAGTATGAGACCTGACAAATGTCGAGTTTGGCACATGCTTGCAAGAAGTCAGATACTAATTTGGGTAATGCTTTCAAGCACTCATTTACCAGCTGTGAATAGAACATAAAACAAACAAACAAACAACAATAACCAAAAAAAAAAGCAAAAAAAAGCAAAAAAAAAAGCAAAAAAAAAGCTTTTCCTGGGACTGACCAAAATTCCAGCTCATTAAATCCTCATTTTTTTTAATGCAATGTTTGTTCTCATTATTTATCTTCAGTTCATAACAGAACACTTGTTCTCATGAAAACATAACTTTGTTCTCACACCCTTTCACAGTACATGCCAAACTTTGCTCCTGACATACTTAGTTTTGTTGGTATTCCACTACAACTTGGAAAAGTAGTTAGTGAATGACATGAAGGAGCCATAAACTTCAGTGCAAGATGATCACAATGCCAACAAATTATCCGTAGGATCGAGTTAGGTGAGGTTCTGCCCATTTGAAAAACAACCACTGCTGAAACTCTCACATGTGGAACATTTACTGTCATCAGAAAACAGTCAATACTTAGGGAAGAAATTTCAGATTTAGAAGCATTTTCTCACAGTGCAGACCGTCTACTTTTACAAAATGTAGTAACCAGGTAGACTCTTGTTTGTAACTTCGAACAGATACATATATTTGTCTTCACAACTTATACCAATTAGAACAGTTCTTCTTTCGTGGAACCACCTCTAAGAAGATGACGTGAATTGGGGGTTTGACTCGATGATCTTCAGAGGTCCCTTCCAACCCCTACCATGCAGTGACTCTGTGAAACCTAGGTCATGATTTCCAAAAACAAAACCTCTGCTCTGCTTTGAAAACCCTGAGTACGGTCGCTTAGTATGAAGAGCATCATTTTCAATACTCCCAAGGCCAAACGCCTAAGAAGGAATCTCTGAGAAACTCTGTTTTCACTATTTTTCCCAGTGTTGTTGGTTCTGCTCTTTCCAGTTTGACAAATTTAGTCTCCTCTGCTTATTTACGAATTTTAAACAAATAGATCTTCGCCCACGCAATATGTAATACCCATGAGATACAGCTGAGGCTAGCGATTAAGATAAGCAAGTCTCACCAATACATCATTCCTGATCTCCCATCCATTAAACAAAACAAAACGACTAAACCCAATCGAAACAAACCCCAGCAACTTTGAAAGACTTTAACAGTGGCTTACTTTGCCATTTTGGAGTTGTTTCTAAATAAAGTTTTAGGTCACTTCGTAGCACCAAAAGGAAAAGCAGCAATGAAGGTATGTGCAGAATTATTGTATGTGCAGTTGGGTACAGTTGGGTAGCTGTGTTTATGCCACCTTGATTCACACAGCATAGTCATGCAGAACAGTTGTGCAACTGGAGAAGCACCAATTATTGTTTTTATTCAGAAATAAACAGGGGGAGTCTGAGCCAAGCTCTTCTTGCCAAGTACCACTGATCCATTCTCCAACTTGAAT
The DNA here is from genome assembly GCA_013399075.1 of Chloroceryle aenea. Taxonomy (NCBI): domain Eukaryota; kingdom Metazoa; phylum Chordata; class Aves; order Coraciiformes; family Cerylidae; genus Chloroceryle; species Chloroceryle aenea. The sequence continues at coordinate 132,900 of VWZY01012240.1, read as the reverse complement.
TCCTCACTCTCCTCTTTCCTCCCCCTCTTTATCTGAATCCAGATGATTAATAAAAACTATTCGTTTCCCTAAAATTTATGATGTTTAAAATTCAAGTCTCATTCTTGCATCTCAGCCCATTTTTAATTAATATCTGTTTTACTGTTTTCATGTTTTCCATTTCTATGACAAAAACAGACTGCTGATCTGTCCCTCTTCTTTCCTGAAATAGATACGATGCTGAAAAACAATCTCATCTTCTCATTTATTCAATCACCTAAAAAATGATGGCCCTGTACTCTTTCTTCAAGCTATCATTAAGTTTTATTCTGGTGGGAACATTTTAATAATAACAGATATTGAGATTCCTATAATCAGTGAGCATTCATTAATGTGAAATCACTTAGCAACTCCTTATAATTATATGAAGTGTCCAAAGCATTGACCACTGAAGAAAATTATAATTAAAGTTATTAAAATGAATTAGAAAAGGAGATAGTAATTAAATCCCAGTTGCTGGAACATAAAAGTGCTCTGAAATTAAATAATAGGGAATGCTCCTCCAGAAAGGGGAACGTTGGTAACATTTCTTTCCTTTATTATTTAAAGTTTAAGCTAATTTTTATGTTTTAAGATTTTTCTTTTAAAAAAAAACTCAAATAAAAATCTTTATGCAAAGTTTTTCTAAGATGATTATCCAGTTGTTTGGGTTGGGTTTTTTTCCATGAAACACCCAGAGTTCAGATCTTTCCTTGACAAGGGAGAGCACTACAGTAACTCCACAGTCTTACCGCTGGGTACAAAAATAACAACAGGGTGGCAGACTGGCAAAGCAATTTTTGAGTGAACTACTCCTTCTTTTCAAATGTAAGTGGCAATGACTAATACTCTTCCTTATCTTTGTGTCCCCAGATTTACTGCAGCAAAGATCTGTTTTCATTTCCCCAGTAAACACTCACAGTACCAGGCTATCCCTCTGGCTCGGGAAATAAATTCTCTGGTAACACACAAAAGCTCAGACTGCAGCAGTGGACCCAAGGCCTTTCCACACTAAAGGGAGGGAAGGGCAGCAATTCTTACGGGAGGGAATCCAAGGGCAGCAATTCTGATGGGAGGGAATCCAAAGGCAGCAATTCTGATGGAAAGGAATCCAAGGGCAGCTCCCAGGCACAAGAGCAACTAGAGCTAGATTTCTCTGCTTTGCCGAGAAAGCAAGCTAAAATTTGCTGGCTTTTTAGTGATCAGTCTACTCCTGATGTAGGTCTCTCACCTTCTGCTCCCTGTCAGGCACCACTGACTCTCCTGAATGTTTTTCCAGGAAACAGTTGCATTTTTGAATTGAATCTACTCTGTGGAAGACTCGGTCCCATCTATATGAGAAAGAATTGTAGATGATGTTTATAAAACAGGAGTGAATCCTTGCTTGTGTTCCCAACTGACAAGTTAATCCTAGCCACCAGAAACTTAGTGCTCCAACCTGAACCTGAGAGAAGAAAGAGGTGTATATGTGGAAGCCAAGTAGAACATTTTCTTTTCCTGGTTATAATAATGTCAGCCTATTATTTTTCAAGCCAAGTCATCCGATAGCTGAATAGACTAAAAAAATGGCAAATTTCATATAAACCCAGGAAGTAACAGACTTTCCACATTGGTGTTAACTACTTGTAATATGAACACAAACACGTGCAACTCATTTTGCTGCAAGGCTGTGAAAGACTAAAGTACATCTTTATGAGTAATAAAATCACTGTAATGATATTCTTGTTGACTGATATTGATTCACTGTCTATCTTTAAAATAACGTAGGGAAAACATACATGTTCAGGGGCAAAAACACTTCCACCCAATCTCTTTCTCAGCCATGACGTTAGGTTCTGCCTTAGCAGAATCAAAGAGTCAAAGATGATGATAGGAACCCTCCATGAGTGGCTGGCCCTCAAGTAAGAGTGGAGCATCTCTGGTTTTGTTCCTCAGTCTAACTGGCAAATGTGCAGGCAAAGGCAGCAAAACAGAGGCTGGGCTGATGAGGACCAACCAGCAGGTTTGGACAGATACAGGGAAGTCTGCAGAACAGCTTTACCTGTTCTGTGCTTACATCCTTATCTCTGTCCTGGCCCCTCGCTCAAGCTGTAGATTTTGCACTCAGACTTACCCAGCACTCCTTGTCTGCCAGCGCTTTCTCCATCCTCATCCCTTGCTCCCCCTAAAAAAGCAATCCTGTCTGTCTGTCCCATTCTTGGAGAAATGTGGAAGCAAAGCAGACCTCTGTTGCCTTGGATGAATCAGAGACAACTGACCTGTGTATAGAGTGCTCCCAAGAAGAAGCCCAAGTCAAACTGTATCAGTGTGATATAGCTGTCGTGGGAATGATGTTATGACACATATTACCATTATTCCTGCCCTCACACTCATCAGCTGACCACTGGCTCCTGACAGCCTCGAAAAAAAACACTGAAGCCAACCCTGTTCAGAAGGAATTCATTTCAGTAGGGTTTATGTCCACAAAGGCCTCTAACACAGGCCCAGTACTGACCAAATTATGCTTGTTTTGTTGGGATTTCCTCAACAGGTCTGGCTGTCAATAGGTCAGATAGGTCAAACTGCCTTACTTTGAGTATATTCCCAAGACTAATTCTCTCTCTCGACAAAAACTCATTTCTAAAGCGATGTTATAGTTTCGGAAAAAGATATCAGAAAGGAAAAAGCAGCCCTTTTGCTGGATGGAACATACCTCAGATTGTATGTGGAAGAAGGCAGAAATTGCTCCTTTTGAACCATGAAATTCCTACCACTTTTCCAGGCAAGACTGCTACATTTGTTGAGTTTACATGTGTATGTTTACCGTTCTTCACCAAGAAATCAGCTTGACACAAGCCTGGAATTACGTGTCTGAAAGTATCTCCCTTCTTCACAGCAACCCCTGCAGCCCCGCGGGCAGTGCTAAGCCCTTCAGACTCTCTAGGTGGTTGTGGGTTACCTCCCCCTGGAACATCAGCTCCAAGAACAAAACATGGTGAGAAGTCTTCCTGGCGACTGGATGCTAACCCATCCTTTGGAAGATCAGCTGGCACCTTACTGTTTTGGAAGAAGCAGTTGCTCTCACACTTTCTTCCTGAACTGGATTCTGATCACTTTGTAGTGTACTCTCTGCTGAATGGTAGTCTGTGAACAACAAATGATTATTTTTTTTCTTTTCTGACAGCTAAAAGCAAACAGAAGACTCCAAAAAAGCTCTTATTGTGACTGGCATATGTTGCAACTCCCCGGTTTTGCTTTAAAGTCAGTAAAATGCATTTAATAGTTTCAGTGGCAGACGACAGTGCCACCCTTAATACCAAACTATAAGGGAAGTCTATTTCATCATTGGTCAAGAGAGATTTCCTACAGGCTGATACTGAAAATAGCTCGGCCGCAGGAACCAAGTGATTCTTAGTGCTATTCCAAACATCCTTGTAGGATCTTTTCTATGCTGGGAGAAAAGAGATTCTATTACCTATGTTGTGCTGCCATCCAGAGAGACCTGGACAGGCTGGAGAGCTGGGCAGGGAGATATCTTATGAAATTCAACAACAGCAAGTGCAGAGTCTGGCAGCTGGGAAAGAACAACCCCAGGGACCAGTTCAGGATGGGGACTGACATGTTAGAGAGCAGCTCTGGAGAAAGGGACCTGAGGTCCTGGTGGGCAGCAGGGTGACCATGAGCCAGCAATGG
>VWZY01012240.1:70863-128926 GCA_013399075.1 Chloroceryle aenea | reverse complement strand
CCTGGCTCTGTTCCTGTGTGGGCTGACCTGGGTGACCCTGCTCTGGCAGAGGGTTGGACCCAGTGATCTCCAGAGGTCCCTTCCAACCCCACCATTCTGTGATTCTGTGATTACCTTATATTCCTCTCTTTTCAAAAATGATGTGTGACTCAGTGTATGGAAAAGATCTTCAGGGAAAAGTCAGCGGCTCTTATAGCTATAGAAGCTAATAAACTCTCATGTTTTTCACCTATGAATTCACATTGTTCTTATTGGCTTGGGCTGTTTCACTTTTTGGAGATCAATTATTGTCCACAAAGACAAAACCAAACAAATGTTCATGTTGTCTTTGACAAAAAATCTTTTCTTCTAGATTTTGTATTTCTATAAGTAGCTTATTTAGAAAATCTGGCACAATCATAATACATCTGACTCAGAATATTGAATAATATATCTCAATGAGTTTGAAAAACAAACTAATTCTTTCTATGATGTTTTCCTGCATCCAGTCTGATGACCTCATCCTGATATTCAAAATAGTATCTTCCCACAGGTCAGGGATACAAAATAAATATATTTCCACAGACACAAGTTAGAAACCATTTCCATGGCTATACCTCGGTGGAGAGACGTGCTCCAACAGGAGTCTGCACTGATACTAAAACAAAGCAAAGACACTCCAGCTATTTTGGGCTGTTGGAAGAACAAATGCAAACTCAGACCTTAGACTAATTGTTGCAGCAGATGTAGCAATAGGGAAATGTATTTTGAATGATGGCTTAAAAAAATCCCAATCTTTTGACTCTTCAGGTGAAATCCTTATGTTCCCAGAATTATTTCTGGCAGCTAACTCTGATATCTTATTCACGTTTGGGTAAAGAAATGGCTAAGATTACTCACTGGTTCCAGAAGCATTTCAAATACAGCTAAGTTTTAAAAGCAGGTATTTTATTCTTTGGCTTTTTAGTTAGAGACTATATAGTATGCATGTGGTAAAACTGTAAAGTCTCCCTCAGCAACATTTGCATTGAATCTTGTTGTTTTACCAAGCCAACAGATGATTTTACTGCTCAGCTCTGTCTAAAGCATAATAATGTGAAAAATCAAATCGAATTATGTTCCCTATCATAAGCAGGGAGCTCTCTCTGCCCAGGGTTGAAGGTTTGGAAGTAGCAGTCCACAAAGCTTCTGTCGGTCCCTTGATGCCACTGGGTCCAAGAAATAGCATTTAAGCAATGAACTTCCACAAAGGTCATGAGATATCTGTGGGTTTAGAGGCCAAAGCCAGCTTCTCTTCCTATTCAACAAGGGTCGAGCAGATCCCAAAGGAAACGACTGACATGTGTTGCCTGGAGCTATTTACTTGTACTATTAATCCACCTCTAGTTGTATGCTTTCTCCCACATAGCCTCCCAATGTCATACAGAATTTTTATAGTATTTTAATCTCTAGGGATTTCATTCATTCAAATAAAGGCAGCCTGAGGGCATACAGCTCTGCTGGATAAGGAAGAAAAATCCAGTAACTCTTAGCCACAAACAGAAACAGAGTTAGGAGTTTTACTTTCCTCCACTTAGCTTTCTTTGAAAAGCCCAGGCACTGCTGGTCCCTGGGATTTTGTCATTTTAAACATAGTTTTTGAGACTTGTGGCAAGCACACAGAAGAAATGCAGATGCTGAGCAAAAGTTTCTTGCAGAGTATCATCAAATTTGTCAAAAAAATCCCCAAACCAACCTACTGGTTGCTTTCCTTGATAACTTTGAAAACATATTCCCTGGTAACTTTGAAAAGCAGCAAGCTTTCTGCAGCAAATATTTCCTACCTATACTAGCTCAGGCCCACTGAAGCCAGTGTCTCTGCTGCCAGCAGTAATCATTCCAGTAGTCCCTAACAGCATATCCAGCATCCATTATCTCAGTGAAGAGCATTTCTGAACACAGCACCTACATAAAGCAAGATTATCTTTGTAAGACCTACATCTGTAACATGTAAAATACCTTGAACACACACACTGCTCTAAAATCAGAAGACTTAAACCTTCCCCATCAGAGAGCACATCCAGCCAGACCCAAATCCAGCCTGACAACTACTAATAGCCAACTGACTCAGTTGGAGTGAATTTGAGGAAAATCTTTCCTAATCCCTGATTTCTGGGTCTGGTGTGAGCTTGTAGCCTTCCCATTTTCTGCTTTCTCCTTCCAGTGTTTACAGTCACTTTCTCATTTCCTATTTTCACTGTAGCCCACTTACAAACTCTGGCTAAATTCTTACCCTGGCTGTTCTTGTGCATTTTGAAGATGTGAGAACTGCATGTGGGAAGAACAGGGAGTGCCGGCTCTCACTCAGTTTCTTGTTACGTGTAGAATAGAATTCCATTTCTTGTTGTCATTCTCAACCCCTTATTTTGGTTGCCAGCGGTGTCAGCACAAACCACCAGGATGTTCTCACACTCCAAGAGCTTCATGTGACATCCTTTGGCACAGATGTTATTGTACCACCACAGAAATCTTAACGTCTACTAAACTGAATACAGAGAAACGTGGTGACTTTCCTCATGGTTGCAGGCTACAGGTTTTTTCTTAGACCTGATTCCAAGTCCTTCATGACAATTGGTAGTCTACTTTTCCTCAGTTTATCGTGTATACCTTGTATAAATGATGTATATATACATATATACATAATTTAAATTCCATTTCTTTCCATTGCAAAGTCAAACTCATGAAGGCTAGAAATGCCACAAACACTGATGCTGGAGCTAACTTTTATCTTTGTCCATTCATTGTGAAATCTGAGGGAGACAGAGGTATCTGCTAGAAAGAAAGGTAACTTGCTGTCACATCATTATGATGGACTCATAACTCCTACTATGGCTGCTGGAACTACCTATGTGACACAGATACGTCATACAGGGAGAATTCACCCCACCAGACCCTCCTTAATTCATTCTTCCTTGGAGTTGCTACTTCAGATGTTGTGCAAAATGGGAGGCTGGGAAAGTGGCTTATACTGCTGGGCTACCTAACTCAGGTCTGGGCTTTCTCTGCCCTTACAGCCCTCAGTGCAGCTTGTACTGCTGCTGACCTTAGGGGAGGGAGACCCAAGCCTGTGTCTAGTTTCAGTGTTTGCAGTTATCAGCCTGCCAATGTTGTCCTAGAAATCTTAAGTGAGACTGACTCTTGCTTGTGTCATTTTCTGCAAGTCACAAAGATTTTCAGTGTGCTGAAGTTTCATTTATCATTCTCAACTGATCAGCAACAGATACCAAATGTTATTCCTCATTAATTGGCTAAAATTCTGTTATTCCTCCTAATTAGCTAATTCTGCACAATATTCTCACTTGTAAAACAAGCATTTCACTGCTTTTTTTTTATCCTTCTGGCCTTATGTCATGGTGCTAAGAAAGAAGATCCTATTCTAGGAAGAGGAAAATAGCAGTGAACTTTATGCTGTTCTTACCACAGATTTGCAGATGATTACCATTCCACGCGACCACAAAACATTAATGAAGTTTATTTGAATAAAATGTTTCTTAAATTGCTGTTAGACATAAGCCATACGTCTCCTAAAACATCTGCCGAAAACGCACGTAAGGAAAATCTCATCGTGCTCATTATTCAATCCATAATTGTCTGAATAAAAAGTGGAGAAGAACGAGAAACCAGAAACAGAAGTCTGTAGAAATAGCTGTGCTCAAGCTGTGAGTTGCACCAACTGTGAGTTGCCTCCTCATCAACCATAAATCACTGCTGTGTTAAACCAGCTTGATGTAGCCATGACTTGACTGAAGTAATCGGGGAGAAACAGTAGTCATTACAGCACAGAACGGGTAAAACACACAAGTGAAACAATGTCTGGAGAAGTTCAACCTCAGGGGGGTAATAAAAATTGAACTAATTTCATTTAAAAGAGTTTGAAGCTTTAGGAAAGGAAGCAAGAGACAGTTTCTATGTTAAAATGTTGAAATGACACTGTCTTTTTTTTTCTTTTTTTTTTTTTTTTTTTTTTTTTCTGGCACCAGTTCCTACATAACCTCAGTTTCTGCCAGCCCTTCCCCATGAGCTCAGAAAGCTGTCATGGCCTCACGACTCCATACTCTTAACGCCAGCACTTCTAGCTCTCCTAGTTCTAGGGTATGTTGAGTCTCTCTGATGATTTCATTCAAAGTGCATCTGATTTTGTTGGCTGCCACAACATCAGCGTGCTCGCAGACTCTGACTGAGAGGCCCAGGGCTCATATTTTTTCCTCAGTAGCTGCAGAGATTGGCAACACTCTAATCTGGCCTAGACATATACAGGCAGGTCAGGGGAATGGGTACTGCTCAGGATGAGAAATAGTTGATTTTTTCTGAGGATCATGTCCTCCAGGGCACTGACCTATGTAGATGCCAAGCTTTCTTCTCCATCTAAATGTTCTGTATCAGAGGTGCTACTGTTATATCTCACAAGGTTTATATCTCACACTTTGCAGAGCAACTCTCCCAGCAGCACTGGCAAAGCTCTTGAAAATGTTTCTCATTTTTGGCAGTACTTTCTCAACAGCTCTACGGGTCAACCAGTTGAAACCCCCAGCTAGATTCAAGTAGCTTGTTTAGCGAAACCTTCTGAAATGTGGGACAGCTCATGAACGAAGCAAACAAAAAGCAGACAGCAACAGATCCTTGAGATGAACACAAATGAAGCAGACTATTTTGGAGATATCCAGTCTAGTATAATTTCTGTTTATGTCAAACCAAGTAGGTCAGCCACTACTGCATGTTAACAGATGTCACAGCATGTTATCATTACTTGAACCTCCATAAAACATGGGACAGCTGGCATAATGCTTAACAGAAATAAATATTATGACATGAAACGCTAATGTTGCTTCTCAGCTAAGAACACTAATAATGCTGTGCATATATTCATCCAAGGCTAGGAGGCAGGCAGTATGTTTGTGTACCTGTTAGAGGATGAAAGGATAAACCCAGCAACTAAAACTTAGCAGGGATTATGGAACAGAGTGACAGGCCAGGGAGCAAACTGTGAGCATTTATGAAACGCTGCACTGCAAAGTTAAACTGAAAGCATTTTGAGATACAGCAAAGAAGCTACCATATATATGGTGAAGTATAATGTTACAATTGAATGATGCTTGCAATTCCTTACACTTACTATCATCTCTGCTTCCACACAGAGTGATCCCATTTCCCTGACAACTCTGAGAACAGGAACCCTGAGGAGCACTGGTTCATTCATTCACACAGATTGGCTTTTGCTTATAACCTGCTGATGATGCCTTTAGAAGCGATAGTGAAATCACCACATTGCAAATAAAACACCACATCTGCTTATTGATGGGCAGAGAGATGAACAACCCAAGTTACAAACCCCTTCTCTGATTAAGGCTGCTTCCTATTTAGGAAGCTGTAGAGAAGGTGACTCTAGTCAGACTACAAGGTTTGCATATAATAAAAATTCTACCATCATCTTCTTCATCCAATAGTTTTCACAAAGATCTCATTGGTAGGGCCTGTACCTGCAATATTTCATAAATACTATTCCACCTTGACAGCCGCACTCACTTGGGTGGCAGTAAAGAATAAAGAATAAAGGAATGAAGCAGACTTTGGTATGACATGAAAGATAGTCATAAGAAAATTATGTCCTACCAGCTGTTAAAAGACTGTCATTTATGATTATTAACTTCGTGGAGCTTAACCTCATTCTACCAACTGACCTTGTTTTTCTTCTAGGTAAGTCAACAAGAAAAGTAGTTAACGAGTAACGATTGCACTTTCCTTCTTAAAATGCATTTTACAGGTAACAGTTATACTGGAGTATTTTTAGAGTATGGAGAGAGAACATTTTGAAGTAGAACTGTTACAAATATAAGCCAATTATTTAGCTGAGGAATAGAGTGTTCAATTAACTAATTTCATATATAAAGGATTGAACTGGATTAATTTTAATAAACAGGCAAAATACATTTATGGGAGAAAACAATTTTCTTTCTAAGACATGCAAGTACTGTAGTAAGATCCATTTTTCCTGTGAAAGTGATTTTCAGCTAATATACAAAAGATCAAAGATGCATAAGAAAGCTTTGTGTCTTCTGAAATGGAGGTTGAGCCTGATTTATGGAAAGGGTGACTATATATAAAAGAAAAAAAACCATGAAATAAGTGTACTGACAGCATCATAGCAAAAAATGAAATAGCTGATTAAAAAGTCCTGTAGCAAAACCTTTTCTTTCTGACCTGTTTGGTCAATAAATTAAAACATGAAGTCCATTAAATATCTATTTACTTACAGGGCCAACATTTTACCTGGAGTTAGATTAGGCAGTTAGAAAAGTCCTGAGAAAGACAAGGAATATTATATGATGAGCGTCCAAGATTCAGGAATACACAGGTTCTGGCATAAACTGTCTAAATACAGATCGACCACAAAATTTAACACTATGGAATTCTAGCTTTGTCTTGTTTTCACTCTAGTTCTGTCCTGCTCTGGCAGGGGGCTGGACTCGCTGATCTTCAGAGGTCCCTTCCAAGCCCTACCATGCTGTGACTCTGTGATTCCACTGCTATTTATGAGGATGCCAGGAACTGAATGACATTGTGCCATCTTCCAAAGCTCACTTTGGAACAGACGGCTCCAAATCATCCCTGCCACATCTCTGCATGTCCATTTCCACATGGATACCAGCTAAGCAAACAGCTGCTGCAAGCCTCTCCGCTCAGCTTCCCCTGACTTAATCAAACAGGGAAGAGCAAGACATGGTAACTAGACCGAGAACTCCGTCAGTTTAAACTGATTCATCTTGGTAGTTTAATCAGTCCAATTGTGAATAAATGCCAACAAGGAGAACTTTACCGAGGTATTGGGACTTTTAATTTCACCTGAACAGAATAATAACAAGCCAAACATGGTGAATCCATAGTGCTAGGCTATGAGCCTCTGCTCTGGTCTGTGTCCCTGCATATTGCTCCCTTCCTAAGCCTGGAATAACTTAAGGAGAATGTAGTCCTATGTGTTCAGAACATATTCAGCTGTTTCACTTGCAGGAATAAAACCCCCTTAAAGATATTTACTGAAGATGTTCTGCGAGCATATTCTTATTAATGGCTGTAAAATAGTTTCAGACTCTTGACCTTTAATGGCAAATATGAACTCGAGAGACGCAAAGCTTCAGAAAATTGGAATATCTCTCAAATCATGGAAATTTAATGAGGTTCCTTATTAGCACTTACCAAAAATCTCAAAATCAATCAGGTTCATTGTACAATATTTAACAATCTTTTATGTTACATTCTTTAACTGTAAGTTCAGGGATGGATCTGCAAATTATACAGTGCTTCTGCTTTCTAATTCTCCATTTATACTATGGAAAGTCTCCAGAGCAGGAGCCTCCACCACCTCTCTGGGCAGCCTGGGCCAGGCTCCATCACCCTCAGAGCAAAGAAGTTTTTCTTCATGTTGTGGTGGAAGTTCCTGTGCTTGTGCTGGTGCCCACTGCCCCTCATCCCAGCTGAAAGCATTCAAAGATTGGTGACAACCAGGAACCAGGAAGGCAAAAAGGAGAAAACTGATGGATGGAAAGCATCTTGACAGCCATGGGAATGAAGTGAAATATGAGAGACATATGGGTGAGCAGCTGAATGTCCCACTTTGGAGTAAGTAGAATAGAAATTTGAGTGCTGGCTTACCCATAATTCAGACGAATAACTCTGCCAGGGAGCTATCTCCTGCTGGGCCTTTATTTCTCTGATACTGATCAGAACTTGCACCCTGCCACATAACAGTAAGTGAATGCTTAGAAAAATCTCCATGGTCCTATGGCTTTCTTCGTTTGCAAAGAATTTCAAAGATTTCCAAGAACTTGTGATGAAAATCTGTCTCACTGGAAAATTCTGATCAGCATCTGTAAAATGTTTTCTTATCAGAGACAGGTTAAGTTTCAGACATATAAAAACCTCTTACAGTACAATTCAGCAGTAAACAGTGAAAAGAAAAAAATAGCTGTTATCCCCTGCTTGGGAGCTACCTTAATTTCTTCTAGTAGTATTCAGCATGCAGCTGCTGCAAGAGAGACTTGCAGTTTGAGATGCATCATATATTCGGCAGCACTGAGATCACAGTGACGTGCAGAGCAAGGCAAGAGAATCACCCCTTCATCCATTCCAAAAATACTCCTGTTACAGCCAGCAAGAGCACACACTGCAGCTGATCCATCCAACACCAACAAAGACCCAAGTTGTGTTTCCAACCGCTCTGTTTTTCCACGACTGAAGGACATCACAGAGACAGGTACATCACTAAAGTTCTCAGTTGCTCATTTATTTTTAAACACGGATGTTGTTTCTCTCTGTAATAGCCTCAGTCACACAACAGACGAGCAGGCACTCACCCTGTTAGTATGCGTAAAAGGCTACAGAGGCTCTGTGAAATATTCACTCTAACAGAAGCAGAGACAGAGGAATCATAATTGTAAGTATCAACAGAAGAAAATCACATTTGTACTGAAGTGGGTTTGAATATATATATATATGCATGCGGGAAGGGAAAAAGCTTGGGTGTTCACAGAACTGTATTTTCCTCCTGGCTAGTAATAGTATTGTTCTGATATATTGCTTTTCAGCTAAATGTCTGAAGGTGTTTTACTGAAAAGAGGCATTGTCATTTCCTTGTGAAAGGGAGAGCAACTCAGGCACTGGGAGAGTGCATGGCTTGTCTAAATTAACACAGCAACCCATTAGAAGAGCTCAGCCTACAATTATCATCTCCTCAGGCTCAGGCCAGTACCCTACCTGGTCTTCTGCACACCAGACACCAGAGCTGGGGTGTATCAGAGTGTTAGTCTGAAGAGATTGCATCCCAGAGGCTGAGGAATGGTGTTGTGACATTTGTGATATCCTTAATGCACATTGCACTGCTATTAACCAGTTACAATATATATGCATCATTCACATAAAATCATGCAAGTCTTTGTTTTCATTAAGACAGATGTATGACAGGAGCTTTCCTCTCTTCCATCAGCTCTGGAGAAGTCCAGGATCTATTTTCTGGCTGCAGTTACTTTATGATCAGACTCGAGCTGAGAGTGAGAGACACGTTACACTGAGGCAGTCTGATTTTATCCTTGCAATTGTAAATAGTTGGGTTTTTTTTCCCCTGAATAGATTTCACTACATTTACGGTCATATCTCACTCTGGGGTCATAGCACTGAAGACAGATGGAAACAAAGATAAGATACAGAACACTGCATTACTCTGAATATCCTCCAGATTTGTAGCTGTTTCTCTTGTAAACATCTACTGCACTGCTTAGGTGGAAGGTGAGGGCAACAAATGAAATAAAACCTTTTCTCCAGTGTATATTCCAAAAAGTCTGCAGGGCTCCACAGAATTAGAACTGGTTTAGCTCTTTTGCAGTTTTACTACCACAATGTGCCCATTTAATCTGCGGTGGAAATAGTATGTTCGAGTTAGCATTATTCACTACTTGAGCCTCTTCTACAGTTTCATTTGTCCTCCAGCAACTCTCCATTGAGTTTGCTTAGGCTATAAATAAAAGATCTCATGGGATCCTGGATCTTGCCTTCTGAACAAAAATTTCAGTGACTCATTCTCATACATATTTTCTTCCATTATCTTAATCACGGCTAAATGTTCATGCTCATTTCAAAAGGTCAGAGAGAAAAAAGCTGTGCCTAGCATCCTGTCAGAAGTGGGTCAGAATGCTCTTTCCTTAGATGTCCTTAAACAAAGGTGAGTTAGGTTTTTTTAACCAGAGACTGTTGCAGTAGTTTCTGGTTACAACTATATCTTCATGAGCCACAGAGATGTTGGGTGATTCCTACCCAAAAAAGGAAAATGGCTAATCAGCAGAGCGGTGCCAGACTGACTGACAAGTCTAATGACTTCATTTGGCATCACTAACTTGTAAGCTAGTCGATGCCTCATTGAATTGTTTTTCCTAATGGACATGTACGGTGCTGGAGTCAAGAATGTCATTCCTAACTCCAGCAAATATTAACCTGAGTAATAAACTTGGAATGGACAAAAGTCTGCAGCAGCACTGCCCAGTGGGGACACAAACCACCCAAAAGCCACTCTATGTATCAGCTTATCAACCGATTCTTTCCTATTTGTTTGAAACATGTACTTTGTATAACTAAAAAACTCAGGGACCAGCAATCAGTGGCAATATCTCCAAACCTGAATTCCTGAGGATGCTATCAAGTGCCTAGTCCCTTTTCATACGCTGCAATGTATCGTCCCCATCGGTGCATTCAGCTGTTCCAAAAGACTCCCGCTGTACATTCCCCCACATGCTTCTGAGAGATTCATGCAGTTTCCCTCACAGAGCTCTCGGGTATTTCACTGATCTTTCCCCACACAGTTACTCATAGTGCTCCTTTGTCACACCAAACGCTGGCAAGATAATGAGATGTACTCCAGGAGAGGTGGGTCACACATTGCCCGATGCCGGTGTGGGGACAGCTCACAGGATAACCTTGTGAAAGCTCTCTGAAAGTGAAACTATTCCTGATGGGTCAAAACCTGCTGCCTTCAGCTCACTTTTATTTCTGACTCAGTGACTTCTGGCGCTGTCAAGAAAAACCCTTGCCATGTGTGTAAAAAAATATGAATTCCATCAAAATCCTACTCATTTTCTCAGTTAAGCAAAAGCATTCTGCAGCACCACACTGCTTTGCTTTTGGTAAATAAACCCCAGAGGAGAATTCATGCAGCTACAGGCCTTTTCAGAAAAAAAATCCTTATCTTGTATGCCCGGAGTTACAGCTGTATTGTTTATGTAAGTAAATGACAAATCAATTTTGTGTGTTTACCTTTAATCAATTATTAATAGCTCTGTGAGGAATCCAAAGTGCTACAGAACTACGCGATCTCTGCTCTACACTAAACTGCGCTGATGCCAGAAATTCTCCAGGTTATAGTCAAGGTTCTGGTTACAGACTATAAAGTTCTTAATAGCTGGAATTCCATCAGCTTTCCTTCCCTGTCCTGCTGTACTATCTGCATTTAGCACTTGAATGCTTTAGGCAACTGTCCCAGCGAGAAGTCTTCTGAGGGTCTGGGACATAGGGTCAGGCTGCTCACAGGAGCCAGCCCTCCTCCCTGGTGGCATTAGCCAGACTTGGCAACTGGAGCATAGTTCTTGCTTCTTGATAATAGTCAGATCATTTTTCTCCAGTCAGAGACTATTTCTTGATGCTGCCTGGTTTTAGTCGCCAGTGCTAAAAAGGATTATAGAGCATAAAGCATGTGATGGTCAATGCTTCTGACTCTAGTATAACAAGTCAGGGCACTGCGCAGATAAACCCAACATACCCATGCAATCCATAAGCAACATTTAGCTTGCTTAGCCACCTGTCAGAGTCGTTATCTAATCCAAGTGAGATCTGCAAAGGTGGTGTGGTGGGGAATTTTCTCTCCTTTGGAGGGATCGGGTGCTTCCTGCAATGCGATGCATTTCTGCACCGATTCTGAAGCCCTCTGCAATGCCTTGACTTGCACTGCCATGGACACGTGTGGATAAGCAGCAGTCAGATTTTGCACGTCCATCTGTTAAAACAACAGGAATGTAAAGCAGTGGAGATAATTTAATTCTACAAAATAAAGCTGTTCTCATTGCTCTCTTACACTACAATCAGCTATTAGACAATACATGATGCAGTTCACTTTTATATCCAATGCATACTTAATTAGAATTAAATAGAATTAGGTCTTTCCTAGTTGCTTTAACCATACGTAGAATTATTCCAAATCCTGACAGGAAAAAGACAAGAAGTGGATGTTGCCTTTCACCTAATTTTTCTCTGGAGAAATAGTTATTATAGATTTTAATGGCTTCTCACGAGAATAAAATATGGGAAAAGTAGCATATTCATGAAGGTTTAACATTAACTGAAAGAAGAGTTCAGCATTCATTTAACAGAAAATACGAGGCAAACTCTTAATTCTTTCCTTTGAAGTTGTCACAGTTCCACCTGTACGGATGCAGCTACTGCATGCTCTACTGTCACTGATGTACTGGGCATACTGAAAAAATAATTTCTTCCTCCTCTTATGCTCACCTCTGAAAGATGGAGTACCGTGCATTTACTTGTATTTACTCCAAGCAGTGTGAAACCACTAGGGCGTACTTTAAACTATGATGAGATGTTTATATGCATTTAAAATACTATTACAGAGGAGAATCTAACAGTTCAACACCTGGCTGACAAGCTGAGTCTTAATAAAGTATTCTGGAAGAGGGAATATCGTGAGGAGTCTCTAATTGTCCTCATAAGAAAAGACACAAAAAAAAGACAGTTGCTCTCAAAAAGTTCCAGACTACAGCGTAGTGCAAAATTTTCTTCCTTCTGCTTAGATTAACAGGCTGTTAGGAATAGCACAATTGAAAATAAGAAATAAGTCACTGTTCCAGTTCTTTTTGCCATGTTTGCTGCAAAGTTCTCTTTCATTCATTCATTCATTCATTCCCTCCATGCATAATAGAGAGCTCTTCTTCGTTATCTTAATGTTTCCAACACCGGACCAAAGAAGCTGTCTGGTCATTTGCAGTCCTTGTCCAAGCAATTCTGCCACTTATTATCATTTTTACTACAATGTGTTCAATAAAAGAAAGACTGGATAATTCTTGAGATATGGAGGAGAAATACAAGTTTCTAGCTTCCATAAGATTTTCAGCTGGAGCTGGGAACCAGTATGACAGGAAGTCTGGACTGGCCTCCTTTTCTCAGATAGCCATGGTTTAACAAAACTAGTAGTCAAAAATACTTGAAGAATAAGGAAAAAAATGCCTAGATTCCAATAAAGATATCCTGGAATATATCTAAATACCAATGGATGAAAAGGAATGGATGAAATTAGATGATAAATGGACATCCATTTCTTTGAATGGAGATGTGGGATCTGTATTTTAAGGCCTGTATTATTGCCCACATAAAACTCCATCACTGCCTCTCCCAGGCACTTTCATTGAGGCAGAACATCAGAATGGATTGGTGTATCAGCACAGCAAGATGAATGGCAGTGCTTATCAGAAGAGAGTCCCCATCCATTTACTAGCAATAAGATATTTATGCTGCAGTTTCAAATTCTGAACGTCCTAAAGATGTAATGAAGTATTCTGCATGCCATGATCAGAACTTAATGAAATGGAGACAGACAAAAAATAATAAGTTTGTGTTACTTTCTTTTAAAAAAAGGAAATCTTTTTCTTTCACAAAATGTCCCAGCTTGTAGAATTCAAGTTTAGATTTCAAACGTACTTTGGGAACCACTTTGCTATGACCTGCTAGAGGCAGAATAAACAATCTCAATGCTTAAAAACAAAGGCAGGGCAATCACCAGGCTCAGAAGCAATCCCGGCTCTCTTGCACAGGCTGGGGGGACAGTTTTCAGAAGTTTCTTATGGCCAAGAGGGTGTTCTGGTATTTAAAGATGATGGTCAAAAATACCAAGACAGCACAATTCCCACTCGGTGCAAGTACAGCATTGAGCCAGTCTAGATAGATTGGAAAAATCTCTTGCCTAGATACATTTCTATTCTGTTAAAAATATTACTCCAGGCTCCGCACCAAATTATTAGAATGAAGAAATGTTTCAGAAGAAGGCACAGAAATGAGACTGATTACTTATGACATAATCTGCCAATATGAGAAGCTTTTATCCAGCCTGAATTTAGCCTCAAGTTTATTTCTTGAGGCATGGAGATTTATAACACTGTGGTCACCTTAGTTAGTTCATGAGCAATTGTTCTACTAGCCACATAAATGTCTAATCTACTTCTAATCTTGTACAGCTCTTGGCACAAAGTTATTTTACAACAGTGAGTAACATGAGTTATGTGTTGTGTTCAAAATGGTTTTCTTTTTTTCAACATTGCACTACTGTCCTTGTAATGACACATTAAGTATTTTAAAGGAAGAGTAGTTTATTTAATGTAAATAAATATATCCAGCCATGTGGCTTTTTTTACAAAAGCCTGTGCAATCTGTATTAATTTCTGTGATCGAAAACAGACTAGAATATGGAGATAAAAACCTCAAGGTCATTCCACTGTAACTCTATCCTAAACTAGTCAAAGTTATGAGACAGCTTAAATGTATAGGAACGGAAAGGATTCTTTCAGGAGAGCCTCGTGTCCCCCTCCTGCCTCACCGCCACAATTCAACTGCTTTACCCAGGATGCCCAGGCCACCGTCTAACAAACCCTCTTCTTCACCAGTAGAACTTAATGAGAGGTGCTCAGAGACTTTCAGAACAGTTCAAATAGTGTGGCCACTTTCTAAACAAATCATAAAGGCATTTGGCATGGTGACTTCTGGGCAGGCATGGACTATCTGAGGGCAGACCTTTCTCACCCCGCTCACACTTCGCCTTGGCCAGGCTTTAGCCACCTCTGGCCAAGAAGCCACGTAGCCATCGCCCACAGGTCAGTGTTCAGGCTGAAGAGCCTTTCTGGGAGAAGCAGTGGCCTGGCTGCTCCAGGGCTGAGCAGGCTAACAGTTAGACCACGCAAAACATAAGCACTGGAGTTTACCTGGTTCCAATGAATGCCCCCTTTAATCCAAGGGATTAAAATTCTCAAAATGGGCCACGTCAAAGTTTTCACTGAGGTTTAGGACTCATCTCCATCTCTTCCCTCAGTGCAGTTCAGCACAGCATTGTAAGGGATTCACATTTTCTTTTGGACAGCTTCTGCCCAGCTTGTCACTGCAGATGTGATATGGGCCAGCACTGACCAGCCAGCTCACCCTCACTACAGGTCTGTTTTGTCACCAAAGACAAACCCATTCTTTTTTGTAATAACTTTCTCATACAATCCTTATTCTGTGTTCTGCTGTGTTTTATCTGAAGTGTGAGTCCTTCAAATGGCCCAGGGGAAGTCTGTCATGAGCTGGTAACTGACATAGAGTCAGACTTTCTTTTATGCACCTGAGCCACGCCAAACTTTGCCATATATAATGTTTAGACTGATGGAGCTTGGAATAATTCTTGGCTTACAAATCAGTAGGTTTATGAAAGATATTCACCATACTTTAAAAGGTCACAGCTAGGACTGGGGAAAACCTGACTATTAAGGAATGATGAAAGATGAGAAGAGGAAGGAAGTAAAATAGGCCTCTGATCAGCCAAAGCATCGACCACCGTTAGAAACTCATTACAGGGAGAACTGTCTACCCTGTACAGCCAGCTAGCCAGTATTCATGGTGGCAGGTCCAGGGCCTTAAATACAGCTATTTAGTGAAGATGGCTCCTGAAGACTAAGATAACTCACTTTCACCTCCCACTTCCCAGCTGACAATTCTTAGAGAAGGCAAGTACGGTCCTAACTAACTAACCGAGTCTTGTGGAATTAGAGAGAACCTAACACACGCTTTCCTTTCCTCCTTTCTAATTTCAAGGCATAGTTAATAAGGACTGCAGTCTCTATTCCAGGGTGCAGACTGTTTTTTCTACAAGCCATACATATTTCAAGCAACAATTCAGAGGGCACAAGAAAACCCTTTGAAAAGTTCCCCTTTCTCCTCCTGCTTTTTAATCCATGTTGCTCTGGTTAGCCGCACTGCACTGGGATAGCAACCGCAACCAGATTTCTAGATAGAGAAAAGAAAACCAGTCAAGACTGCACACTGTAGAAGCAGAGCATCAGCACATCCCAAACAGAATTTCTTTTTATGCTCCTAGAAAAGTGTTATTTTCAATGCCAGTAGGTGGACATCCTTAAGAGACCCGTGATTTATACGAGAACCGGATGAGTGATTGCTCCTGTAGACACATTTTGCTTTTTCTTTGGCTATAGGGGATGTTACGGGATAGAACCATGTGTTTTGTTTCACTGGTAGTCCCAGTGCAACCACAAGCAGAAAATAAGTTGTCTGCATGAACTGATAAGAGTCATAAATAATAAGAAAATTATATCCTGTACACCAGCCTGCCAGCAGAAAGAAGAAAAGACAGGACTTCGCGAGTTCTCACTTTTTTTCCTCACGCTCCGGTGATATTTGTCTGGTATTTTTCTAACTCTGTGATAGCGACTACTCCAGCAGTCCTCTCCTGGGAAGATGTCAATGACATTACCTTGGAGCAGGGAGAAGTGCTGAGGGTTTGGGCATTTTTTATATCAGCCATTTTTTATATCAGCCACCCAATGACCCAATTCAGGCAGCCTGGAGGAGCCTGCTTATGGCTGTTCATTGGTGCTACTGGCTCAGCGATGCTTTGGTTTAGTTGCAGGACAGTCTGCACACTACTGGATCTTATGGAAGATGATAAGAGACCATCTTCTGAGTGTTAGTGTGCTGCCCTCTCCTTTCTCCTCAACTCCAGGGAGCAGAGGGAAGATGGCAAAAGAGAGCAAATGGTCACGGACCAAGTGCTCAAAACATGGAGGAAGATAAGCAGCAACAATGCATAGTTTAGATAAAGCATAGAGAAAAGGCAGAGAGACTTGGATACACTTGTTGTCTCTGTTTTTGAGGAGGATGAGTCAGGATGCAGCCATCTGTGCTTCCTGGATGCTCTGGTGATACTGGGTTATGATACACAGAGAAAGAAGAAGAGATCCTGGAGCCTGCTGAGATTAGCAGGTCCTCTCCCTGTCTTTGCTCTTCGTGGGTCTGTTTAGTGCAGATTTGGTTGCAAACTGTGTACTTTGTGAAAGACAGGCAAGAATCTCAGAACAGATGCACAAACCAGCATCTGTCCATCTGAAGTTCCTTCCTTCGATGCACTTGCAGACATGACCCACGCAGCAGGAGGGCAGCCTGAGGGGAACCTGTGCACCAAACCGGCACTGTGGCTTCCAATAAAAGTGCAGTTTGCTGGAAAAGAGCAGCACTCTCCCAGGCCATCTCAGAGACCTACAACACCTCAGTTTGTCTTTAGAGAAGATGTAATTCGCAGTACTAGGTATTCCACATTGTCACAGAGTTTTTTTTTTGTGTGTGTGTGCTTCAGTTTGTTTTTTTAATCCAGTTGCTCAGTGGCATTTTTGTAAAGTGACAGCATTAAGTGGCTCCAGCAGATTCCCAAGCATTTTTAAGCTGAAAACTACAGAGACACACAGTCATTCCTCCCGCTGCTGGAGACAGGCAGGCTGTGGCATTTTCTCCTTCTTTAAGGCAGGGGCATACTTTTTTCAGCCTTCCAAATACTGATTTTTTTACCAGACATACATACATCGTCCCTTACCCTCTGTACAAAAAAGCTAAGCTGACATCATCCTCATGAAGTCTGTTTCTGAGATGGGGCCGATCTCAGTAACTGGTGATTTGGGGAGTCTTTAGCACAGCTCTCTCTTGCAGACCTGCACAGCTCAAGGAGTGTGAGGAAAAATAGGTTTTAGTCTGGGAAATGGGCCTGCAAAACTTAAATGTGGAAGAGGATTTAATAGCCAGTGACAACATAAAAACCAGAGCATTTTAATTAATTGACTACATTTTACTTTGAAAACTCTCTTTAAATTCTATTTACATAAATACAATAAGCACTGAATCACTGCAGAAAAAAAAAAAAGATTATTCAAAACTGCAAATGTTTTCAATCTTCTTTTGGCAAGTTCAAGCTTGTAATACAAACCTACGATAAAATTTTTTCTTATCCTGAAAATAAAACCACAAGTTTTTAACTAGTGGACAACTGAAAATTCTCATTTTTAATGCATGTTTTCTTTTCTCAGAACAGAAACTGACACTTTCCTGAGGTTCAGGGTTTGTGTGCACACTTCCAAAGGAAACTAGTTTCTGCTTAATCATGAAATGTAAAGAAACTATAAACCTTTCTGATGTCTGTGGAGAATTTTCACAACCCTGGCTAAACCAGAAAGGTTTTCTATGAAGGAGAAAGATCTGTTAATCACAAGTCATGGAAAATAAAGAAAGAAATTTTGTGGATCACACTGTCTGTGTTGCCCTGTGGTCCTTAGAGAAAGAAAAAGACTTCAGAAAGAATATTGGTATCAAAACAGCAGCAGCATTTTATGCAACCTTCTGTAATTAAGAAAGCAAGCAATGAAATAAGTGCAGCTATGTAACTAACGTTGAATTTTCTAACAAAAATAGTTAGGAGTTTCATCTTTTCATCAGTATATTTTTAACGACTGACATCACCTACAAAGAAGCTGTATTATGAAGAAAAGAATATAGTGCCAAACAATCAGAGCCTCATATTTTCTCTGAGCTGCAGATACATTTTATGCCTACAAACCCACTCACAATCACACAAAAAAAACCTTCACCAAGCCCAAATCCTCACCCCACTTATTGGGAATAGTGTCAGAGACAATGTCAGAGAAGTAAGATATTTCTACAGCTGGATCCAATGCCCTCCTCATTGCTTCTGGCTTTTCATGTTCTTTCGTGGGAGGAAGGCTTTCTGGATTGTGCAGCTATGAAAAGAATACTTGTATCAAATATGATAGTGAGTTCCTGATACTCTTCAAGTCAGAGCAAATAAGCTAAACCATTTCTGACACTACAGCCTTGGTTTTCTTCAGTCATGTTTACTTCTGTGAGTTACCAGAGTTTTGAGTTAAATCAAAGAATTCAGAGGAATTCTATAAAACTATATGTACCCATTTAAATTCTATATTGGCTCATACTCCCATGCCCAGTTAGGAGCAGGCTGTATTGCTATTTCATTTACATTTTTGAACCAGTCTAAGAACATATGAAGGTGTTCTTCACATTTCCCCTAATGTTTGTTCTGTGTCCAGTCTTTTGCTGCCTCAGCAGCTTCCACACTGAATAGCTAAGGGGCACCCTGTCTTGCTGTACATCAGTATTGAAATAATATTGAGTGGCATTTCTCTAGGCTGTTAAATTTACTGTTTCATTGAAGCCTGGGATTCATCTGAACGAAAGCAACTCTACAACAAAACTTATCTGCACTTCTTTAGCTGATGTTGCCCTGCCTTGAAGTGCTTGCTACCTTGAACTCGGCAGAAAAAGTAGCCCATTGTTCCAGGTGCCTATTCTATCATTCATCCAAAGGTAGGTAAATAGTTAACATTCATGGCTGGGTTTCAAAACACTCTGCTTTATTATAGCATCTGCCACTGAAGATCTCAGAGCAATTCCTGAACATTAATCAGCTGAGTCTCATGACTATTCAGTCAGTATGTTATTACACAGACTGGTAAACAGAGAAGCAAAAACACATCAGGCTTCCCAGCAGGGCTGTAAATGATGAGCGGTGGCTTTGTCTTTCTCTTTGTCCCCTAGAATAGGACTTTTCTGTCTGTTGTTTCATCTAGAGAGCCCCAGAAAGCAGCACTACTAAGGGTAGCAGACTGGTACCAATACTCCCACCAGCAACAGATGATGAGCAAAGAAATGTGTTTTAATTCAACCTCTACCAGTTAGGATCCCTCCACTACTTGTTAGGATCCCTATTCTCTTCCCTTCTTCCCTTTCCTGCCACTGCTGTTGGCACAGTGTCCTGGGCCTTGCCATCAAGCTGGAACCAGCTGACCCTAGAAGTGGCTGCTGAAAGGCTATTGAAAGATCTGGTTCCTCTGGGCTGCAACATCTTCATGCAGTGTGGTCGAAGCCAGGGAGGAGTTACAGGCCACTCTGTTATTCTTTGCAGGCTGGACATGTCCCAAGTGGTGCAAGTTAAAAAACTGAAGTACATCAATTTAATCCCTCACTGATCTTCTCCTACCCAACCTCTCCACATTTTGCAGTGATATTTCTTACATTCCAAAGCCTGAAACATCATTATGTCTGGACATAATGATCTAACAAAAGTATCTTTAATCAATTTAGCTGAAGCACCAACAGTGGGAAGATGCAGGCTTCACTGTAGGCTCGGTAATGCCACCAGGATGCCCAGGCAAGCAGCTACTCCTGCTCTGCACTATCACAGCTCCTCTGAGAGTGGCATGAGCCGCGTGCCCCGGTCGTGCACAGCTGTAATCACACCTCCTGGCAACTCTTTCTGCACCTTCCCAGCAGCAGAAGCCTGAGGAATTCACATTTTCAACAGCCAAGGCAGAGAAACAGAATCAGAAATTATAAACAAAACCAAGAGCGGTGATGTGGAATCCAGCAAGAAAGGTAAGTGTGAAGGATACATGTCCAAAATCAAAGGCTGCTGACTGCTTCTCTTAGCAATGAAAGCTCTGCCCTGGAGAGAGCAGAGGCAGAAAAGCTGAGGCTAAGCTCATAAATCGAGTGTTTGTTCCTCTTCCCTTCAGTAACTCCGTGACATGTTACCGTTACATTCTTGTAAAAGTTTCAAAGAAAAGTTTTTGAACGATAGTACTTTGCGATAGTCCCTGCAGGGGAAGGGCTGTACAAACATCTGCCATACACTCCTCAAATAAAATTCAACTGGAACTTTTGTTTACATGGTTTGTCCTTAAAACCAGCACTTAGCTGCAACTTTCAGCCATAGCTGCCTTATTAAAAATGAGCCTTTTATTTTAAACACAGGACATTTTGTAACAGGAAGATCGATATACAGTAACCCGGAGTGCAGCAGACAACAGCTGTAGGACGTAATCTGGTGACAGAAAGTTGAGAACAGTATTTTGGCAGTTACATGCTCAGCCAATTTTTCACTTTTTATTCTTCATGTCACTCACTGAGCTATAAAGAGCTGAGATTTCTCCCCACCTGGTGACCCAGAGCTACACAAAATGATGAAACCAAGAAACCACTTCTTTCAACATTAAAGGCTATTATCTAAAAATATATATAACAGGAGTTACTTATTTTTTCCTTGATGGGATAGCTCTTCCCAGAGTTAACAACAGTCTCAATGATCTCACAGCCCTTAGCAAAGATATAGGAAGATATTTAAGTATAAGGAGTACCTTGAAACACGACTAAACACCATTCACTGCCTGCACTTTGGCTCTGGGTTAAGGGTGCTCAGCTCGGTTCAAGGCTGGGATTCATAACGCATGCCTGCTTAGAAAAGTTATCTAGGTAGAAAAGAGGAGATGAAGCTGAAGCTGTGCCTGATACATGGCACTATAAAATAAAAATAAAGATCTTAATAGAGATTCTGATCATCTGTTAGTTTTGATTTACAACTGAAAAAAACCCCTAGACTTCTATGTTTTTATGCTGTTGTTAAATAACCTGGGGATTTTTGGAACCTATCTACTTGGCCTTAGAAAGTGGTAGATTATTAGTTCTCTAAAACAACACGTGATTCACCTCTATTACAAAATAAACTCAAATATATTTCCTCGGTGAGCAAAAGGCAACAGGGTGATAGACCATTTTGTCCTGAAATTGCTTGTTTTCATCACATGCCACCAAGTATATTTTTCTCAGATAATGAAACTGGGATTTTTTAAAGTTTTCAAATCCAGATGTATATGGCAAATGCTTTAATTAAGACTGATCTATTCCATTTGTTTAGCTTTCAGGTTTCGATATGGAAGTTTTACCTTGAACTGCATTGCCCTCTAGCGCTGCGACGGGGCTGGCTGCAGTGATGTCACCAGCACATGCAGCGTGAGCACAGGCTGCCAGTTCATACAGAGCTGCCTAAATGCTGACAAACCCTTCTTGGAGACGCATGTCACAGCAGCTAGACAGGGGGATCCTTCCAACAGAACCACAAGTGCACAAGGGAAAACAGTAAACCTGTCTTTTATTTCAGGGACGTCATGATCGCAACAGCTACTTTCGAGCTCCAGCCAAGACTGCTGCCGGCTCATTTCTGTTTAAACGAGTTCATATGAGAAATTAAGCACGTTTGAACAGCCTGTTACTTCTGACAGGCTTCAGAGGACTTCACGCTGTGGTCATAGCTGACAGCTTTCTGGGGAGATGAGTTCTCAATCTCAAACTGGCCAGGGCTTTGCAGCAACTTCTTGGGTAGAAAGATAACCTCCGACTGAACTCAAGCCATCTGCGTGGTGTGCAAGGGATCCAATCATAACTTGCTATGGAGGATACATTTTAAGATGAATACCTACCTTGGCGATAAATCCATTTCATCAGTACCTGGAGATCTGAAAGTGTCTGCACTTACTAATGGCAATCTTTCTACAAACAACTCCAACGAGACAGCAAGCAATCTGGATTCACCTGCTTTGGATATCAGTAGGGCGATAATTGTGGGGCTCATCCTAGGTGCCTTTATACTCTTTGCTATTATAGGTAATATCCTGGTAATTCTCTCTGTCGCTTGCAATAGACATTTAAGAATTCCTACAAACTATTTCATCATTAACCTCGCAATTGCAGATTTGTTGCTGAGTTTTACTGTCCTTCCATTCTCTGCTACACTGGAAATTCTTGGCTACTGGGTTTTGGGGAGGATATTTTGCGATATTTGGGCAGCAGTTGATGTGCTGTGCTGTACAGCTTCTATTTTAAGTCTATGTGCAATTTCTATAGACAGATATATAGGAGTACGTTATTCACTCCAGTATCCAACTTTGGTAACCAGAAGAAGGGCAATTTTAGCTCTCCTAGGTGTCTGGGTCCTTTCCATGGTGATTTCTATTGGGCCTCTTCTGGGCTGGAAAGAACCGGCACCAAAGGACGACAAAGAGTGCCGCATCACTGAGGAACCATTCTATGCTTTGTTTTCTTCCTTGGGCTCATTTTACATTCCTTTGATCGTCATCCTTGTGATGTACTGTCGGGTCTACATCGTGGCAAAAAGGACTACTAAAAACCTGGAAGCTGGAGTTATGAAAGAAATGTCCAACTCTAAGGAGCTGACTTTACGGATTCATTACAGGAACATTCATGAGGATGCATTAAATAGCAGCAAATCCAAGGGGCACCATCCTAGGAACTCTTTAGCTTTCAAACTTTTTAAATTCTCAAGAGAAAAGAAGGCAGCCAAGACGCTGGGAATTGTGGTTGGCATGTTTATCTTGNGGTGCGGGGGGGAGGGTTAGTTGTTTACTGCAAAAATATCATAGAAAATATCAGATGAATGATAAGGAGAAATCATTTTGAGAACTGCAGTGAGCAGATGAAAGGAGGGGAACTGCAAGTAATTTAGTTCTGATGTTGGCTTTTCAAAGAGTCATGCTGAAAGTCTGTGAAGTGTGCAGCCTCCAGAAGGTCTGCTCCTCTGGTAGTCCTCAGCAGTGGGACAGAAGTTAAATCAGGGGACAACATCGTTAGACTTTATACATTAAATCCCCTTTTATGGTCTTTGTTTGATCTGAATTCGGTTTCAGAAATATTTTAATAGGATGCTTTAACAAAAATCCTAGATAAAAACACGAAAAGAGTTTCAGCACTGAAATGTTACCGGTTTAGTTTCCTGTTAGATGTGCAGACTGTAATGCACTACATCTTCTGGCATCATGAGGTGTCTCAAATGGAAACGAACCTGCTCTAATAATGGGAGCAAAACTTCCCTGAGCTTTGGGAAGGTGAAAAAGTTCTAGCTCTCAGTTCAGATATCGCCAATCAAATCCCAAAAGCAAACACATCCCCACAGAAAGGTTCTCATTGGTTTCAGCAGGTTTTAGTTCAGGCATTTCAGGAGATTGCCATGTGAGCTTTTGGCAACCACTTTGTTCACTTTAATTTTCTAATATTATTAAAGCATTTGTTGTGGCTCTTTGTTTGCTTTTTTGATTTGCTCTGTATTCCCGAGTCTTTGTGAAATTTGCTTGTATTGTCCTTAATACTCATATTATCTCTGGAGTATCTGCAGTTATTGAATTACTAAACTCTCAAAAATATCTGTCCAAAATTCATTTCTCTGAGATGCAGACAATCTGGCAGCCCAAACATGGAAAGAGGTGGAAAAAAAAGAAGGGAGAAAAAGGCTTTATTGATGTTCTGTGTTCATGTTTGCTTAGTCACCCTACCAAAACATTTCAAACTGAGTGGTAAGCAAATGTTTTTAGGGACTGTTGTAGACAACTAAACTGAGCTCAGCAACCCGGTCCTGGTGAACTGTTGTAAAATGATAATTTCAGGGAATGTGCAGTATCATTTAGACTAGAATCTTAACTGCAAGACAGCTATGTGAACTATTGCAGGGCAGCTTTATAAACTCCAGGTTATTGTATCATAAGCTTAAAAATCTTGATGATTTAAGATCTGCAGAAAGCTACTGTTAAGGATGTGAAAAATTCCAAACAGAAGGAAAATTGTCAGCAAAGTTCTCCTTGGCTACTGAAGTTTAAGTCCTTGTGCTGGCTCTTAAAGAGAGTTTATAACATAGAGCAAGTTGAAATTGATAAATACTTATCTAGGGATGGTAATACGTCTTCAACCTATGGTAGCAGAACTAGAACTAGGTGTGGAGCTAGTAGGTTATGATTCCTTCCTTGAAGAAACTTTGGGGAAAGAAAGGGAATATGGATGCAGTAGATATGCAGCAGAGGCCAGCATATCTACTGACACAGTTTAAGGAACACAGGTGCCAACCAGTCTATTAAAAACATTTCAGTCACCAGGAAGAAGCAAAGTGAAAAGCAATTAAGTTTCTTGAAAGAGTGACAGTTTTCCCTTTAAGAAGTTATTTCCAAACTCCTGGTCTTTCCTGGGAAGCTGAACGAGTCACTGATGCCTGAATGGAGAATTTATTTCTTGTCACAATATGAGATGAAAGCCTCCACCATGTGCTGACAGAGGTGCTGGGTGGGCCGAAGGGCTAAACTGACTGTGGTGGGCTCTGACCTGACAGAGACAGAGCCTGTAACACCCAGCATGCTCACTTCAGTGCTGTGAGCATCTGGAGCCCAGCAGAGCTGAGGTTCAGGAAAAGTTCCCATTGCATCAGATAGAAGAGTGAAAATATCAGCCTCTTGGCATTGCAATAGCCTGCTGGCTCTCCCCTCCTCTGTCTAGAAATCATTCCAGCAGCTCAACTCATAAATAACAGCCTTTGTCTAAGAAGGGGGGTGGGGGGTGGGGGACTGGGGTTATACATAGTATTCAATATAGTATCCCAATGCATTGGCACAGTAGGTGCTTTCCCCTTGTTTTCCTGACTCCAAATAGGGCTGGTTTCATTCCTTGTCCCTAATGGTTTTTTTTGTAATTTATTTAGCACACTCCAGACCCTTGTACTTTCCGTGTATCAGTGTGAAGTTAATTAACGATGTTAGGCGTGACTAAAGCACTGCTCACTAAAACAGGTGGGGAAGAGACCTTTTCCTGACATGCATAATGCAGCCATTCTTAACTGGAGAAGAGGGTAGAGCAGTGGGGAAAGACTTCTTAAAGAGCTTGCTGTGTGCTACCTTCTTCATACCAGAAATCTGCTTTGCATCTTGAAGTCACAAAATTAAAGGAAATGCTTATTAAGGACCCTTACAAAAAGCACACAATGGCATGAAATCAATTGCAGCAATATGCAGGATGGGGAATCCAAAAGGTACTGATGATTTACAAAACACTCCCTAGGTGCTTTGGACTACTTCAACCACAGTCCACTTGCTCATCAGTGCAGGCCTGCAAACTGAAATACCTATCCTGCAACTGGGTCCAGTTAACTTCACTATACTAGAAGGACAGGCTTCTTCCTTACTCTCTGTTTTTTACACCTTATTAACCCAAACCGTGCCCTCACATCTTCACGACTACCATTTACTATGTACTATTTACCCTCTCATCTTTGTTATTTTTTCTTGGTTCCACTCCCTAATGCCACGACTCTGCAGAATGGTGTTATCAGAGCAGCTCAGGACATCAGAGGATCCGACCGTGAAACACTGGCAGATGTTGACAAACAATGACACATTATTTCTGCAGCACCCCAAAATTATTCCTTAACAAATCTGCTTATGTTGAGGAGCTTTCTTCTTGTTAAAAGTGCTTTCAGCTCTTCTACTAATTTCCAGGCAAAATTATAATCCCTCAACTGTGGCATTTCCATGTATTCCACAGCTACCCATTTTGATATCCCAAACAAAGGATTACTGCATCAGTTGGCAGATACATACTGAGAACTGATGTGGTGCTGAAAGCAGGGATATTACTTGAATAAATATTCCATGACAAAGGAAAAGAAATAATATTAACACTTACAGAGTGTTTTTCAAGCAAGATTCAAAAGGTTTTGCAAGGAAAGCTCTGTGTTCAGCTACGGAGAGGGATTACAGCACTGGCACCACGACGTTCTGAGCATCGTGAAATGATCAGCACAATGAATGACCCACAGTCTCTCTTTGTAGGACTGAACCATGCTGCTTTTAATGTTAAGCACCTGAAGATGCAGCAAAACTGGTATCAAAGAGAATCATGTGAGAAATTTGTTCTTCTTCCAGTAGCTACCAGGTATTCTTTGCAGATAGCACCAGAGGTATAGAATGTCCTCGTGCCGCACACCCATAAATGCCATGTGGCTCTCTAAGCAGTTGCCTTGCCACTCATAATTATTTGTGGTACTGCATAAAAACTAAAATGAAAAGATACGTATCTTTTGAGACAACTTCTTGTGCCATAAATTCAGTGACTCGGCTATGAAGAGTAAATATCTTGCTTCTTTAACATAAATGTTTCTTTTCTTTCCCCTCATACCAATCCTTTCTTAGGCATCAGGACCATATTGCATATGTATTGTTGAATACTGCTGAGTAAAATAGATGGGTTTTATCTAAAGTCTAGAGTCCTGCAGAAATAAGGTAACACTCATTAAATCTCCCTCCTTTAAACAAAAGAATATCCCATTTTTTATGCCAGTACAAAGGTGATTTAAAAAGCAATCCAGAACAAAGGATCATACATTTCCCCTTGCTACTAGGTACAATTTTATTCTTGTTCCTGTTAATTGAGATACCAGAGTGGGCTTGCCAATCTTCTCCCAGACACCCCACAGAGGGCAAATTCACTGCCTCCAGTACTTTAACCACAACATATTAATTTATCTTATCCACTGAAGTCAGAAACAAAATTCTTGTAACTTAACTGGCAGTGGGTTAAGGTCCCAAAAGCCTCCTAATGAAGATATAACTGGTTTGGATATCCTTATATATTTTGCTTTTGAAACCTCTCTATAAAATTGTTAAAAAACAAAATAGGACATAAAAATATTCTCCATTCTCCAGGTCAGCTGATACAAAATTATTCTTAAAATAAAATGTTATTCAAGTACAGTATGTAGATTTATGTTACATCAGGCCAACGCCCGAATCTCTGCACCAAGAATACCAAATTAGGACACTTCGTTTCCCCTGGGAAACACTTCAAGGCATTAGGTCCAGTGCTGTCAATGCTACTGGGTTCTGCTTTCTAGAAAGCTTTAAACCTGGTTTGTCTTCCATCTCATTCTAGTTAGAGAACTAGCCTAGCTCTCTAGATGCTCTCAAGTTAATAGTTATCCAGAATTTGGGCTAATTAATGATGTATGTGGCAAGCTGACCCTCTGCCCACTTGCAGGTCAATCTTTGGTACAAGGTTCAATCGCACAGCTGAGAGCAGGAACCTGCTCCTCCCATTTTCTAGCCAATTCCTGCAAAACTAAACATCACAGGGGCATTTCTTGACCTCTGTGAGATGTTTTGTCACACGTGGAGGACTAGGTTATTTCAAAATGATTCATTTTGTTTGCAAAGGATGACAATTATCAGCTACTTACAGACCTCTATTTCTCAGAACAAAGTTGGTTGTTATCAAAGCAGATGAAACTGCACAACTTCTGGGGTATTTCCTATGCAGGATTTTCATCTGCAAGTCAGAGAAACAAAGGGAAATCTGAAAGTGTAGAGTCTTACAAAACAAATACACAAAACAATACAGAAAAAATACAAGAAAATCAATTCCTGTTGATTATTCAGCCGCAGGGATGGTAGCAACTCCTATCTCAGGTGACCAGAAAGTACCAAGGAAAATTAAAAGTCAGGTCTGAGCAGCAACAGGAAATTGCAAAACTACTGAAATCAAAGTGAGGTGTTCATGCCCCTGTATGGGGCACTGGTGAGACCACACCTTGAGTACTGTGCCCAGTTTGGGGCACCACAGCACAAGAAGGACATTGAGGCGCTGGAGCGGGTCCAGAGAAGGGCAACGAAGCTGGTAAGGGGTCTGGAAAGCGTGTCTGATGAGGAGAGGCTGAGGGAACTGGGGTTGTTTAGCCTGGAGGAGACTGAGAGGAGACCTTACTGCTCTCTACAACTTCCTGAAAGAAGGTTGTAGCAAGGCTGGCGTTGTCTCTTCTCCCAAATTACTAATGATAAAATGAGAGGAAATGACCTCAGGTTGCATCAGGGGAGGTTTAGAGTGGATATTGGGAAGAAATTCTTCCCTGAGAGAGTGGTTGGGCACTGGACAGGCTGCCTGGGGAGGGGGTGGAGTCACCGTCCCTGGAGGGGCTTAAAAAACGAGTGGAGGTGGCACTTGAGGCTCTGGCCTAATGGACAGAGAGATGTTGGGGTGAAGGTCAAACTTGATGATCCCAGAGGTCCTTTCCAACCCTAATGATTCTACAATTCTATGAAAGACAGGAGATCCATTTCAAAGGAAACACCGCTTTCAGCAGTCAGCAAGGCAGTCCTCACGACAAAGACATTTGGAAACACGTGTGCTATTGCTCAGGTTGGTGGTCATGATGAAATAGGTGTGCCTATCAGTGAACACATATATGAAGGCATATAAAGCATATAAATGCACATATACCTAAATGCATATAAAGCATTGAGGCTACACCTCAGGATCTCAGCCATGTGTTCTCCATAGCTCACTGCAAGATTCTGAGCTATTCTGATGGGCTTTGAAGTGATACCTAGAAACTGAAAAGCAATAAACGTGAGTCCCTAAGTAACAAAGGAGAAAAAAATGCAATGGAAGTTCATACAATATCTTTGTAGCTGTGTTATCCAATTCTATGCTAGAGTCCTCTTATTTACCAACGATGGCCAAGACAAATTGCCTCGGTTCTAAGTCAGAAGTGAGAAGGGGAGAAAAAAACACCAAAGCGTGCCCAGTAATTGAAGATATTTAAGTATAATAAATGAAGTGTCAGCAGACTTAGATTAACTTTTCTAGGCTCCCTTAATCAGCTAATCCTTTGCAAAACAAGCATAAACTTGGCCCATATTCTTTCTAGTTAGCAAGCTGCAAAATACTGTAACTTTTGGACAAAATAATAGTAACAGTAATACCACGTTTCTGTCCCTACTTACTGTCAGTTTTTAGACTACCAAACAAGATTCTTATTAAAATTGATCTTGATTTTCTCATATTTATGTGAGGGCAATGCAATTTAAACACAAGTGAATGCTTTTCATGGTGTAAGTCACCATAGCCTGAGAGGTGGCAGCCTAGAACATACGAGGACATAGAGGGCTAGTGTCAAAAATGTAAGACTCAAGGGCTGAGGGCTGGTTGAATGACACCCTCACCACCTCTCACAAGTGCTTGCTCACTGTAGGGCCAGAAGGATCCAGCAAAGAGAATCCCACAACTTACATATGTAGTCGGTTCGAGGACAGAATTTCCTCACAACTGGGACACTTTTCTTAATAGCTGGCCTAAGTCTTTGGACATACAGATGGTGGACCTTTTATTAATACAATGAAGAATGAGAACTGCTGTACCTGCAACAGCATCGTGTTTGTGCTTCCATTTCTTCCACACCATCTTCTGCAATGTCATTGTCTAGTCATTCCTTGTTGGAAGGCAGCAAAGTGCTCTCCCCCAACACACGCACCCAAATTACCCCCAAACATAGGAGTGCAGCTCTGCACCCTGCTGGTGACTGGGGTTACTGGGATTTCACAGTGTCTCCAGCCTGGCAGCCCAGGCACTGATGGGATATGCAGCCCAAGACACCCCACAGAGGCACCAACATGCTCACTAAAACATTGCTTGTAGTAGTTTTAATTTAACCAGCTTTCATCTTCTTGATAGAATTTTATTCTGTTGATTTTGGATGCTCTTCCTATTTCTCAGGGCTTTTTTAAACTGCTACCCTAACCCTGTTCTCCAGAAGGCCTGCAGTCCCTCCCGACCGATCAACTCCCAGCTTTATAACCATACTCTCGATTTCATCCTCTACTGTTTGTAAACTGTGGGTTTTTTTCCTATATTAAATAAGACCAGGGGAATGTAAACAAACACTGAATGCTGGAAGGAAAGAAATCAGGAGCTTTAGAAATCCAATTAGCTTTAAAACCCTGGCATGCTGACTTGGCTATGCCTGTGGTAAAAAGGACCGCAGGAAGCTTCAGTAAAAGGCAAACACATCCTTTCTGCATTCTCCAAACTCAGAACAACTCTCGTCAGAGGCAGCTTATTACTTCTACAGGGAGAATTTTACTAGCTATACACATGTAGCATTTGAGCTTGCCCAGTTCTTTAGGAAGTGTTTGTAACATGGCCTTTAGCAGCCACCAGCACTGCAGTAGGAATTACAGTGGGAACTACAGGCCAGAATGGAGTGTGCTCTTGCAGCCACAATCATATCCTGGGCTGCATCAAGAGAAGCGTGGCCAGCAGGTCGAGGGAGGGGATTCTCCCCCTCTGCTCCACTCTTGTGAGACCCCACCTGGAGTTCTGGAGCCCCTGTTACAGGAAGGACAGGGATGTGCTGGAACGTGTCCAGAGAGGGGCCACGGGGATGAGCAGAGGGCTGGAGCCCGTCTCCTTCTGCAGAGAGACCTGGACAGACTGGAGAGATGGGCTGACTCCAATGGGATGAGCTTCAACAAGGCCAAGTGCCGGGTCCTGCACTTTGGCCACAGCAACCCCATGCAGCGCTACAGACTGGGGACAGAGTGGTTGGAGAGCAGCCAGGCAGAAAGGGACCTGGGAGTCTGGATAGACAGGAAGCTGAACATGAGCCAGCAGTGTGCCCAGGTGGCCAAGAAGGCCAATGGTATCCTGGCCTGTNAAGCTGGGGAGGGACTTGTTAGGCTGTGGGGTAGTGGCAGGGCTGGAGGGGATGGATCAAAACCAGAGGTGGGTCGATTCAGATTGGACGTTAGGAAGAAGTTCCTCACCATGAGGCTGGGGAGACACTGGAACAGGTTGCCCAGAGAGGTGGGGGAAGCCCCAGCCCTGGAAGCTTTTCAGGCCAGGTTGGATGGGGCTCTGAGCACCCTGCTCTAGTGGGAGTTGCCTCTGCTATGGCAGGGGGGTTGGAACCAGATGATCTTTAATGTCCCATCCAACCCTGACGATTCTCTAACTCTAGGTTGCCAGCCAGGCCATCAGCGGCTGCCCAGCACTGGGGAAGTCACTGCTGATCATGGTACAAATTCAGTCAAGTCACTTTTCAGAGGAAGGCTGAGTTCTACCACAAAATAAATTCCTTGCAAAACAATACTCATTTTTTTAAAAGCTGTCTTCCTGAGAGCAGATTAAGAGACACAGTTTGATATTGTTGCAGCTTCCTGTTCACCGTGTTTCAGAATTCAGTTGTTATCATTTTGTATTTTACAATGCTTTTCATCGCTACAGCAATTTTAAAACACTGGAATTTTCCCTCCTGTGGAATGCTGAAAAGTTCAGGTTTAAATCCCATCTGAATGGCTCCAATCTACACCAAAATGGAATAATTCTCTCCTCGGAATGATGGAGGACATGCTTGCCTTCCAAGGTTACCTTGATGACTTAAATTTGATCAGACTGCAACAAAATTGCCAAATACTTATTAGCAATTCTCTATTTTTAGGGTTTTCAAACAAGAAGGTTGTTTTCCCTGCAGAACACCCCGACTCGGTGTTTCAAGCTTTGAAACACTTCATTTTCTACTTGCTATGAACAAAGAGAAGTAATTTTAAATTTTATGGCTTTTCTTTAATCTTAAAACCATGACAAAAACCTGTGCAGTGAAGCTTTCCTTCCACCCCACTGCTGTTTCACAACACACTTTATTGTAGCTAAGTAGCTGTTACTGGGATATCAACTGACACATAGTGAAGTTCTTCAACAACTCCGAACCATTTTGTTGCAATAAAAACAAGTGTTGTATTTGTTCCAGTAAACAGGAACATCCACTCGCCCAAGGTCAGCTCACATCTAAGCAAAACTGGATTTAGAAGATTCTGAAATGTAGGGGTTTTGCAACAGGCAGAAACACAGCACTTGATAACTCAGCCATAGTGACTTTTTGCCTTAAAAAGGAACGTGGAACATACTCCTGCCTAACTATCATAAAATCTAAGTATCAAATACTTGATTCTGAACAGAACTGGTGATTCTATGAGTAATACAGATACTTAATTGATATTAAATCCACAATTTATTAAAAATGGATGCTTAATTAAGAGAAAGTCAACGATGGCAGGAAAAAGGATTAGAAAAAACAAATGAGTAACTGTAAAGTGAACATGCCTGCAAAGAAAAATAAAAAGCTGAGACAGTAAAGAGAAAGCAGATAGTAAAGATGATTGTGATTAATTTTAGCTTAATAAAAAATAAATAAATTAAAATTTTCCTCCCACTGGGTTCAAATAAGAAATAGATGGCATTCTTCAAAATACACCCACTTAAAATACCATGAAGGTGACTCACACAAACATTAACGTAGGATGTGCAACTACTCAAATGTTCTGATGAGATGCCAGCCGCAGCAGAGCGGCCTAGGTGACAGGAATGGGGACAGCAGATTGAGGAAAGTGATGATGCCACTTCACTCAGTGCTCGCTAGACTGTGTCTGCAGAACTGCACCCATGCAGGGCAGACAGGGATAAACTGGGATGAGCCCAGTGCAGGGCTCAAAACAGTCAGGAGGCTGGAGCACATTGTGTGAGGAAAGGGTAAAGGAGAAGGACTTCTTCAGCCTGGAGAAGGGAAGGCTTCAGGGGACCTAACGCAGCATTGCCCCTGCACTGAGCAAGGGGCTGAACAAGAGACCCCCTGACATCCCTCCCCACTGCAGTAACTCTGTCATGCGGTTAAGTTCTTGGCTTTCAGTCCCGTCATGTATAAATATGTAGATGTTCCTTGCAGGAAGGATGAAGGGAGGACATATAAGCACACCATGGAATCCAGTGATATTTCACAACTTACTGCTGTCAGCAACAACTATCGGTCACTTATACACGGCTGTTTATTTCTTCTGGGTGGCTGGAAGTAGCACACAGAACATAAATGGCACAGAGATATCAAAGGCAATTTCAAGAGTTTTAGTGCATAAATATTATCTTACATGTTATTTTCCAGGTTTAAACTCCAACTAATAACTACACTATCTGATCACCCCACACAGGCAAGCAACCAGAGCAGCAAGTTGTCTGCCTTCTGAAAGTAGTTTGGGGAGTTTTGTCTGGTTGGTTGGACTAGCGGGTCTAATTTTGGTACAAAGACCTTTCTTCCATAAAGTGGAAGCTCAAACATGTCCCATGTGTTACACTTTCTTCAAGAAGCTCACCAACTGTTACATTAAGGATCCTTAAATATTCACTTTCCTATTCTCCTTTCTCTACAAGTACAGTGGTCAGATGTGAGAAGCAGCAAAGGACCAGACATTTAGATGGAAGAAAAGCACCAGCAGGAAAGAATACGAGAGTAGCGTGTGTGTATGTACACGTGTGCATGCGCATATGTTTGTCCTCTGCAGAGGGCTGCATCAAAACCTCCTTCAGTTAGGAGTTTTCCTTAATTAAGAGTATTGGGATTAAGTCAGGACAGAAGATTCACCTGATGCTCACCCTGCTATTTTAAGGACTCCTCCAAAGCCCACTGATGTCCTTCTGAGACTTTACAAAGGCTCTCAAGGCCTCCCACTGACTCCACTGGACTCTGAAGTCCAAAGTCTCAGCGAAGTTCTGGCCAGCTATTCCGCAGAATATGTGAAGATGATTTAACATGGCAAATTCTTTCCCCCAGTGTTCCCTAATTTCACTGAGGGTGCTTTACATTCTTTCTGTGCATTCATTGTAAAGAACCAGTCAGAGCCTAAATTAAATTAGCTTTTACTAAATAAAATCATTCTTAATGCCTTTTTATGGTGTTTGCTGTTCAGTGCATTTCCAAATTGAATAGCTCGGTGAAGTTCTGGTGAGCATGGTCAAAAACCAATCAAACCAATCAAGCTGAATGAGTTTCTGAAGTATTTCCTGTTCTCCACTTGTGCTGGGCACAGACTTTGACAAAACTTCATTGCAACGGTGCAATCAGAGGCGGGATTGTGGTGCTACATTTAATAAATCACAGTTTAGTGCAGAAAAACAAAAGAGAGTAGAAAATACACATTCGCCTAGAGTGAAGCTGTCAAACACGGGAGCATCAGGAGTGTCATCACTCTGAGTAGGGAATTCACCCTGGCTACCCCCATCACAAATAAAGCGTTAAGAAGATAATCACATATAAAGTTTTACAGGCATTTTGAAAAACTATCTAAATCAATACAGGGAAATAATTAATCTGCTTATCAGAATGAGATAGGAAAGTAGTTGGAGATTAGGGGAGGAAATAATTAGTCTGGTGTTTAGAGAGTGTCTCTTAGTTTCATCATTTTAGCAAGGTAGCAAAATAGCACACAGTTTGATCCTGACAGGGTAATTATGAGGTAAAGCATGTGCGCAGCTAAATAGAAGATATTGTTTATTCCAAAAACAAGGTAGGGAAAGGGCAATGTTAAAAATTTACAAGCTAATAAAAATACTTTTTCTTATCTTTATATGGTGAAAGGCAGTGAAGCTTCATGTAATAGTCACCGAATTCAACTTTACTTAGAAGCACATGGCACGTAGGGTGACATCCAGCTAAGCCACCTTCTAGATTAATAAAGAACAGCGTCACTTCTCTCTCTGTAGAAAGCTCAGGCTGAGATTCCACCAGTGAGGAGGGGCTGAACACACAAACTCAGAAGCTTTCCAAACTGTGCCCAAATAAGTATCTGTCTCGGACATTCCATTTTTCTACCAGTTAATCCTCAACCTAAATAATGGATATATTTACCAAGGGGATCTAAGACTGTCAGTGGGATTCCAGTACTGCAAATGTAAAACTCTGCAGGGCTGCCAAAACTTAAGCCATCAAGTTTTCCTGATGGACAGTTGTAATCTGCAGTTAATCAGAGAAAGAAGGACTAGAAGGGATCTGAAGAGGTCATTCAGGGCATCCTCCGACCCAAAGGCTGGATCAGCTACGCATAAATCAGTAGTTATGTGTCTACTCTTTTTTGCAGAGCCTCCAGGGCTGGATTTTCACACCTTTCGGAGGCGGTATTTTCCAGAATTTTCCTATCTTGGAAGACAAAGTGATTCCCAGTCCATAATCTCAGTTCCTCTTGTGACAATTCAAATCACTGCCCACTGTTGCCACTGTGGCCATGGAAATTAATTTCATACTGTTCAGAAAGCCTACTTTCCTTGCCTTCTTCTGAAAACTCAATCTGCTAGTTTGTGTACAACTGAAGAGTGAAGCAACACTCGCATCGTGCTGTTTGCAGAACAGGAAGAAAGTGGAGGATGAAGGAGTGTTTACCGAGCAGTGTTTTCATCAACTCCTTGACGCTCATTCCTGAATCTTTTAGTTTCAAAGCTTTTCTACTATTGTAGCTAAATGCTGATCGTTTATTTTTAAATTACACCACCACGCACTGTTTCCTATTGTTTCCCATATTTCTAGATTTTCTGGCAGTGACTCAGCTGGCATCGTGACAGCTTTTAAATGATTGATCGGGGCGCAGAGATTTTCCTCAAATCCTCTGTCAGTCAGGGCTGCTAGGAGGAAATCCGCTGCTTTTTTGTGTTACTGCCCTTTAATATAAAAGAGGTTTGAAAATGCTGGCTGTAGCTGCTGAAAGTGGCATATTTTCTTTATAAGGCATTTGAAAAATAGATTATCACGAAAGATACACATAAGCTCTCTACCTTTTTTCCTTAAGGAACACATGCATCTTGAGGCAGTTTACAAAGAATTTTTTCAGCACAGAAGCTTTTTACCTTTTTCCCTACTTGGTATCTTAGTCTTTACTGTATGTAGCTATATTTGGCTCATATGCAATATAAATTATACGAGCACAAGTCATTTATCTGCATTGGTTCCAAGTTTTCTTCTCTACAGCGTAGCTCATTTTATTTGTCCTTAGGGAATTTCACCAAAATTGTCAGTAAATTTTCCTAATTTTTTTGGTTGGTTGTTTTTGGTTTGGTTTGGGTTTTGTTTGGCTGGTTTTTGTTGTGCTTTTTTGGTTAGTTGGGGGTTTTTGTTTTGTTTTGTTTGTTGGTTGGTTTGGTTTGTTGTTGGTTTGGGTTTGGTTTGTCGGGGGGCTTTCTTGTTAATTAAAAAATAAACTATAGCATTTGCTCTGTTTATTATAAGGATATTTAAATCTGGTAGAGGAATGTGTTGTAGATTCAGGAGGTTCAAGTTGAATGTTCGAAAAAATTTTTTTACTGTAAGGGTGCCAGAGCCCTGGAACAGGCTGCCCAGGGGGGTCGTGGAGTCTCCTTCACTGGAGACATTCAAAACCCACCTGGACATGTTCCTATGTGATGTACTCTAGGTGGCCCTGCTCTAGCAGGGGGGGTTGGACTAGATGATCTTTCGAGGTCCCTTCCAACCCCTAGGATTCTGTGATTCTGTGATTCTGTGATTTTCAGTTGTTACAGTATGAGAGAAATGCAAACCAACTGACCTGCAAAAATACACTATTGTTCATTCCACATTCACACAGAAGAAAAATGGAAGCTCTTTAGTCACTTCATGAGATTTACTGGGATTTTAGAGCTAAAAGTCATTTATATTTTAAAGGAGTTCCAAAAAATCATTTAGGAAATTTTTCAGTTCCTTGTACATAACAGAGTCGCAAAGCTTCTCTTCCCTAAACTGAAGGGAAAATATTAGCAGTTATTATTTACCAAATGAATGCTGAAAAGCTTTGCAGCTGTGCATGTGGGAGATTTTTGGAGCATCTTCCTGATCTTGGCTGCAGTTGTAAACTTAAGTCAACTTTTCCTAAAGTTTTGTAAGAATCTGACGCCTATTTAATGCCATAGAATAACAAGAACTGTTGCTGAATCTTCCACCAAAGAGATAATACTCTTTATAATACGCATGTAGCACAAGACACAGTTTTAACTACTTGCATTGATTTGATTTCTCTGTTGGAAATTTATCAAATACAAAAGTTTCTGTGATGTTAGACACATTGTGCTCGATACTTGCTTTAGTATCGATCAGATCAGATGTAGAATCTCCATCAGATGGACAGAAGAGGCATTGGTCGAACGCTGCAAATTATTATTAACAACTATGCAATAAAAGACTTGGGTGCAGCTTACAAGAGTCTTGTGCATGGCATAAAAGTCAGAGAAGTGCAGGAGGTGTGAAAGAAATACTAGTATGACTGGATTCGGGGATCTGGGAGGTTCTTTCCAACCACAAATATTCCGTGATTCTGTGACTAAGAACCTTTTCATTTGAAACCTCCATTGTGACTTTAAGGACCAGCATGTTGCTTAGCTCTGAGGTGACAGGTAGAGCCAGTGCTAGCTGGCACCATCCCAAAACATGCCAGGGAAAAAGTCTGGATTCAGAGATCTTCCATGATTCCTCCAAGTGAGAGGGAGGAAGAATCTCTCTTCCATACATCTGATGCCATCCCAGGATCTTATTTTCTCTTCTGAGCTAGCTCAAGGACTAGCTGACACACCGAGGGCAGTGGATGTGTGAGGAATGACGTGCTTACCTCCCACTGGCATTCTTGTGAGCTAAGGAGGCTCAGCCCTCTACCTTCAGCACCAGGCCAGCATTGTCATCTGGATAAACAGCGGTGTCTGCTGTGGCACATAAAAGCTATTTACCCAAGAAGCTAGGACATGCTCTAGCATAGTTCTGAGGTCCAAGCCATGGCCTCTACATTGCTATGAGATGGGAAATATGCCTGGAATCATATCCCTCCCCACTAAAGCATCCTGACAGTCACAACTGACTCAGATGCTTTCACAGCGCTAGGAATCTGAAACCACTCCAGTGTAAAAGGTCACTCTCCTCAGAGCTGCAACACTGAGGCTTGAGTGTCACCTTCCATTTGAAAAACTCTTCGAACCTAACTCCAGTTCTTGACATAAGAATTCTCTCTGACTGGATAACTGTTGAATGCCTGTTTTGATTTTAAAATGTCATTACTTTATAAAGCCCCATTTGCTAAATTTAGCTGATAATCACATGGTTTTAATCCTAAAAGTACATTAAATGGATTTCCCAGTATGAGCTTTTCATTTGAGCAGTCTCTTCAGGGAAACTATTTGGTTGTGAAGGGAAGAGGAAGTATTCAGAAAATAACCCCTTTGTTTGGTTTATACCATTTTTATGACTGTCTGAGATACGGGAAGTACCACAATGAGCTTCAGGTTTCAAGAGGTTTGTCTTATCATAATTATCTCAATAAATAGGCTGACATTTAGGAGCTGCCAGAGAATGTATCAGAAGTTAGAAGGTATGTCTGAACGCACTCCTTCTGAGAAGCCTGGCAACAGTCAGAATTTTCTTCAGAAATGCCATGTGAAAGCTCTCTGAAGAAGGCAGAACCTTACCCCATGTGTGCATTGTGCATCAGCTTGGACAAGGGAGGTTTGAAGTTTCGTTGGGATCGATAGATGTTAGTGCAACAGATGTGTACATATAAGCACAAGGACTGCTTTTTTTAATGTATCTTTTTAGTTCTACATTAATTATGTACTTCTTTAGCTTTCAGAGGGTTGAAAGTATTTCCTTATTAGCTTTAAAAATAACAAAAATAACATTTTTATTATCAAAAGACCAAAAATGAAAGCAACATGCATTAAGGATATGTGACAAACAGTGATCTAGTAAGACATCCTTCCTAAAGACAGAC
The DNA here is from genome assembly GCA_013399075.1 of Chloroceryle aenea. NCBI lineage: Eukaryota > Metazoa > Chordata > Aves > Coraciiformes > Cerylidae > Chloroceryle > Chloroceryle aenea. The sequence continues at coordinate 90,251 of VWZY01012240.1, read as the reverse complement.
TAACCAGTTATCTCAGAAATTGTCCCTTCTTGTTTCTTCTGGACAGGATCTCTGTTTTCGGCTCTGAAGCCCCCTGATACGGTCTTCAAGGTCATTTTTTGGCTTGGCTACTTTAACAGCTGCTTGAATCCAATCATCTACCCTTGCTCCAGCAAAGAATTCAAGAGGGCTTTTATACAGATCCTAAAATGCCAGTGCCACCGGCGAAAGCAGCTGGGGTGGTGGGCCTACAGCTACAGAAACTGGAATCGGTGCTCCTTTGAACATCCTAGGAAAGACTCTCTGGAAGACAGCGGAAGTTTCCTAAGTGGCAGTCAGAGGACATTATCTTCAGCATCTCCCAGCCCTGGCTACCTGAGCAAAATCACTCACCCACATATGGAGATGTGCACATTCCAGGAATGGAAAAGCTCCAGCTCTTTCCTGAGCCCCTTACAGGAAGGCAGCAGACAAAAGGACCCCAGTCAGTTCTTTACCTTCAACCTCTTAACAGAGCTCAATGGACACGTTCCAGCTGGCAGCCAAGCTTCCAGCAGTGGGGACCATGAGACCATCTGCGACACACTGAATGGCAAAACCAGCCGCAGAGCAAACACGATGCTGGAATGAACAGTGTCTAACTGGTCTGTTCTCTTCCTGCAGCAACATGTTTGACATGTAGCCCAGGTGAAGATATGGACCTTTGCACAGTTTCTCAGTACAGCACTAGAAGGAAGCCAGCAAGGAACAGGCAGATCTATGACAGAAGAGCTGCAAGGTGTAAGGGCTAAGCCAGCCAACTGCTAGAAAGACTACTGAAGCAAAAATAGAATGCAGGGAAGTGCACATCCTATTATTTAGCTGTGGTGGAAGTGCTGTGAAATAGCCAAACACATATGTATATACAAAGAATGTACAGATACTGGGGTGGGCAGGGGGAATGTGTATGAATGTGTGAGTACACGTGTGCTAGCCGCATGGATGAATGCCTGAGAGTGGAAGTGAGCAATGCAGTGTTGTTTGTACCTCTCCAGGGTACTAGCTGCTGCTGATTCTCCCTGTAGATTCTTACTGTTGTTGTACTTCACTGTACATTAGCACTTTAGAAATGGAAAACGATGTCAAAGATTAAAGTAATTTTGCAACAATTTACACGTGCACCTATTACTACAGGACTGGAATTCAGCCAAGTTCTCTCATCAAAATAAAACACTCAGAGGGGTTAACTTTGCCATTTTAACTCCTAGGATGCTCTTGAACCTCTCTGCAGTTGCTTTCCTTCCAGTGATTCCCTTATCACCAACATATGTAACTCCTCTACCCCTCACCATGTTCTTTTTTAAAAGCTTGACAATATCATCAATGTTGAGAGCTCATAATCTACATTTCTGCACATTAGTAAGTGCCCTGTAAACACACAAGCTACCAGAGGATCCGATTTCCAAAAGCAACACTCTTAAATCACTCCAAATGCCTCATAAACAGTGTCATGGACAGCACAAAAGAGCACTGACCGCTGGAGGCCCAAAACCCAGCCTTGGGACAACTACGCTGAGCCCCTGGTTCTTCAAGCACACTTTGAAAATAGTATTGCAGTTAGAGGCTTTTGCTTTGCCACTCAGGCAAGAAGAGGGAGAAGTCCAAACAACGCAAGTTTCACTGTCGTTAATATTTTTCAGCTCAATGACATAGCACTGCAACAGAATTCCCAAGAATATCTTCTAGGACACTTTAGGTCATGCTTGGATGTTATTTTCATCTCTCGCAATTAAGGGGGAATCATTAAACTAGTGACAGAATTTTTTATGTGAAGCTGTACAAACCCTGAAAATCCGTATTTGCTCCTTCCTCCAAACCAGATTTTCCTTATTAGGAATTTTAGTGACTTTTTTTAAAGCTTGAAACAGAGAATGAACCATAAACAGATGTACTAAAACCACTGAGGGACAATTTAACAATGCTAGGTCTCAAGGGAGAGCCATTTCCTTTTGTTTCCTTAAATGTGTACTCTCTCATTAAGTTGACAGGGATGGATGTGGCTTGTGGTTAGATGAAATATCCCCCAGCTCAGTGAGAAACGTTAGGAAAGTCATGTTCCAAGGTCTTCCCATGGTCCTACGTTATAGTAAGAACCATGTAAGTATATTTTAGGACTTACCCTGATTGAAGTTATGGCCAATCTCCTATTTTAATAATTTCATTTTGATTGTGGGGAAGGCCATAATTTCCTCTTAAAAGGACAACACTTAAAAAAAATTTAAAGTATTATAAAACAGATAAGCAAACTCTTCTTTCTCATCTGTTGAGGTTTCCATAAAGAATATTCTATTTAGCTGTGTGTGATACAGTAGCATGCAACTCTCTGGGCCTTTAAATGGCAAAGAACTGTATTTCTAACCTATTGTTATAAATTTTCAAGGAAACCTACAGTAGTCTGTCAAACACTTCCAGGTTTTTCAAAGCTTCTTTAAAAATACTTCTAATGGGAAATCAACATGTTTATGGTAACTGATGTGCAGAATCAAACTCTACAGCCCTGGAGAGGTTCTAACGTAGGCAGGGTTATGACGGCACCAGGCGCAAGGGGGATCACCCCTCGGAACTTCCACGCCGTGCTTCAAAGGCAGCGATTACTGATCATGAGAAACATTGGAAAGGAGGGGTTATTACAATCATTCCAGAATAGGTGTGCTCATTATCATTATTGCTGGGAACTCATTATCATAAGTCTCCTCCCACTGACGCCTGCGCACTGCTGCCTGGTGGTCGTGGGCCGGGTCTTCTGGAGGAAGGCCACAGTCTTCCTCGCAGTGTAGGGTCACCTTTGGCTCAGAACGCAAGGCTGTGCTGAGCTGGCACCCGCAGCACTGGCATGATCTGGCTGATCTCTGGAGACTCCTCTCTGTTCCCACTTAGCTCACAGTCAGTCCCTCTTATCTGTACAAACCAAGGCTACTCGGTGCAGTCTATCAGGGGAAGTTCCTCCTCTCTGTTCAAAACAAGCTACAGCTGCAAAATTGAAAGACTACAAAGCAACCTTTATGTCTCATAACCACCTGACAGCCCAGTTAGCTAAATTTTGAGTCACATATGACTTGTATAGTATAAAGTAAATCCAAGCAATATTATCCATTTCTGAGAATTTCTAAGTATTGCTGCAAGGTTTCAGAATAAATAGCATTCCATTACTCTAATGCCTTTAGCTATGCAGCTCTCAAAGGCTAATAATTCTTTTAATTAGTTTCTAGTCCTAACAAAGGCTCTGTGAACTCTGATTATCATTTAAGCTCCTTAAACAATGACATAATTCTCTAATTACCTCAGAAATCAGATAGGCTTTTATCCCATACTGAAGTGATCTATGAGTACTTATCATCTTCATGCATTTTTCCATGTTACAAAACCTGCAAGGAAAGCTCCCTTACTGCGTTTTTTACATCTACTTTAAAGAGAATTTCAGTCCTGAAAAAACAGCTTTGTGTAAACACTGTAGTTGATCAGGAGAAGATAGGCTTTAATATCATGCTAGTCCATGCCATTTAGAGTACCCAGTGCCTCTAACCTTATGAAACATATACCAAAATCCTGAGAGCCAAAAACCCCAAGACACATGATCCATTAGCCTTAAAGAGTGGAGAAAGAAGGCATTCCACAGACATACAGCCATACTTCTCCCCATGAATTACACTGCTCTTCTGGAGGTTAGAGCTGGGATGGCTGCTGGACTCTGCACAGGGACAGCAGTAGACACTCACCCACCCTTTCCAGCTTGCTTTCTTGCACAGCCAGCTCTTCCTAGCACGGGAGGCACATCTGAACTGCAATGCCACACATAACATGGATCAAGAGCCACAGATCTCTACTCTGTAGTGCTTCCCCTCCTCAAGCCCAAGTCCTGCAAGTTTGTTATGGGCAACCTCCCTGGGAACACGACAAGGTTATGTTGCCTTGCCAAGAAAACAGGAAACTAAGAGAAGCTCTGCTCTGGGAGATCTGACACTAGGGAAAACAAGAAGGGGGGGAAAAGTTTATTCACCATGTTGAAGTTGGAAAACAAGAAGTTGGGAATAATCGATGGCAATCTAAACAAATATACTCTGACATTTCTGCAAGTCATCTAGATCAGGGCCATGTTTCTTAGCATATTCATTAGGCCACATCCTAAGTGATCATCTCTTACAATCACTAGCATCAGACAGATGGAGGCTCCAGCACAGCAACCAGTGATAAAAGAGAGAAGTGAGAACAAGTTCAGGCAATAACTGAGATGTACTTCAGATACAATTTTAACAAACTGCGTCTCATTCTTAGTCACTACCCGATTAAAGGTTAAGACTGGACAGCCTACAGTTTGTAGCTGTAACAAATACAAGGTGGAAGGATACCTAACATTTCTCCAGAATACATTTCTCCATATTTTTACTTACCTTGCCATGCCAGGCTCTTCACAGCAGTGAATGGTACTACACGACTTCCCAAGAACAAATAGATGACTGCTCTTCTTCTAAGCTCTTTACTTTTCATCCTCATGAATTCCCAATTATGTAGGGTCCCACAGAGCCTGTTCTTATGCTCAGCAACACTGTGCTAGTGGGGTCCCATCCACACAAATACACTAAACTATGTAAGACTTTAAAAGACTCGTGTCATATCTGTTTATAAGCTGTCAAAAACACCTAGTTCAGCTCCACAGATGCAGTGAAGGTACAGACAATAAAACTGATTGCAAAAATGGAAAAAAAAAAGCCAAAATAAACAAACAAGGCAAACAAAAAAAGGAACAAAAACCACACGCGCAAAAAAAAGACAACCAAACAAAAAACAATCAAACAACAAAACAAAACAAAAAAATAAGCACGTGGATCTGAAGGAGGGACCACAAAGATTACAGAGGAGGAAGTCTGATATGCCACCTTAAAATATGGAACCCTTGCAAGGCCACCTGACCTCTCTAGAACAAATGTATTCTAAATATATTTATTTTTACAACTAGAATTTTCTATGGTCCAAATGAAACCATACAAATCACCCCATTCCCTTCATTAGTCCTTCATTTGCTGAAATGCTTTCCTTTAAAGGAAAAACTATTTGGGTCAGGGCATCATCATCAGGCCTTGTGGGACAAGCCCCTATTAGTTTTTAGTTTTTTACGTGCAGCCAAGATTAATTTGACAAGCAGAACATCCACAATCTAGTGAAATGGCAATTGGCAGACACTGGTGGTCTATCAGACGCAACTATACTCCATCACAAATAATTTTTATGCATATTAACAGACCTTCTGATGAACCCATTTTGTGGGCAAATAGATTCGCCTCCAAAGAGGAGTTGTTGCCATTTATCACTGAAGTTGTTCATAAAAGGCTGAATTTCTCCAGGTTAAGCTGCCATGTGGGGTTTAATCGCTAACTAGAGGCTTCTCCAGAGCCATTCAGTTGAGGGTAAGGGCTCACACTGTTGCCACAGCCCAACTGCACATAAATTAAACCCATTAGGCTTCAACACACTCAGCTATCACAGAAGTGCTTCTTATTTTTGAAGAGTTATGGTAAAATCAATCCAACTGAATGAGCCTGAAACTCTAGAGCATTCTGCATTCTTTACTCTTTGGAAATGCAGTTTTTTATTATCTTTCCAAATGTGATAGGGAGAGAAGAGGGGACATTAATATGATAAAGTGCAGTTCTGGTTAAAAATAGCAACTTTCTATTCAATATGTGTGTTCTCTGCTCTCGGTTTCTGTACTTGATTTTTACCTGACACAAATGAGCATAAAAGTGCCCAAGAGAGATGATAATCTGCAGCAGCTATGGTAGGAAAGTACTGCTTATTCCTGTTAGTGGCCACAAACTGAGCAGCTCATTCCCATGTGAATAAACTGGATTCTGTTTTGACACACTCAACACTCACATCAGGTATGCTTTTCTCCAAACCATCCCAGGAGTGCCGTGGCTCACAGGCTTTGGAGGGCAGAACATGGTGTCGTGGGGATGATGCATCAGACAAAGAAACACCACTTTCATCCTGAAGTGGTCAAAAAGAAAAAATACAGAATATGAAGACACATCAAGCTATTTTAAGTCACTTTAATATTATGAAAAAGTGTTCCCACCCACTATGACTTTTTTGGGACAGGAAGGAATACTAGTTGCCTTCTTGTGTTGTGTGTTATTCGTGCAAAAGGTAAGCTGTGATTCCCAAGATCGGTAAAAACATCCAAAGCAGTAACATATTGGTTAGGGCAATAACCTAGGAAAATTCCAGCCTCTGCCTTAACAACTGTTTTTGTGTTTCAGCTCCAGGCTGTGTAATAATCCACACAGGCAATGCAAGGAGCAGAGAAGAGCAGTCCTCCCTTTCAGATGGCTGTGCACAGCGCTGTGGCATGACATTCCCTCCCCCCTGCACAACACTTCTTGAGGCCCCAGATCGACAGTGGCTTGGCTTCTGCAGGAAACATCCACAAATCTTTTTTCTCTGAGATTAAGGCAGCTCATAGAGGGCAAAGAAGATTGAGCCCACAAGTCCCTCTTACAGAATAACTGCTAGGCCTCCTCTAACTTTGATTTTATTTTATTTTTTTTAATAAGAGCTTTACTTGTCCCTCCAAACAACAGCTGAAAGTGCCTACTCTCAGCAGATATATCTGGACTGTGGATCCCAAGTGTTTGGAGACACCATCCTACATCATACAGCAAGGTCTTTGGACAAGCACTTGGTTCCAGGACACCTTTTGCCCTCCCAGCAACACCCTAGCCCATGCCTGCAGGCTGCTTTCAGCTTAGTTTCTCCCAGGCAGTCCATAAATCCCATTCTCAAACACCTAACTCTCTCCATGCTTTGCACACAATCCATAGACACTTTGTTGTCTCTTACTATCATCCTAGATCACCCTTACTTTTGCAGGTATATTCTTTTTTTTTTATCAAATATTTTTCCACATACTTGTCTTACAAGAGTTTACTACTTTCTAGCAAACATACGTATAGCAATCAGAAAGTATGTTAAGTAAGAAAGAAAACCTCCAAAGGCTCACAGAAGAAAACAGCTATTTTACATGTAAAGTGGATGGCTGAAGCTTTCTAAGCTTTCTCTCCATTACTTACTATTTTAGGTTCGCATACTTATATATCTCTAAACTCCTTCATTATTCTCTTGGGATGTGTAATTATCAGTTTGTCTATGAAATGGAAGAGAAATTTCTCTCTGAACACATAAGAATCAAAGCATCATTAACCATGCTTTCTGTGGTAAAGAGTACAGAATTTTTTTACTCCAGTCTCCTGCCTGTGTAGGGATATTTGTGCCAGCCAGCTGAGAACAAGCGTGACGTTTGAAAGGCATCAACAAAGTTCATATATATTGGACAGTGTGTAACATTTTCTGGGAAACAGAATGAAATCTAGATATAAAAATAGATGTGGTTTAGCCTATTCATAGAAAATTCTGGACTTAGGAACAAAGACCTTGTTGCAATACATTATGCAAACTTGCTTTTGCCTTTAATAGAAGATAACTTTAAGAATATATATCAAAGTTTGCAAATAACATTGCTTATTAACTTGCATGAATCTTTACCCTGGTATTTTAAGGAAATGACGCTCACACAATCATTCTGTCTGTTCATCCATCAGCTTTGTGTCTCGTCCTCTTCTTATTGGCCTTTGTTTATATCAGCCTCAATTTATACTCAGTTGAAATCTACATTTTGGCTTTTTCCTAGAATATTCATAATTTCAGAAATATCATGTTTAAATTTGAGTGCACAGTTTAATATGACTAATCCAAAACTTTTTTTTTCTGCTCTTTAGACATTCACAATGAAAACCCTATCACCCACTTTAATCAAGCACTGGCTTTACATTAAAGTTGCGTTCTTTATTTATGCCTGTAATCAGTGAATGCCACAAAGATTACAAACACATCTCTGTCCCTTCACTCTTCCATTAGCATCACTGAGGGCATAGGTCTGAAACCACGGTAAGAAGCAACATGCCCCAAATAAAAGTCACTGGCAGGGGACACAATCCTACCGGGTGAATTCACCACGGCAAATCCGGCTGTAGATGCTCTAATGAGACAAATTTGTCTCAGATGAGACAAATTCATTTACACTGGCTCAACAGCGAGAATCCTGCCTCCTAAAACATGTAAAGAGTGATAAGGTGAAGAATAGTCTTAATTAACAGGTTGGACTCCTATTTTAGATGCTGTGAACTTGAATCAAAAACAATGTATGCCTTGAGAAAACACTGGGATAGGGTCATTCAGATAAGAGGAATATGACAGGGAAAGGAAATCTGGTGCTGTTACTGGAAATTCCTTATGTCAAAATGTATTAGCTTGACCAAGGAAGAACATGCTCCCTATCTAGTAATTCCCATAATCTTTATAGGACTCCAGCCAAGATGTGGAGAAAAGAAGCATGGATGTTCAAAATTAATAAGAATCCTTCACAGTTTCTTTTATAAGTCAACCTAAAAAGCAGATGTAGTAAAACTTTAATTTATAGTTTATAGCCTTTAATTGCCTATTTCACCATTTCCTTGAAAATGTTCTTTGGGAAGCACAATCATCTGATTCCTCTGAGACTTGTGTGCAAATGTTTAATTCTAGCAAAGCACGTGAACTTTGTATGACCTCTGGAAAACAGTAATTATTTTTTCTTTGCTTGATTTCTTGAGCTTTGGTTTCCTCACTGTAAAGATCAGGACGAGCTGCCCCAAAAAGTAAATCAGCATATGCTCTGGAGCCTGAAGGTAACTATGGAACAGTTCATCCCTCTTCTAGTTAGCTTAGAGTCCAGTCCTCCTGCACTGTTGTAGAACAGGGGTGCTCCAGCCCTGATTTCAGCAAGAATGGTTACCCGCTTCACAGGGAAATGAATGGGGACCTGCCTTTCAAAATCCAACATCGCCATCTATTGGATTTCTGTTCTGGGCGAGACTCACAAACAACTCTAATCCAGCTAAAATGTTCCCTGGATTTCACACACCACAAATTTAGCCTAACAGTAAATCAGGAAGATGCCAGCAAGAGAACTTAAATAACCTATCTTCCATTTCAATTAAGTCTCTTCTGGAAGCGATGAATTCCCAAAGCTCAGTTTGTTTTGTCAAAATGGTTTTTTTTGCAGTAAAATCAATGAAGTAAAGCTGATTGCCAAGCTCATAGAAAAATAAGTTAATTAGCTAAATTTTGCAGATGCCTTTAAAAATCCCCTCCTTAAACTTTTTGGTTTCCATAGAAATTCACGTGTCTTAAGTTTTACTGTTTCATTTTAAAAAAGAGAGAATGCTGTTCAGGCAACTCTGGACTCGGACATATAGAAAGAGAGCTGAGAAAAGCACCTCTTCCTTTGACTGAAAGCTTCCAGGTAACACGTATCCTATTAGTAGACGCTCTTTAGCTCAGTCTTCATCAGGTTCCTAGAACATTAAGGTAAGCTGTTTTCCAGAACGCTGTGTGTTAGCAGCACCAATTGTACTCGGCTGCAGCAGATGCCAGCCGGCTTATTGATACCCTCCCTACCTGTGAGCTCATTCACATTACTCGTGTCTTAAGCAGCACAAGCCTGATTCTTTCTCAAGGAATGCGTACTTCAGCAGTTATAGGCAGCAGACAGTTTATAAGCTTGAGTATAAATTAGCCATTGTCACCTAACTACGGCTCCTGTTTTCACGACTGGGTAAAAATAGAGCTGCACTCAGGTGGGCAACAGAGCAAGACAGAAGCAGGCTAAAGAGAAAAGATCCTTCTAACATGCAGAGTTCATAACCCAAATTTGCTCTAGCCCTGCTGTGCTTCTCTTGCAAAGCTTAGACAAGAACAAGAAGCATGCATATACATTGCTCCGTTTGTGGGCCTCACCTTGACTCTATGTTTGTGAACCCTCTGCTGTAAATGTTAGTAGTTAAGAATGGCTAAATCCAGCAAAATTCACATGGATTTCCTCATAGTGTCTTGCTGTTTGACTCCAGGGGTTTAGTTCTGTCTACTGGCAAAATGAATGAAACTAGAATGGTATGCGAGACTAAACAAGTTTAGGATCATCTTAAAGTTACATGGGAAAATGCCCATCTTCCTGAGATAGATAAACATGAAATGTTCACGAGGAGAGTTCAGAGCTGGAATAACTCACAGTTCATGGAAACGTTTAGAAAAACAATGCAACTTTCTGGAATGAAAGATTAGAAAATTGTTATCCACAAAGACAAGTGAAATCTGTGGGTATCAGTCTGCAGGAACAGTTCCTTAACAAGCAAGGAACTGCTTTTATTTGAACTAGGTGATCTTTAAGGTCTGTTCCAACCCAAACCATTCTATGATATATTTATCAGAAGATCCAGAACATTCAAAGGAATTTTTTTTTTTTCAATGCAGGTACACCTTTCTTCTTAATGCTCCACTTTCTTACTTGTTCATATAAATGAAGCCAATGAGCAAACACAAGAAATTTAGCTGCTAAGTGCTACCCGCTGTGCCCCTGCAATGACACAGATCAGCTGCCTGATGGTGTGCAGAGCTGTCTTGCAAACATGACCACAAATACCGGAGCTACAGACTACCAGTGCAAGATTTACTTGCCAGGTATTGTTCTCGAGAGTTTGTTCAGCACAAAATCAGCTGGCCTGTAATATTTAAATTGTTGTATGTCTATTGACACATTTTTATGAACATTTTTCACTTGGAAAGAGGAGAAATTCTCATTGTCATCGGTGGTGTTAGATGTTTTAGTCAACTCGAGGATGTCAGGCTATGAATTTCCATCACTTTACTGAAAGAGTAGAGTCATTTCTCCAACTGCCAGTTAGGTGCTGTTGCAAAATAAGGAGTAGCTTATAAATTTTTTAAAAACGTGCTTTTAACAATTTGAACAATGCGCTCTACTCCTCCCAGCTGCCCTCCTGTATTCTGTAGTAGATTCATAGTTACAAAAGGTAGGCAGCGGTAAGAAAAAAGTATTTGTATACAATCAAGTAGAAAACTTCCATATTGGCAACAAAAGAATATAAATCATCTTTCATGTTGGTGTTCTCTTTCTTTCTTTCAGTACTACTGAGAAAGCTCAAGTCAACAGAACATGCTTCACTTCCAGCAGCTTTTCCTGCAGCACACTACATTGCACTTGAGTCTCTTGATCATGCCAGATAACATCACCATCATGGTGCTATGGGTTTGGGAAGAGACGGGAAAAAAATCTGGCAGGGTGAATTTCTTGCTGGAGGGGAGTACTGAGACATAGACCCTTTCTCTGATTCCACCTCTCCAGCTTACAGCTGGCTCAGCAAAAGAGTGGCAGCATTAAAGTGTTCTATTTGAGGTACTCTGAGACCCTGGATTCTGCCGCGTGCTCACCCAGAGAGGTAAGGCCATTAAAACCAGGGAGTAAATCCCGACACCACAAGCTAAGACTTCCATCGCTGAGCTCTTATCCAAACATAACTACTTATTCAGGAATACATGTTCTTGATTTTTTCAACAGGTGTTCACTTAAACAAACATCGATGCTCAGAAAATTCCCTTAGCACCGAGAAGATTAAACAAATGATACTGACTTCTCATTTTTTGTATATACACAATCTTCAGCTATTCAGATACACTTACAGCAATGAATCAGAGGTTCTTGAAAGACTGATTAAAGCAGTTACATAGTCTGTGTTTAAACAAGTAAAATTTAGTGGTAAAAACTTCCAACTGCCCTGTAACCTCTGGGGCAAGTGGTTCTTAGTAAAATCTCTATGTTTGAAAATACTGTTCTGGTGTTTTCCCAACATACAGTAACCCATGAACACAACACTCCTGTAAGTTAAAGCATAAAGAAGTGAGACATGCAGACAGTAAGTCTGCAGTTGGGACCCTTAAAGACAGAATTCATACACATTGGACATGTTGATACCTACTGAGGGGTTAGAAAGGTTCTGCCTCTTCATTTACTAGCTGGAGCATTGCTGCCCTGAGGATGGGCAGAGAAACCTCCGCTTGCGGTGGGCGTCTATTCCCTGAATACCGGTGAAGCCTTTGGGATTTTACTTCATAGTGGCACTGAAAAGCAAAAGAGAGATTGAGAGACTTTCACTAAACTGCAGATTCCTCAGGGCTAACCTCAGGGGGAACCAACACTCCTAAACAGCAGCCATGAGGCTCAAAGGTCATTCTGCTAAAAGGGACTCCTGAGGACACTCCCATTTCTAACAGAGTAGGTTCATGGGAAAGCTTGCCCTCCTTATTGGACCTAGGGTAAAGATTCGTAAAGGAACTTTCACCCCTAATTAAGAGAAGGGAATTGGGGTTCTGCAGAGCAGAAAGAAATACTGGATAGGTTCCAGTTATATAGTTCAGGAAGACCTGCTCCAGACCAGAGGAGACACAGGTAGAAAATTTATCTGGTAAAATATGCTCATTTTTCTCACACTTCTTCCTCTTAAGTCCATAAGATGGCACGTGCTATCAAAGTTGAGGAAAACCCTTTATAAACACATGACGAAACGGAAAAATTGTCATTCACTCTGGAATAGTAACCCCATGGGATAGGTAGCCAAAGGCAGAAGATACTTTTTGGATGGTGCACAACAGGGCTGGCCAGGGACTGAAATTGGGAACCACAGCACTCTTGAAAAGCAAACATTCCTAGACCTGGCTTTCACCAGTTCAGAGGTGTGTGGAAGCTAGAAAGCCCTGCCTCACACGGAGGGAAGGTAGTATCCTGCCACAGAGCAGCAGCAGCTCAAAACTTCTAAGCAGGTCCCATTCTCATAGACTTTTTGCTAGGAAAAAACCCCAAAAACAACAACAACAACAACCACCACCAAAAAGCTCTGCTTGAAAAAATAGAATAAAGGCCAGAGCACCACCCTGGGTGGGTTGCTGACCCCTGATGTCCAATATTATTCTTACCAGTTCAATACCTCCTGGGGTTGCCACACTGTAACTTATTCAAACCCCTGTGCTCCCTGCACAGCCAGGGGAGATTTAAAAAGCATTTCAGCGAATTCATAACTACATGGATTGATTCTGTATCACAGCTCTAATTTTCTTCTCTCTTTTCAAATGGCATGATATTTAACAGGACAGTGTGAAGGTTCAGAAATAATTTCTATAAATCAAAATAAATTACACAGTGCTGGCAGAACAGCAGAAAGGCACATTTTTGTGGGCTAAACCACTGCAGCTGGGAAGTCACAGGAATCTACTTTTTAAACCAAAGAGAGAGGAAGAAAAATCAGCCACAGAGCTCCTGTTTGCTTGCACTGTAACTGGCCATGCTCTTTCCAACTTAAAGCATTCAAATCCCTCATTAAAACCTACATCCACCACTGACATCAACAGATTCAGTCATCACAAACGTTCCTTTAGAAGCAATGATCAAGCAAATTAAAACCAAAATTAATCTGGCACTCACATCTACAATTTCTACCCCGAATTTGAACTGCCAAACATCCCACGGGTCCTTCAGGTTTCAAACAAAGGCTGGTGATGTCAGTCAGAAGTTCAGAAGTGAAGCCGTATCTCAAAATTTTTCTAAAGATGCATCTCCTCCTCAGCATCCTCATATGGGATAGACACACTTCAGTCCACTCACAGAGTTCTGCCAGATTTAGCACTTCCTTGGTATTTTCATAATGGTAGCTGGTAGCACAAAAAGAGCTGAAAAGCCTCTACCAGTCACCATAATTCCACACAGGATGAAGGGAAAGAAGAAAGAGAACCACACACTCAAGTAAAGATTACCTTTTAAGAACCCATGTTCTCTGAGGACAATCTTTGACCATGCCCTGCTGATTAGAACAGATTGTACATAACCTGAATCTGAAACAGCCCTATACAGTGTGGGGGCATTTTGGTTGTTGTTGGGTCTTGATATTGGGGTTTTTGTAATACTCGGTTTTGTTTCAAAATTGGGGGATTAACATCTGCAGGGTACAAAAGGAATGCATGCAAAATGAGATGAAAGGGCGTTTTATTCCAGTGCTTGATAAGACAAAACTCAGATTTCACACCACTGGAATAGAAAAACTAAAAGTGAAGTCTGCACTTTGGAAATAACAGTGTGAATTGGAAACGACCAAGTCATGGTGCCTTAGAAGTGATACAGCTATCACACACTCGCTAACTAGTCACTCACTAGGTAACAAACCACTACGCTATGGTGTGGGCAACTGAACCTCAACCAACATCACCAATCTGCTGCTGGAGACAGGATCTTTTGTCCATTTACCAAGACTTCCCTGTTATCTTTTCTTTCTTAAGCTGATCCTATTTTCATCCCAATTTATCAAGCCTGGAGGTACTTGCCCAAGACCACACCTCTCCCACTGTCCACCTGCACTATCCTTAGCTGTGTGCCCTGCACTTCTTTATTTACTCCAGGGACCCCATCCCTCAATAGCTTCTGGGGAGCCTGAGCAGTGTCCTTACTGCAGGCAGGGAGAACTGGAGCAAGGCTCCACCACCCCAGGGACTTAGAATCATAGAATGTTCTAGGCTGGAAGAGACCTCTAGAGGTCACCTGGTCCAACCTCCCTACACAAACAGGGNCTGGACACAGTACTCCAGGTGAGGTCTCACCAGGGCAGAGCAGAGCAGCAGAATCCCCTCTCTTGATCCGCTGGCCACAGCTCTTTTGATGCAGCCCAGGATGCAATTGGCCTTCTGAGCTGCGACTGCACAATGGTGGCTCAACACCAGTTTTTCACCCACCAGCACCCCCCAGTCCCTCTCCACAGGACTGCTCTCCAGTGCATCCTCTCCCAGCCTGTACTGATAGTGCTGGCTACCCCGGTCCAGGCACAGGACCCACTTGGCCTTGTTGAACCTCATGAGGTTCATCTGGGCCCACCTCTCTGACCTGTACAGGTCCCTCTGGCACAGCAACTGCACCCCCACAGCCTTAATCGCACCTGATCCCATGAAGGGCTGCAGTCCACCCAGCCTCCCCGCGCCCTCACAGCCACCCTGCACCCGGCCAAACAGAAGTCTGCCCGGCGTTGCCACAGGGGCAGTTCCACATGGCGTTAACTCCTAACCTTGCAGGGAGCTCAAGCAACTGGGGGAACCTGGGCTGGTGGGTTAACTTATTTGTGGGCACAGCGGACCGGCCCCGCGTCGCTGTGTGGCGTGGATAAGTTGCTTCCTCCCCTGGGGAATAATAGCTTCCCTCCCCGGATGTCAGTAATACTTGAGGGATTTGTTTGCTGACAAGGCGTAGTGCTTATTGAGGGTTCTTTCTTTCTGTTTCTAAAAACCTAACCCCCTCCAAGGAGTCCACCATGGAAGAGCTTAAGGATGCAAGTTCACCTGAAAAATTACTTGATCACTTAAAGCTTTCTGATCAGGAGTCTTCAGAGACTGGTCCCAAAGGTGCACAGAATCCCCAAAATGCTGAAAGTGGATGTACGCCATCTTCAGCCAAAGATCCTGCCACAGCAGAGGAGTATTTCCATGACTGTAACGACTCCTTTGAGGCAAAAGAACCTGTGCTGGATGATGAAGGGAATTTGCAGAATGATGACACTATCTCAAGGAAGCAGGCAGAACTAGATGAAGAATACTTACTAGAACTAGAAAAAAATATACCCGAGGAAGAAAAACAGGTAATGCCAAGTACCAGTGTTGAATATAAAAAGATATATGTGTCACATTCCTGAATGGTCTGTGACTGGCATGAAAATGGACCTTTAAAACTTCCATTACGTGTCAAACTTTACTGTTCTTTATTTTTTTGGAAACAAATATTTTTGTTGCTGTTCATAATCAACCCATTCCTTTGCAGCTTTTTTTCTAGTTTCACAAGTTTTTGAAGTTGCTGTGACTCGGTGAGATTATGAGAAACAGAAATCTCCCCGTTTCATGTTATTTAGTGTGTGTGCATTTATTGGTTTTGCCTGAGTAGCTGCAAGGTGCTTTTTCAAAACTGAGAGCAGATTTCAGGACAGTTTTCCTATCTGAAAGTTCTATTACAAAATAGAACTGATTTGGATTAGATTTTAAAATATCCCTATGGGTTACTCAGTATTTAATAAAAGAAAAGACATGAAATGCGTGGTCTTGTTTAGTTCCAGTGTGGTTACGTTGGACAAAATGTTTGGGTAACAAACTGGATAATGTTGTGAGAAGTAGTGAAATGGGTCTTAAAGGAAGTCTGATGGCTCCAGCAGCCGTGTTTACTCCCCTCTAAGTGTGTGAACGAGGTTTTTGTGACCCTCAGTCAGTGGTGTCAACAGCAGTTAGTTTTCAGGGTTCTAAGATACTGTGTTATCAAGTAGTTAGACAAAAAAGCCAGAACTCTTTTTTTTTCTAACCTGAAGAAAACTTTTTAAGTCACTATGAGGATTAGACTGTTCACTTGAGTCATGTGGTGAAATTCTGCTGCCACTTTTTTTGTCATATGAAATGGTGAACACTTTCTGCTGCTTACGGATTATTGTTTTATTCCTCATTTTCCTATTTTTTTTCAGCTCTAGCTCCCAAATGATAGGGAAGTAATGATACTAAACTCAAATCTGTGTCCCAATATATGACCCTTGTAATTATCTTTGTTTGTTTATTTAAAACACTCTGGTTTTGCCAAATTATGTGGCTTGGCCTCTTGAACAGATCCAGTTTCAAGGAACTGATCTGGCCTCTTAAAATCTGCTTTATTTATCCAAACAAGCAGCTACTTGTACTGAAAATAGAAATAGTGATGAAAAGTGCAACTGTCTTTGGCAGCGGGGGAAGAAGAGGGAATTCTGACTTATTGTAACTTACATGAAGGGAAGGTCAGCAAACTCTGTAGTTCTGTAGACATGAATTAGATCTTATTTGAATAAAGGAAATGGGTTCCTTACTGCAAGGTTAGCTGTGCAATTTGGATCACTGGTAACACAGAATAGCTGACCATGGTGAGGGGAGGAGAGAATGGAGGAAGGAAAACCTTACTTCCTGGAGGAAGATAATGTACTGTATAGCTTTTGTTTTGGAAACTCCCAAATCACCAGGAGCAGTAGAAGAAATTACCATGTAATGGATAAGTACTACTACAATGAGGCATTTGATGAAAAAGAAGTGGTGAATGGTCATATAGAGTTAATTTTGTTAAAGAGCTTACAATAGTATGACCGTTTCAGTGGATTGGTGGGGTGTTTACTGCTCTTGGTACAGGCAGACTGATCTTTTCTAACTCATCTGACTTGGTAAAGCTGGACCATGCCTTCTTCACTGTTGGCCAGCCCTGTCTGTGTTGTCTAAGTAAATAAACGCTGGCTATACATGGCCCAAAAAAAGCTGGAAAGAAGGAGGAACTTGGCAGTAACTCGACTATGCCATGGTCTTGCTGTCAGCTGCTGTAAATAGAGGCTGAGGGGCAAAAATATGCAGAGCTAGGATGCCAGAGGCAGCCAAACAGCTAAAACTTTTGTTACAAACCAGTATACAGAAATTTAGTCAAGTGGTGGATTAGACAGTTCCCTTGCTGGTAGGGTGGGATTTCTGGCCAAAATACATTAGCAGAGGCAAAAAAAGGGTAGATTTTCATTTGTAGTACAGATTGTTGTGTTAACGTAGAAGTTCTTTGAGGTGGAAAAGTGATATGGGGCTAGTGGGGAAGGGGAACATAATTTCTGAAGTAGGTATGAAACTAAATAGTACAGTTTTCTGCCACTTGACCTTGCGGAAGTCACTTCATCTCTGTCTCTCAATTTGGACCTCTATAAAATGGGCATAATGATGCTTGGCAGTTGCAATACTTTGAGATCTAATAATGAATAACAGGAGGAGGGCAGGGGGCAATTTCAAGAGCTTATCTGGTGCATCCATTGCCCCAAAAGAACCTCTGGAGGCCTAGTCCAACCCCCTGCTCCAAGTTAGATCAAGTAGATCAGCCTGCCCAGAGCCATGTAGACATCTGAGAGCCTGGAGACTGCAGAGCCTCTCTGGGCCCCTGTTGTGGTGTTTAACCACCCTTGTGGTGGAATCTTTTTTCCTTATATTTGATTAGAATCCCCTTTGCTGCAACTTGAGACCACTGTCCCTTCTTCTGAATGCCTGCGGGACAAGTCCATCTCCCATTTTCTCTAGCTATGAGGTCTCCTGTGTCCTGACCATCCTGTGCTGAACCCCCCCGGCAGGTCAATGTTTGGGTTTATTTGTGTTTGTTTGTGGGTTGGTGGGGTGCTTTTTTCTTTTTCGTATGGGGAGAACACCAAAACTGGGAATTCTCCAAGTGCATTCTCAGGTTAGGAACAGAGGGAAACACTTTTCTTGACCTACGCACTCCACAGAAAAAAAAAAAAATCACATTCTCCTTGTGTTTTCTCCAGTTTAGACTGGAGTCTGATTTTTTTCTGCTTGTATTTGCTGCACGGACAACAAGGAGTGTTGTCCTTGTGAGTAACAGCGAGGCTTCTGCAGCAGCCTGTGATTTGGAAACTTGAGAGTTTCACAGACAAAATGCTAAAAGCTGAGGGGAAATTGTGTCGTGGAAATAAGCACTAGAAAGAGCAGCAAGCCTGGAAATTGGGTGTCTTTTCAGACTGCTCTTGTTTCTGTTGTATTGTTAGGCAATCATTTAATTTTTCACACTTTTTCTTTGCCTTCTGTAAACTGAGGAAAAGAATGATGCATGTTGAGTACTTTCCTTCATGTTTGTAGAACTCCATTGGAAGGTGCTACAGGAGTAAAAAGTAATAACTGTTTGAAGCTGGAAAGATTTCCATAGGATTGAGACAGCTGCAGTTCTCGTCTTTCTGCAGGTTTATTTCCAGTGGTATTGAGCAGTTGTGCCCTTCAACTTGGTTTATGATTATGCCAGAGGAAATGGAGGGATTCCATCTCTTGGTATAGCCAACTATTAGATTGGCAATATTTATGCTGTGAAATTTATGTTCCATAGAGAGCTTCCCGAGTGGAGTATATAAATACAGCTATCTTTTTCTCTAACAACATATTGCTGGTATCCCTTATAAGTAGAACTTGAGAAATCCAGAAACTGGAGAGGAATTAGAAGCTTAAAACAGTTGTTCTAACTCTTGAAGTAGCCCATTTGCATGAGCTTGTCCTGCATCACCTTGCCTTCTCTGTGTAATCGAACCATGGGGATGAGTCCTTCCTGAAGAGACAGTCTGACTTTCCTTGTAGTACTTGGAATTAATGGCTACAAATTAATTTTTTTTTAAGGGATGTTCTGTATATTTTAATTATGAAAATCTGCTAAATGATCAGCTTTTCAGGAAAAATACTGCAGTCATGGCCTGAAGTCTGCTCTACATGGCTGCTCTCATGGCAGCTCTCAAGGCTGCTCTACATCCACTTATTCAGAGTTTTTCAAACATTTGAAACCTTCTTCCAGTTACTCAAAAGGTCATTTTTGAGAAGGGCAGGAACCATGGTTGATTTATTTTATTTTTATTTTATTTTTATTTTATTTTATT